>BMAV01012974.1:158004-195515 GCA_019973955.1 Trichonephila inaurata madagascariensis | reverse complement strand
TTTTTTCACATTTTTATGCTTTGTCATCCACTTTTGAGCTATGTGGTTCAGATTTCTAGCTGATCGGGAAATTAGTTTAAAATCAATTACAAAATTCCACCCGGACAGACATACAAGACTCTTTGGGGGTTCGGGTTCATGACTAGAACTTCTTTTTCTGCATTTTCATGCATTCTCATCCACTTCTGAGATGTGGTCCAAATTTCAAGTCTGCAGCTCATCGGGAAGTTAGTTTCAAATCAATTACCACCCGGATAGACAAGAAAGCGAGTTACTAAAAACATGGTAATTAATAATTATTTTATTTATTTAAATGATTTCTTATTAAAATAACGACTAACTGGTAATTTATTTAGAATAAATATATTCTTAATATAATATAACAAATGCGAAAGTTTGTATGTGTGTATGTATGTTTGTTACTCTTTCACGCAAAAGCAACTGAATGGATTTTAATGAAACTGTACAATAATATAGCTGATACATCAGAGTAACACATAGGCTATAATTTATAAAGATATTGTGTGGAGGGTCCAAAATATAGCGATAATTGTCAAGCAGGAAAAAATTCTACCATCTGCTATTGTGGCTTGCTCTGCAAAAAAGGCCCACGACAGCATATATCTCTCTTTTGTGTGTGAAGCAAAATTTTCCCTTTTTGTTTTGTCTAAGCCAGGCGCTCGCTTCTAATTTATTGATTTAATCAGTGTAACCGGTGAATACCAAAGTTTCATTCGACAAGTGACGGGCAGGACATGATATAAAAAATATGCATCAACAAGAAAATAATACAATATTATTATAAGAGTTTAAAAAAAAAACACTTCTGAGAAAAACCAGAGGAGGGGGGGCGCCACACGAATAGATTGCGAAATACTAAAACAGGAAAATAGCTTATTATGAATTATATTGTTATTAAAAAAAAATAATAACCTAGAAGGAATAGCTTCCTGTGTAGGTTTTTAAGATGTATGGTAAGATTTTTCACACATGAAAGTTTATTTTAAAGTAACAGTTAGAAAAATGAAACAATTGAAAATAATATAAACTTTTCAATAAGTAAAGTTCGCAACACCATACAAAGGAAAGAATTTTAGGGAATTCTCAACAAGTTCAAAATTATTTTTAACTAAGTTGGCCTGATTACAGTTATGTTGTAACCGTTTATATTTATATATTAAATGTGGGAGAAATTATCGCAAGTTCGACTTGCTTGGTTGTCAGGGTGAGAGGGCCCCGCTTGAGGTTGAGGGCTCTGATGTACGGCAACGCTTAACTCATTGGTAGTTACGCCACTGTGTTCACTAGTATACTTTCTGTTTCAGTTCTTAATGTAACTACTTGTAAAAATCAAATTTAATTCAGTTAAATGAACTTGTTGATGACTTTTTAAGAAAATATAAAAAAGTCTTCCAAATTTTGATAGAATTACATTTTTGCCTTAGATAGAATTATATTTGTAGTACAAATAAGAATATACGTAAAATAAAATTATTCATTCAGATCTGAACCGAAAACCGTTATTTGTAGCAGAACGGAAACCGGAACAGAAACGATATATTTTTTTTTATAGTTGAACCGGAACAAAAAAAATTTCGGTTCGAAGCCCTGGCTCTATATGTTTTGAAATCACTTATTCAAGGTATTATTCCAAGGTTTAGAAAAAAAATAGTGTACTCTTCCAGATCTACATTGATAAGGAATTTGGTTTCTTTTAACTAAACAGTATTTCGATATATGTAGAAGTCTAATTTTTTTTCCAGGAACTTTTTTCTTATTTTTAAGGTAACATTTTTTTCCCCAGAGTATAATGCGCACTCATGCATTTCGATCTTATTTTCTGTGTTCAAATTGTGCGTTTACGGTAATTAATTGCTTCTATAATTGTTACGGTTATTTTATTTCAGACGTATATGTTTAGTTTGTTGGGTTAACTGACAAATAATAATTTTTTTTAAAAAATTCTTACATTTTCGTATAATATTAGTGGTGTTTCGAAAATTTACAGTACTTTATACTTACAACGCCATTGTGCTCATAAATAATGAAATAAAATGGAAAGAAAGTACAAATACATTTTTTAAAAAGATACCAGAACACACACGTGAATATAAAGATATATATATTTCTTGAAAATTAAGCCCATTTCTGGATATTTTAAAATAAACTAGGGACTACTATATATCTATATATATTTATTCTAAGAATGGAAATGTTGGAAAAAGAAATTTTTCTAAATGATTCCGTTAAATGTTTTCTGCTACGTATTATGTTTTCTTGATTATCTCTAATTGTAGCTGTAATAAAGTGAATAATTAGTGTGGGAAAATTCTTGTAAGATAGTATGCAAAATCTAAATAAGTTTTTAGAAATTATAATTCAATGGCTAATTTTTATTTTTGCTCGAAAACGTATAATTTTATGTCATATTTTCGAATTAATTTCGAACAGTAGCTTCACAGGAGGAAACATACTTTAGGAAAGGAGAAAATTTATGTGCTTCGAGTGACACAACACCGATCAGTAAATATTTCTTAAGATGAATCCAAATTCCATTAATGACTCTATCTTCAACAAACTTGCCTGTTATAAAAACAAACTATTCTCTATAACAAACCACTGATGAAGGGATTCAAGTGGTACTCTATTTCAGGACTTTTGATTTAAACCCTGAATGAAGATTTATATGTGTGAGCATGTTAGAAGAGAAAACCTCTAAAATAATTGTAAACATTGAGAATTATGTGAATAAATGTGTCGATGAAAACTTAAATGAATAATATGGATGTGATGTGGATGTTAGAACAGTGAGGTGTTTCTTATACAATAGCCACGAATCACTTTATTTATAGTATTTTACTAAAGATAGAAAATAAAAATTTAAGCATGAGTTTATTTATATAGTTTAGTTTATAATAGCTAAACTTTTGCAGTAAATTTAATTCTAAAATTTAAAGGAAATAAGAGTATTAAACAATTTTTTTAAAAAATGTGAATAAATGAGTCTTTTACACATACATAAAAAACAAATCACTAATTACAAAAATAAATTAAGCTAATAATTTAAAAGATCACTTGCCTGTACAAATTCAATCTTATATAAGAATGAATTCATTTACCTTTAAAATGTACATTAATATTACCAATAAATATATATTATATAAAAAAAAAAAATTCTTTATTTATTATTGACTTTTTTTTTTTCTTACATAAGGATAAAACTCGAAACATGTAATTCATTTTCAAAGTATTATTAATCACAGTAAATGGATTATTAAAAGCTTATATAACAATTTTTTTATTTGTAATTAAGTTCCTCGTTTACTATGCTCAAATATATATTTCTTGTACAAAATTAAATCCATTAAAAATATTCTGATTTACGTGAATGAAAAAAAAGAACAAATTGTAATTTTTACAGAGAAAATTTCATACGCAAGGGAATTTAACTATTATATACTCAAGACAAAGAAGAAAAAACTGCCTGAAAAACAATCTCCCAAATGGGAACAAAACTTTTATGTTTCAATGAATCACTAGGGCATAGAAAATTACTATAACGCCAAACCAGGCAACCCAGAATAATGACGTCATTGCACATCTACCAATGACAAGCAACCTCTTTTCCTCTGACCGTGCCGAAGAGGAATGTCCGAGGTGTGAGGAACTCAAAAAGTGCTCTTTATTTAACGTTATGCATAAATAGCCTTTGTTGCTCCATATCCTACAAACTAGAACTGATTTGTAAATGTATAATTCTTTTTCGCCGTTGAATCAAATTAGGTAGCTTTAAGAATGACAACGAAAGCCGCTTATTTAGAGCATTATTTGGACAGTTAGTAAACAAATATAATTTGAATTTCTGATAAATAATTAGCAATGAATAACATTTTTTAACAGAACTCGTATTTTTGTGTGTTTACTTTCAGGTTTAGAAACTTTACCATCAGAGTTGCAGAGGAATTTCAGGTTGATGCAAGATTTGGATACTCGAGCGCATGGTACTTTTTATTTTATTCATAGCTGTATTTTTAGAGTATCGGCATCATATTTTTATTTACGACTAGGTGGTATACCCTTTCTTCGGACGGGTGAATTGAAAAATTAAACAATACAGATTGAAGGATGAAGAAGTTTTTAATGAGTTAATTTTACGGGAATTGCACATTAAACAAACAAAAAAGAAGCTTTTTGTATATCTCAGCTGAACAAAAAAGAAAAGAAAACCATGTTTGTTAAATTGTATGTCTGTAGATCTAATAGCTGATAAAGATTTTTTTATTTATAACTCCCTGTAACTCTCTTGTGGGTCGTCTTAACTAATCTCTGCTCAGCAAAAGAAACACATTGTTATAAATTGTGTGCAATGAATGCTTAAAATAGTGTGAGAAGTGTAATTCGTTAATATGACTTTCTGTTGTATTTATTTTATGTTAAAATTGTAATCTGCCTCACGCTCCGCCTGTTCAAGCCTTTGCAGTTCCTGGCTTAGTCAAAACAAAATGGGGAAAGTTTTTGCTTCCCACATAAAAGATAGATATATCCTGTCATGGGATTTTTTGCAGATGCAGAATTTTTCCCTACTTACATGACAATTATCGTTATATTTTGGAGACTTCACACAATATCATTATAAATTATAGCCTAGTGTTATTCTGATGTATTAGCTATGTCATTGTAAAGTTTCATTAAAATCCATTCAGTTGTTTTTACATGAAAGAGGAACAAACATCCAAACTTACTTTTGCATTTATAATATTAATAAGGATGAATAAAAAGTAATCGTACATTTACTGTCATAATCAAAAGAATTACTGTTAAAATTACTTAAATTATGCAAGAATTCATCACGCACACACATATATTTTATATAATTTTTTTCCATATAAAATTTGCATGAAAACTTCACAAAAAATTAGTAAAATATAAGTAATGCCAAATCTTGTGGTATAAAAGTATTTTTACTATGCACATAATCTCAAATGTTTAAACTTGTAATTTATAATTAGCGATTAAATCTTTTTACATTTTATTATTTTTTAACTGTGTTGTTGGATATCCTTTATTTGAATAATTACTGTTAACCTTTGTATGAAGTCAACTAAATTTAATACTGCCAAGTGGTATGGATGTGGAAGGATTAAAATATCTACTGTGAATTTACTTCTAGTCAGTCGTAAAGAGTATTGCATGAAACACAAGGTCTTTTTGCAGTAGTGTCTGATGGTAGTATTAATACAAACAAATTATATTCCATTGTGGTCACTTTGTGCCTGCAAAGTTTCTAATTCAAAGTGACAGATTTGTATTTTCATGTTTGACTGGGACTATATTAGCCAAATCATGCATATTAAAAGTGGGGGATATATGTTTGACATTAAATGTTATTTCTGGCAGATTATGCTAAACTAATACCTATCTGAAAGAGAAAAAAAAGATGGAACTTAAGGTGCTAATATCAGAGTGCAGGGTGTCAAGTTGTTTATTTGCCAAGATGGTCAATAATATTACAATATGGTTACCTTGATATTTTTATCATGTGGTAATGTGGTTGCCATGGGGAAGATGTATATTATAGTTAATTTTTATTGTTTTTTCGGTGGCAACCCTATTAATTTCAGACAATTTTAATTTGATTTCTTTAAAAATTTAAACATTTTCATTGCAATCATTCTTCAAGCTATTGCTTCAGTTTTCTGTTGCATTTTGTGCTATTTTTGAATATGAATATTTCTAATATCATTGGGGAGTACCAGGATATTTAAAGGACAGTCCTCAATTTATTGATGCAAATTGAACATTTTCACTTAATTTTACTTTTAAATAATGCATTTTTAGGTTGATTTGTCGAATCGGCCGCTTCTCGCGCCAAGTGTTTTCTCGCCAAATCGATAAATGCGCTAAATCTGGTAACCCTTCTGAATTTGTTCTCCAGTGAAGGAAAAGTCGTTTTTGACAAAAACGTGCCAAATACGCGATTTTTCTAAATTTGGCGGAGAAGCGGCCGATTCGACAATTTCACCCATTTTTAAATGTTCCTTGTTTGAAGAAATTCATTAAAGGAATTTGCAATTTTTGGAATATTGTATGCTGTCAACAATTATTAATTGATATTCATTATTGATTAATTTTTATATTATGTTATTTTATGTATAATATAAGTATATAATACACAATTATTAAAAAGTAATTATTATATTATGAGTATTATTGTATATAATAATTAGGTACTTATGTATTATTGTAACAATCTCCAACATTCAAGATAACTCGCCAAGTTGACAACCTCAATGTCACATGTGTCATATGCACTGAATTGGCAATCATGTGCTTCATTTCACATAATGTCACCAATAGGTTGTAATGATATGCAAGTACCATTAGTATTTATAAATATTATATTGATATTGGTTATTTTCAATCTATTCCTGCATTAATATCACTCAACCATATTCCTCGACAACAACCACTGCTTGGCGTGATTCCTTAATCATAACAAACAACACGGTGCTTAGCACACCAATATCTTATTAATTCCAAACTTAATTATGGGTTTCTTTTGTCATTTAATACATTTGACATCAGGAACAGATGCTGCATTTTTACCTTTGAAAGTTGGTCATATGTTCATAAATATATTCCATTATCTGTAAAGCTTTCAAAGTTTGTACAATAGAGAAGCCTTAAAAAATTTGAACATTAATGTACTCGATTAAAGTGTAGAACAGGGAGGCCCCTAATCAATGTCAATTTTTTTTTAGTGACCGGAATCGTTCACCAAGAAACTTAAATAAAAATTGTTTTTTTAAGTAAAAAGAAATCAAGTTTACCTGTGAGTTCTTCCAAATAAGGATAAATTTCTTTCACACACATTTCCATACCTCCTCTGCAAAAACTCATCTAATCCATGACTGTTTTCTATGAAGCATTAAGTTTGAAAGAAATGAAGTCATGGTTCGACTTTCGCACCCACATATTCGCCAACATCTGAATCTCAAGCATACTCAGCTTACTTTCTTCAAACCAGCTATTCTTCCTTACAGATCTTTTTATACGATGCGTATTCGCTTCTTTCTGTCAACATTTCCAAATATATCCATCACTCTAATCCTTTTTAATCAAATGCATAGCATTCTTGCAAACCAAACATTCAGCATTTGAGGATAAGTTTTTTTACCATCTGAGCTAAAAATATTGCCCTTGCTTTCATTGGAGAAAAATAACATTTTTCCAAAGCTCCAGCAGTTTGCTGATGTATGATTTTGCAAATTCAAGTCTTTTTACCCTATTTGTTTCACTAATAAAGGGTTTTTTTTTTTTTTTTAATTTTGAGGGTCTCCTCCGTGAATATTTACATCATGAAGAATATTTCCAATTGCCTGTAGTGTAATTAATGACATTAACAGACAATTCTTGAGCACTTAGAAAAGTTGTTTGAAGATTCTTTTGACCCTCTCCTTTTCTCGGCACCTAGCTTTCTTGGACATCCAGTTTGCATCATATTTATTGTCCAACCAGATTTTTTCCTTCTTAATTACATATAATGAACTCTAGAAAAGTTTAATTTTTCACCTATTTCTCGGTAACTTAATCCAGAGTGGTGAAGAAATATAATCTCATGCGTAGCTACAGAGTACTTATGTTTTTGGCACCATGATAACAAACACTCCAAAATTATGACTGAAGAATCTTCATTATGCAGATGCTGATACATAAATTTGCACATAAATCTAAATGCAATTTCAGAGTACTGCTATGTTTTACATTTCGTCATTTTGCTAAGTAATAGTCATATGAATAAGACTATATTTCTTGGAAAAATCCACTGTGTTCTCTTCCATAGAAAATACATCATAAATTTTAATCATTTTTCCCTACAAAATAATGATCAAACTTACAATTGCAAAAGGGTACAACCTATAAAAAGTGATTTTTGAGCATGTGTTTGAATGATTTTCTATTGAATGTAATCCTGATTTAAGTTATTTTATCTCTGATCCTCCATGAACTAGGTTCATTCCCTAGGGATATATTTTTTTTTAGGTTGTAGCATTTAATTCATATAATGGTCACTTGTTTGTGTAGTCTTTCTATTATAGCTTTTACTTGTCTATATGTGCTACAGACTATTACAAAATCAAAGTGACTAATCAAATTAAAATTTCATTTTGTATGTAAACTGCTGTGAAGACTGTAACTGTGCTTCTTGATGTACAAGTTACAGTTGCACCATGTTATTGCCAAGCTGGTAAAATAGTTTATTTCAATAAATATTTTGTATTTTTAGAAGCCTTTATTTATCTGAAATCCTAATTAGGTACAATCTGAACTTAAGATTAAATCTAATGAGAAGATGTGTGTGTTATAAAGTAAAGGTCTAATATTGGTTATTAGTCCAAAATCCTTCAGTAGAGCTTAATAATTTTTTTTATTTTTAGAATTTTAATGATTGAGCACCAGACTGCAAAGTTAATATTAAAATGAAAATAGTAAAATGGAAGTGGCCATAGAAACTTTTAAAGACTGATAATTATTCTTCATGGGTGAAAGACTTTAAAATATTATTGTTGCATAGAGGATTATTGAATTTTATTACCAAGAGGCAGAGGTTAAACCTGATGATTTGCCTTTGGTGAGAGAAGAACAGAAATATTACTTAAGAAAGTCACAGGCGTTCTCACCAATCTATTTAAACATATAGTATTCCAGCCTCTATTGCGAAGGAGGGGTAAAAAGCATGTCATATACACATGGGTGACAAAATAATACGAACACCTATGAAAGAGGAGAAATGCTTTATTAATAGGGAGTTGGACCCCCCTTTGACTGAATTACAGACTGTATGCGACGTGGGATGGACGCATAGAGGTCATGAACAACTTTTAATGGAATATGAAGCCATTCTTCGTGGAGAGCGGTCTCTAATGCCGAAATCGTAGATGGTGGGGGGAATCGAGCACGGAGTTTTGACTCCAAATATCCCCACAAATATTCAATAATATTTAAATCAGGTGACTGAGGTGGCCAAGAAAGATGACCTACGTCCCCCTCATGCTCTGCAAACCATTCTTGCACGATTTTAGCTCTGTGGATAGGAGCGTTGTCGTCTTGATAAAATGGGCATTCTCCGGGAAATAAAGTCTGGACAAATAGATGCACCTGATCCCCCAGGATATCGACATAGTGGGCAGCTTGAACCTTGCCATGCAGAGTAACAAGTGGCCCAAGACCACGCCAAGATATCGCCCCCCATACCATAAGGGACCCACCTCCATGCTTCACAGTCGGCATGATGCATTCAGGAGCAAATGCTTCTTTGGGTGTTCTCCACACATAAACTCGTCCGGTGGTCTGGAATAGGGAGAACGTTGATTCATCCGACCAGATGACTTGTTGCCACTGTTGTGGGGTCCACTGTCTGTGTGTTCTACACCACTGGCGTCGCTGTAAAGCATGACGTGCTGTTACCAAAGGTTTACGAATTGCAACTCTTCCATACAAGTTCGAAGCATGCAGTTCCCTTTGGACAGTTCTTGCTGAAATAGGGTTACGAAGATGACTATTCACCTCAGACGTTATTTGGGATAGCGATTGCTTGCGCTTTCGGGCCACTATGCGGGTTAAGACTCTTTTATCCCTCTCGGTAAGCTTTCTTTTCCGTCCACTGTTGTGCTTGCCAGACGCCACATTCCCGCACTTCTTGTATGCTGTCATAACGGCAGATACAGTACTTCTTACACGCCCCAAATAATTCGCTGTTTCCGTCACCGAGCAACCAGCGCACCTCATTCCAACAATCATACCTTTTTCGAACTCTGACAGGTCCGTCATTATTGCGTTTTTCAGAAATTACAAAAGACGCGTGCAACACCTATTGCAGCTGTTGAGCGACTGATATATTACCTTTCGAATCCGCTAGGCGGCGGACTGCAACGCAAAATGACATGCGCGCTGTGCGTCTTTGAAATGGGCCATGCCATTTTCGCGGTGTTCGTATTATTTTGTCACCCATCTGTAAGTCTAGATTAGTAGTATTATTTGATGATTTCCTTTAGAAGACTTTTACTAAGCATTTCATTGAATTAATTGGGTGTTCACCCTCGGAGTTCCAAAACACCACTCAAGGTGAAAAGATAATAATTTCAAATTAAAAAAGGTATTAGGAAGAATCTCGTACTTGAACAGGATTGGATTAAATTAATTAAAAGGTATGGTATTTTGGAAGAATCTGCAACCTTGAAAATTCAAAGTACAGGAAGAAAATATTAAAGATCAGAAAAGTGGAAAGATTTAGTTTGGAGACCATATTTTCAATGTAGGAGATACGGGCATTCAATTAGAGAATTTCCTGTTAAAATTAATTTTAAATATAGACATTTTGGTGAAGCTTTTAAATTGAGTAATAAAATTGAGCAAAATTGATAACATAAGTTGGAGTATGGATAGAAGGGCTTCAACTTTTTGCTACAATGAATTAGCACTTTTGCAATTTAGCACTTTTAAAACGGTTTCAAATACAAATATGACCTTAGCAATAGAAAAGATATTAAATACTGTCGAAGGAGGGATAGACACTTTAGCGGGAGTCATGCATTCTCCCTAATTAAAGAATCTATTCTCGAGACCAGTTTGGGATAACTGAGGAGAAAATTTAATGAATTTAAATCTTATTTAAGGATGATGAAATTGCATTTATATAGCATACAAAATGGGTAACCTTTATGTATTAAGGTCAGATTATCTAGAAAATTAAATTCGAATGTAAGGGTCATAAGTGTTATCACACAATTGTGAATGATGAAGAAAAAATCAGTCTTGGTCTCGGGCAGTTTTGTTATATCAATCTGAATTCCCAGAATTAGAAGTTTTTCCTGAATTAGGAAGTATTAAATAAGAATATGATTTTTGCAAAAGTTAGCAATGTAAACAAGTAAAAATTTTAAATGTATTAAAGATGTAAATAGCAAGAGACATCTTGAAATTTTACACATGGATGTATGGGTTCTCATAAGAATGATCTTTATTCAAAAAGAGATTTTTCTTTCCCTGTTTCTTATTTTTCTAAAAAGGCTACAGCTTTTTCCTTGAAACATGAATAAAAAGCTTTTGAATTATATCAAATGAGAAATGAGAGATCTTTAGAAAAGAAAATACTTAGAATATATTCTAATATTGAATCACACAGAGTTTTTTGTAGTTAAACATTTGGTGATTATCTTGAGTCTGTGAATTAAACACGAGAACAAATATTTGCAGTCCTCAATAAAATGGTATTAGCGAGAGGTATAATTACATGGTGTTGATAGCAATAAAGTACTTTTAAAAGATAGGGGCTGAGGAAAAGAATTGTGGGAGAAACCTTTTGTTTAACATATACCGGAGATAGAATTTGTCATAAGAGAAATAATTTGCTATTTAAACTATTTTGTGATAGAAAACCTTCAGTTTCACATTTCAAAATTCTTGGTTTGTACTGCTTAGGTAAATGTTCTGTTAAAAAAATTTTCAAAGATATTATGCTAATCTTTCTGTGTTTTTTCTTACATGCTTTTAGAACCAACAGTTTCATGCTTTTGACTTTTTGAATACCCTAATTTTTGGAAATGATTCTAGAAGCTTAAATATTTATACTGTGACATTTTAAAATTATTATTAATAAAGATATTTACTACTCAATATTTTTATTACCAGTTAAATTAGTTTTTAAATATTTTTGTTATATGTTTGCATTTTTTTGTTATCTCTTGTCTTTTTTTTTTTTTGCTGTGGTCATGATAATTAACTCATGGCCGGCATTGTCGAGTTGCAAGTTCGAGTCCTGTTTGCACTAAAGACCCTTTGCAAAGAGGGGCTGATGTACGTTAAATGCATCTAGGCTCAAAATTCTCATGTTGTAGTGGAGTACCAGTTAGGTATCATCCTCATCATTTGATTGTGGCTCAAAACTATTTCAGTCGCTAATAGCCTTTGTGTAGCTTCAGAGTGTGAAGTTAGTAACCACACTCACACCCTAATCATTTTAGCCTCCTACTCCTAATCACCCTACAGTTTTTTGATATTTTGCAAATATTTTTAATTTTATTAATCTAATATTTAGAAAGGTCTATTGTTTAAGAACCATTAATTCAAAAGAAATAAACGGAAGTCAGAGTCACTAATTCCACCCCCCTACTCCTGAGCAGCAATAAAAAATAATGATCAGTGAGTATTTTTATCAGTTCTTTCATCTGAATATTTGCGTCCTTAAAAAAAGGGATTTTTTGGCTTCACTTGGATGCGAAATGAGGTGGCCGCGTTAGCCTAGTGGTCAAGGTATCGAATCGGGGCTGGCTTGTCATGAGTTTGAGCCCAATACCACTAAAGACCCGCCGTATAGGGAAGCAATACACTTTAAATCTGTCTAGAGCTCAAACATCCTCCTGTTGGTGTGGTGTGGTGTGGTAGTTAGGAGAGGGGGATGCCAGCTCAGGTGTCGTCCACGTCACATGACCATGGTTCAAAATTACGAGGACTGTCGCCCAAAGCCCTTGTGTAACCAAACAGTGTGACGTTAATATTCACTCACTCATGGATGGGAAAAGAGGATGATTATAGTGGACTGTGTGTCAAGTTTGGAATAGTCATTATGAGCAGTATCTTAAATCGTGCTAATTTTTTTAAAAAAAATGTCTGGAGTATTATATCTTACCCCCACCTTCATAATATTATCATTGAATATTTCAAATGTAAACAATAATGAACCAATTAATAATAAAAACTGTGTTTTCAAAATATATTCATTCCAACAACCAAACTTCTCTTGAGGCTTTTTTACATATCAGTTATAAATTTGTTAAAGAAATTGAGTCACTGCACTTGGAGAAAAGTTAATAAAACCATGTATTAAAGATGTAATATTTTAAAGAAATCGGTAACTTGACACCACCATCACATGATGAATTGAGGCTGCCGTATTTTTGTGGAAAAAGAATGTACATTTCATTTTAAATCCTGTAGAAGACATGGATGTTTGTAAATGTATAGTGCTTTCACGGCATGGGGTTACTATAAAAAGCCGTCGAGTCGCAAGACCTCTCGTGAGGTTAGTGGAAGGGGAAGAGAGGTGGTAGGCCCCTGAACACCCCCCAGGTGTCTTCGCTCAAAATTAGGGTGGAAACGAGTCAAATTGTACTGTCACCTGTATGGTGCTCAAAGCTACGGCTAACGACATGCGTCACTTAGCCCTTTACCATGATGAATTTCGAGGACTTCAATCTGGCCTTTGCCGATCAGGGGCATTAGTAACAACAACAACATTTCATTTAAAATCTTCTACCTATCAATTTATCATGCAATTTGATGAATCGCCAGATGTTAGTTTAAGAGTCCTGTTATCTAATTTTTTTTCTGCAGTTCAGGAAGGTATGCTGCTATGCAAATTTCTTCTAGAAAATCCTTTAAATTCCTACCAAACAGACAGCATCACTTTTTTTTAAATGGATATTGGCTTTGGAAATGCTTTGAAAGCCCTCGAGTAGCTGAACTATTCACTCACCCATTAACTTGGAAATGCTTTGAGCCGGTTCAACTTTTTTGCTCCATGATCTCTTGTGTTTGACATTGTTATATACAACTGATTTCTCATCCCCAATAATGATCCTCATCAAAAATGGATCATTTTCGTGATGTTTGAGAAGCGAATCACAGATGTTGTGATGACACAAATTTCTTTCCATGAGAACATGGGGAACCCATATATCGAACTTTGAGGTTAAACCTAGGCCTTTCAAGGGGTCATAAACAGTTGACTTTGATAAATTTAACCTCTCGCCGATCTCGTGTGTTATTTGCCGGTTTGCATCAACTAATGCCTTTGTTATGTCTTTATCAGCTTCAACCGTACTTCCAGAACACTGTGCCACTTCGACATCAAAATTGCCAGATCGAAATTTTGCAAACCAGTTCTGGCACTGGCATACTGTCAACACATCCTTTCTGAACAACCCAATAATTACATTAGTCGTATGTTGGTATTCATGTTCACATATTTGTACAAATGGAGCGAAAACATTATTGGGTTTCAACAAAGGAGCAATTATTTCAATTGCCCCACATTAAGCATACTACTCATTGTTGCTTTTATGGCTGTGCAGTTGTAAAAGAATACCAATTTCATTAAGGGACATTTTAAATGATTCTTTGAATTAAATTCAGAAGTCAGATTATATTTAATCAAAGTCATGACTATGCTTCACAATTATGTGATAAAATATGGGTGCAATAGGGTTATGGTATGAAATATATAGTTGTTTACTCTATATTTCTGTTTTTAATGAAGTAACCTTATCCTTTCAGAGGCTGAATGTCCATATTATAAAAAATTAAAGAAAAAATTAAGGTTTTGGTTTGAAAATTTATCTTGTGTAAGAAGAGAAAATAATGTGTGATGTTTTGCAAAACTAAGATTTTCTAATTAATTGAATTTAGAGGACGGTGTAAAAAAAATTATATATAGTCCTGTCACATTAATGTGACTACCAAGTACTTTCGACGTCGACGTTAAATAACCAATCACAGAAGGCAGGTGGTAGCACAGTGCAGTTGAATATGTATAAAGGGTGTGTGAGGGCTTTGGAAAACATTGCATTAATTGGCATAATGCAGAAACTGGGCAATTTATCCTACGTCCAAAATGGCTTGACCATTGGCTTTCTGGCTATGGGTGAATGCATTCCTGAAATGGCTAAATTTGTGAACTGATGGTAAAATGGGACTTTAAAACCAGCGATGTGATGCACCACGGGCTGTAGATGATAAAGGTGAAGGATGGCTGCAGAGATGCATTCGGGCGAATAGACATGCTACCGTTGGACAACTGGCCGCCCAGATGAACCAAGGGGCTACCATTAGTGTCTTCCAAACTACTGTTTAGCAAACTTTGCTGTGTCTGGACCTCTAAAGCAAACACCTGGTTCATGCACCTATGCTGACCATCAGCAACGAAGGACGGAATTTGCATGCCAGTACCACAACTGGAAGTCCACTGAGTGGTGACAAGTAGCGCTTTCCGATGAATCATGTTTTACGCTCCATCGTTGGTTTATACAGTGTGAAACATGAAAGCAAATACCCTGCAACCATTGCTGGAATAGTCTAGGCTGGAGACGAGAGTATTATGGTCTGGAGAATGTTTTCTGGGAATTCATCATCAGGGTTCACTCATCATTGTGGAATGCACGATGGATCAGTGCAAGTATGCATCTGTCTTTGCAGACCATATTCACCCCATATGTGCATTGTTTTTCCTCAGGATGATGGCACCTACCAGCAAGACAATGTGAAGCATAATAAAGCTTGCAGTGTATGTGCATGGTTCTAGAGCACCAGGATGAGTTTACTGTTCCCTGTCCAGCAAACTCAACTGACATAAACTCAATCGAGAATCTGTGGGACCATCTTGATCAGGTTGTTGGTGCCATGGATCCTCACCTGCATAGCTGGTCGCTAACCACTGCTCTAGAGTCAGCATGGCTCAACATCCCAGTGAACCACCACTAAAAACCTAATTGACTCTCTTCCTGCATGTCTAGCAGTGAAAGATGGTTATTCTGGCTTTTGACAGGTGGTGACATTAAAGTGACTGGACTGTTTATAATGGATCATTATAAAAACTGTGAGAGATATTTACCACAAAAGAAAAACTAAGCAGGAATAGATAACATTCTGGAAAGCAGTTGTCTTATGAAATACACAATATGTTTGATGCACTAAGATTTGATGAAATCTTACGGTGTAGTTTATACACATACTGTGTGTATAAAAATATATTTGGTACTCTACAATATTTTCATATGATGCATATTTAGATGGCAGTGATTTTCAGTAAAGACATGTTCGTGCGTATGTCATAAAGATTACAGGAAAAACAAAGAAATTGTGTGTTGGGTGTGTAGAATTTGGAGAAAGTCGCAAGGGATTATGCTCATACCAAAGGGAATATATTATATACTAAAGGAGTTATTGTGAACAAAGCAGATTGTCCAAATTCACTGGAGGAGATGGAGTCATTGCCCTGCTTCAACTTTCTAGAATGTCTTTAATTCCTGGCAGGACTGACAAGACTTGACATAGATTTTGCAGTTAACATCTTTTCTCAAGTAAAGGAGAATTTTGATCTAACACTGGATCTGTCTAAAACTGCTGGGATATCTGAAATTGACAAAACTCCTGAAATTTATCTAATGTGGAGTCTCTCTTGGTAACCTATTCAGATGGTGATTTTGCAACAAGTAGAGATGATTTATTCATAGGTCTCATCTTCCTTCTAGACAATTCTCCTGTAATATAGAGAACCTTCATATAAAAGTGTGTAGCACTTTATATATATATACCCACAGCGGAATTTGAGTGTATAACAATGGCAAGAGCTGTGTGAGAACTTTGCTAGATTCTATAGATTTTAGTGGGTGTAAAAAATATGGTATTTTTAATACTGTACAGATTATTATGCAATATGTTTGTGTTACATTGTGCAAAAAGGCATTTTTATAAGGCAAGCATTCATCTGCATTATGTAAGGAATTTAATTAATAAAAAAATTGTTTGATGTAGAATATGTTAAAGTGCTCACACCAGGCTCATTTCAATGCTCTGGGAATGAAATTGAATTGAGTTAAATTAATTTTTTTATGCTGAAATTTTAAATTTGTTTGTGTGAAAAAAGGGCCATTGCTAGATATAATTTTAATCTGATCTCAAAAACTACATTTTATCCCTGGTGATATTTGTTTTATGCTGCAGAGTATTTAATTTATATAATGGTCACTTGTTTGCATAGAGTCCACTGTAACTTTTGTATATACTACAAGACATGCTCTATGGAGGATTATGTAAACAAAATGATAAATCAAATAAATCTGAAGTGCATTTGGATGGGGGGTTCAACATCAATTAAATTTCAGTTAATTAAAAGTGTAAATTAATGTGTGTAAAGCATGCATGATTTGTTTGTTATGTCAAAATTTGCGATTCTTGCCAAATTGAAGGTGTGTATTTACATAAGTACTGATCTTTAAACTCATCAATTTCAAATGCCAGTGGTGTCTATCAAGTTAGGATGTTAGTTAAAATCAGTCAGTCAATTATCAAGTTAAAATGCATTTGATTCACACTTCATAGAAAGCATCTATAGAGATATTAAATGTAATCACATCAAAATAGAATAATTTCAATAAGCACCTATCTGTCAGAGTAATATTTACCGTGTACTATTATGTTTCATTGATTTTGTGATGAGTAATAAATGTATGGTTCATTTAAAGAAAAATTTACTGCAGAACTTTGAATTCATTGTGAAAGAAGTTATCAAATGATATCATTTATGGTCTTAATGCTGCAGATTAAACATTAAACCTCTCTTTATGTAGGGTAATTGCTTCAATCTTTTTGCATTATATATATACATATGTTGTATGAAATCTGTTTCCTTATTTTACCTGTTTTACTTTTTAACATAAATAATCATAGTAAATAGTTTTCATGTTCTGTTAAGGTTTTAATTTTTTTAAAGGATCCTTAAAGGGTAAAGTTGAATTAAACAAATCATTCCATACCATGTAAAGTTTTGAAGTTGGCATTGAATTTTTCATCAATTTTTTAGCTAAGTTTTTCTTTTCTCTAAACTTAACATAAAATAAATTTAGAAAGAAAAGATTTAACTGTAAAAAAATATGTGGTGTTAAGGGATGTTGTAGAAAACCAATAATTCCCTCAGTTCAGAGATTCACAGAATTATCCAAGACTTTCAATAAACAGAACACTTGGAACAGATTTTGAAAATTGAAAATAAATAAAATATTAATAGACACTTTGAAAGAGATTTTAAAAATCTTGTTGATTTAATTTTCTTACTGCACTGTATTTTTGCATCATTCATATGATTTTATTATTTAATGCTTTTTTTTAGAGTTATTGCATTTTTTTTTTTTTTCAAAATCTGTCTTAAGATTTGATTTTTCTTTTTAGATGAGATCCAGAAAGTTGATAAAATTGGCAAAGAGTATTTAAATGACATTGATAACTTGACAGAGGAAGCAATGGCTGAGAAGACGAGCATGATACGGAAAATGTTCAAAAGTGCCACAGACATAGGAGACGACAAAGTGCAGCTTGCAATGCAGACTTACGAGATGGTAGCATTTTCTTCTAGCGCTTGCTAATACACAAATATTTTTGAGGGAATCATTGAAGTTGCATGACAAAATTTAAATAATATTATTACATATTATTATCCTAATTTGGATAATAATATGTAGGATTATTGTCATGAAATAAATAAACAAAAAGTTTTAAAACTATTCCCTCATGAATTGTAAAATAAGTATGAGCAAAAATTGGGAAAATCAAATATTAATATTAACCTTTTTAAAAACAAGTCGTGTTTTTTTTTTTTTTAATGAAAAGTGTTTCTTTCAAATATTGCAGTTTTTATAATTATTAGAAATACTCATAATAAAGCAACTAGAATCTAAATTTAATTAGATGATATTTCTCTTTTTATATACTGAACAGCCAAAAAAAATAGGAGCCCTCTAATTATGAGGTGGCCACTCTTCGGTTCTTATGATCACAGATGATATTCTTCTTGCCATAGACTGATTAACCCTCCGGGTGGTTTTCTTCCTCCTGAAAAATCATTCCAAAAGTGCTAACTTTTATTTTGCCATCTCCTTCAAAAATGCAACAGACTTCATTCCTTGCCCCTTTTTAAAACTTGGGAGGTCGAACGGGGACAATTTTATGACTTAGATCAGCCTCTTTGTCAAGTGAGAAACAGGAAATCACTCGTTTACAGCTAGCTGTTAAGTTGCCTTGGGCAATCTTGTATGAAAGTTGTAGTTCCACTTGGTTGTTTTCCGGATATGTTCAGTCACAGTAAAATTAAAACAAAATGAAGGGTGAAAAAATGAAATAAATGTCGTGTTAGAAGTTGAAAAATAATTATATTTTCTTCAAACAAAATTTATTTTTCTGTCATTTTTAAAAATTAAAAAAAAAATTTTATTTTGGTATTGCGATTTGAACCAGAAAAAAGTATCCTGTATTCATTTTTGAATATGAGAGTAAGAAAACATGCTCACTTTCCTGTTTTTTAAAAAAAGTAATGAGGTAAAAAGAGTAAGGGCCCTATCTCTTTTTTTAAACAATAAGACAATAAATGGTGCATAAGGTGATATAAATATGATTATATTTATGAAATAAAACCGATCTTTCTCTATTCAATCATATTTTTAATTTAAAATAACATAAATAAGAGTTTCGATACTTTTAATTTATTTAAATTTAAATCAAATAAACGATATTTTTATGTTAAATGAATATTTTTTGGAAAAAATCTAAATTTTCATTCCTAGTGGTCTCCTTTTCAAACTTCTTGTATTAAATAAAAATATCTTCTCTACATCAGCATTTGTGATGGACATAACACACATTCAGTCAATAATTTTAATGGGGGGATATACTTTTTCTTCAAATGCGCGTGACAGTACTTCTAACCATTTTCTACTCAAGCTTTAATTTTTTGTCTTTCTGTTTCTTTTATTACAAGGAAAATTGTCACACATCAATAACTACATTTTCACACAATTCAGTCGTTACAAATTCTATTGTGAGAAAAAGTTCCCCCCAATTAATTTTGTCTTTCAAAACAGTACACTTAAAACAATTTTGTTCAGTGAAGTTAACCGACAATTCCACAATGTATCCATACCAAATTTGAAGAACAATTTTAAATTTTGGAAATGGATCCTGTATTAAATTTTTTGAGTATACATAAATATTGCCTGCTGTGGGGAAGACATAGTATGAGAGGTGGTATATGGTTTTGAAAGTATGTTTTCTTATGCGTAGACCATTTTTGAAAATTTAAATATCACTGAAACTGATCATATAACTGCAAATGAGACTTATTTTAGTGTGTGCTAGTATCAAAATAAAACACTTCACTGTTAAACAGTCCCATGAGTTTATATTCAATATCAAATTATTCACAAAATTGCTTATCTTATTATTGCTTTTAAAAACTGTAGCTGAAAACAATTTTTTATATTTATAAACGAGGCATAAAAACTCACGCAGTTATAAAAAATGTCTTTATCATTTTTAAATATACTACTATAAAACGTACATGGATTGTAAGATCAGTTCTAAAATCCTAAAAGCTTTTAGAGGAGCAAAAAACATATAATTTTGGATAGATCAAAATTTTAATATAATACACAAATATACATGCTATTAAGCAAATACATTTGAAAAATCAAAGTTCCTTCTGAAATAAACATAATTGAAAAAAAAATGTTTAATTTGCAAATGATTGGAAATAAATGTTTATCTAATGGGTATCCCCAAAGTTAGGCAATCCTCAAACTCAGTGGCACAACAGCCCATGAAGGCCAGGAACTACTATGCCCATCCCAGTATACCTACCATAGGGCGCTGAGGTGCATGAGCAGATGTCCTGATTAGGTGGTCTGTCTGAAGTCTGGTGGTTAGACCCCAAGCAAGCTTGGTACTCATTTATCGACCCACTGCAGCGGGGATGAAAGACAGAGTCGACCTTGCCCAGCCCGTTAATAGAACCCGGACCTGTGGTATGGAAGCACGATACACTACCACTTGACCCTATTCAATGGAAAATAAAACTTAATGTTGGAATCTTATACAATTCCCTAATGAATGAGGGAGTCCAAACTTTTTTCTTCATGTAAACTGTTAGGACGGAAATGGTTAAATATGAACATTTCACAAGTTGCATAAATTAAAATTAACCATTAATATATAAATATCTATATAAATTTTTAAGAGTACAAAATGTGTACTTTGGCAGCACGAATTAATTTTTAAAGGAGTACGGTTACGAAAAAGTAGTACAAATAAATCTAAAGTAGGATTGGTTATCTTAGATATTTTCAAACACAACAAGGTATTGGAAGCCAATTCTACAATTCGTTGTTATAAAAATGCGTGGAAAATTGCAAGACTTATTTTTGCATTTGTAATTTTTATATTTTTTTCCTGAAAACTTTAAAAGCTAGAGTGGCATCTATCAAAACCGCAGGTCCCTCTTTTCCCAGCTCGCCCCTGCCTAAGTTGGCTCTGCTCTAGTAAGTGAAAATGCTGTGTTTTGTTTGTCAAGATCATTTTATTGCAGACTACATTTTTCATGTATTTTAGATGATCGTTTTACATTTTCTACATCGATATCTTAATGTCTGAATTTAAAATTACATTAAATTCTTGACATTTGCAACAATGACCATTATAATTTTTATTAGTATATGAATGCGTCGTCAAGTGACTACATGACTAGTACTAATATATTATTTTGTGACCATTTAATTAATATTAAGTATAACATAACGCACAAATTTTCTGAACTTCAAAATAAATATTTCGAAAACTACTTTAGGTATATACTCATAATTTTTCGTTCGTATGGTTTAGCTTCTATGCAAAAATTTATTGTATATTCATCAATATTTCAATCATCAATCAGTTTTCAACCGAATTGTATGACATTTTTTAAATATATTAAAAAATACTAAAGATGCTATGTATTAAAATTTAAATTTTTATTATACTCAAAGAATTGTTAGTATTTATGGTAAATAATTTTTAACTGTGTGATACATTTTTTTTTTCAAAATTTCAAATGAAATTTCCAATATAAACTTCCTAGCTTTATACAGTCAAGATTTCAAAAAAATATCCAGATTTTAATTACTTATTTAGTTAACCTTTAAAAAAAGATAAATGTTGAGGTATTTTGGATAAATAGATATTTTTGAATAGCTCGAATTTAAAATTGATCTTTATGTTTATTTATATGCATAAATGTCTACTGTAAATGTTTCTGTATATTTTTGATTACCATTTATTCAAACATTCAAGTTTAAAAAAAAATGTGGGAAAATCTTAATTCATGTTCTCTTTGATGTAAACTGAAGTTCAAGCACTTGAAATTCAAATAAATTCGGTGTATTTTATCAATATATATCTAGGTACTGTACGTAAATTTCCCTGAACACCTGGCTTTGAAATCTTAAAAAAAAAAACTAATAAATCTGAATTAGTTTTTTTTTTTTTCCCCTTATTATTTTAATCAAAGTGTAAGAAAATGTTACAGATTATTTGATTAAGTTCAAATATATTCATTTATAGTAGTTGAAAAGTTTAAAAGGTTTCAAATTTTAAAGTGTTCGGTGTTTTATTATTATTATTTTTGACATCTTATAATGAAATAATCATGTTTCAAAAACTGAAAGCATTGATTAAAATAAGAAAAATGAAGCGGAAGAATATACTTAAAAAGGTAATTTGTCTAACTATATAAAATAGCAGATTGCCCTGACACGTCCCAACTTGTTACAGTTTGAAATTAATATGAAACCAAAAGGGAATTATAACATATTTTACATCTGCGTTGAGAATTTTCAAAACTTTTCTCAAATCAAGCTAACAAACACTTACTGGGGTCTAAAGAAATTCTACGATTTTTTACGATTGCTCCAGGGTCAGAACACGGGGTTCCCTGCGAGCCATAAAACTTCCTATCAGTGTCCTGCTGTGCGACTTCCACCATCCCTAATAATCTTTCAAGATGTTAAACCTTTAAAGGGGGGAAAGAATTTCAGAGAAATATACGGCTCAACCGCTTTTGAGAACCATACTTGAAGGCGAAAAAATACGTGCGGTGCATTTTCGAAGCCTCTCTACAATGACAGGATTTTACGTGTGAAACGCTTGGAGAGTTAAGTAGTTTTTTACCCAAGTATTAAGTATATTAATTATTGATGGGTTTTCTGTAAAATTGCATAAAAAGTGAAGTGACCACAAAAGAAAACAATTATATTGTTTCATGCTGACATGTACATGCGACAGTTTGCACAAAGTGATTAATGAAGGTAGAATAGTATACTTTCAAATGTGTTAAAAAATATATTGTATTAACACATCTCAAAATGAGGGAAAATATACATTTCATGACATATGTTGTACTGACATATACATTTGTCATGTTGGCTGATATGATGCTGCCTATCATGTGAAAACTCCAAAGTTTGCCACAAATGAGAAATAAAGTAGCTGATGCTCGTGTTTTCAAGAATGATGTTCTGTCAAATGTGCCAATGTTTGCATCTTTTCTTGTACAACATAATGTTCCATTTAATTCATCAATCCTGCATGTTTTTTGAAAATGTTTCCAAAGTCTGACAGTACGGATGTGCAAGGACTGAGACATCTACTGTGATTAATGAATTAGCTTTTAGTATAAGTACTGCTTCTTTATCTTTAAAAGTGGATAAAATGCTTGTAGATATATTCCACTATATATAACACTTTCAAAGTT
Organism: Trichonephila inaurata madagascariensis; assembly: GCA_019973955.1. Taxonomy (NCBI): domain Eukaryota; kingdom Metazoa; phylum Arthropoda; class Arachnida; order Araneae; family Nephilidae; genus Trichonephila; species Trichonephila inaurata. Next base: position 172,129 of record BMAV01012974.1, on the reverse strand, counting down.
TGTACAATTAAGAAGTCTAAAATAATTTTAAAGCATTCATGTACTCTGGTTATTGTTTAATCATGGTCTTGAAGTTAATCCTTGACCTCTGAATGCGTAATTTTTTTTTTTTATAGATTTAATCTAAAAGTTGAGCTATTTCACTGTATTTTTAATAATGGCATCTCTAATGTGAAGTCATTACTTTTGTGTATGTTACTAGATAAATGACTTACCTTAATGTGTAGGTTTTTACAAATCAAGTGGATGTTTTCTCATCAAAATATCTTTACTGTTAAATTTTCTTCAGATTTTAAATATATTTGCATGTTCTGCTTTGTTTTATAAAGTTTAAAATGTTGTCTAAGAATTTACTTGGAAAGTTGATTCTGTGTTTTTTGTGCTTTGTAATTTTTAAAAGTTGGCAGGTATGCATATTAAAGAAATTCATATTTTTCACACATAACAGACCAATCAGAATTAAAATCCGTGGAAGGTATCAAAAGATCAGTTTTAGTAATGGATCTAATCAACCTGTACTGGGTAGAAAGGTTAAATTAATTTGAAAATGGTCAAGTGTAGTATCAAGGGACCCAGTGTAGTCCTGGAAAACAAAATCTCCTACACCATAATTCCATTGTTGACAGCCTTAAGTATTGTCATTTGACAGGACGATTCCATAAATTTATGCCATATTCTGATCAGTAAGATGAAACAGGATTCGTCATTACTTTTTGTTATCTTCCTGCATCCATATCAGGCATCTTTTCCTATTCTGTGATACCAAAGGCACTCTTCATGGTCTCCTGCTGCTAACCTTTGCAAGTCTGCCTTTTGCATTCGGATATGCTTTGTGATGCACCTTTGAAATTTAGTTGTAGTTTATTACTGCAGACTATTTTTGCTATTTACTTTTCACCTCTTTGTTCATTATTCCGTTTTTGACAAGAATAGTTTTTATTGCTTGAAGTTTTCTCTTCAGCTGCCACTCTCTTAAACATTTGAAATATTGTAAGGTGAAAAAATCCTAAGAGATTTTTTTCAGATATGCTAGCTTTAAATCTTACACCGACTATCCCTTGTTAAAAGTCTCTTAAACCTTTCATCCTACCCATTTTAATATTAACTTTTGTAATAACTGCATTGTTCAAATCTGAATGTTAATATAAACTGTGTTATGTCCCTCTAAGACTGGTCTACTTTTGCTTGTTTGGCCACTTGATATATGTCTATAACTTTAAATTGTTAAATGTATATTAAACCGCATTAACTTTTTTCACAAATGAAACTGTCACCTAATGTTGTGGCATACAACTAATAAAAAAGAATATACCTGCATGTGGAGTCAAATACAATGACCTGTTTATAAGTTATCTGATTCTCCTTGTTTATAATTTTTCTTGTATTTTGTATTGAAATTTGAAAATTACCTTCTAAGTAAGAGAACATAGTAGAGTTTTTTCAAAGCTATGGAATCATTCTTCAAAGGAAATGTGTTGATGAATGCATTATGTTTATTTAATTAAAAACAAACTAGTCACTGTCCGAGTAATATAGTTATCAAATATTTTGTTTATTTTTAAAATTTAACTTAACTATTAAGCTTGTTCATTCTTGAAATATTTTACAAGACCGTCTTCCAGGCCTGCCCTTTGAATGGATCTACACTTCTGCCCTAGATGCTCCTTTGATTTATTATCAAATACCCAATAATTTCTTCTTTTTTTTATTTTATTGTAAGCTTAAATAATTCTTGTGTAAATAAAAATTATCCCTTCCCAACATTGATTAATTAAATTATTCCCCTTCATTCTAAAATCATTTTTTTATTTCATCCATTTCCTGGCTTAGAATGAATCCAGTGCAAATGTTAATATAATGTTTTGCAATATTTGACAGGTGGACAAACACATCCGGCGTTTAGATGCAGATTTGGCAAGGTTTGAAGCAGACCTCAAAGATAAAGCTCTAAACCCTCATACTGCAGATATTGATGCAACACACAAAAGTAATTATTTATCTAAATCAAATATTGAATGAATTTATGAGGGTGAAGGGAAGGCTGTTTTTTTTAGCCACCAAGTGGCTTTTATTTTAGCTATCATTAAGTTATACCTTGCAACTTTTTTTAAATGCCTACTTTCTCTCATAATGAACCTAATTTTAAAAACATGTTATAACAATAAATTTATCTTAAAACGCTGATTGGATTAAAATAAAACTAATACAAAAATTAAAACAGTTTTTTTATATCAATCCATTGATATATTCTAGTAATTTATACATCATCAGGAATTCAAGAATTAAACATAATCATAGTATTAGAAATTTTATGACAGTTGTGTGTGTGATGTTGCCATGTTTAATATATATCTCAAGAATTGTTTCTTCATCATTTGACTTTCTTTGTATAATTTGGGTCAGATGAATTTTCACACCTATTTAACTTATAGTTACTATGTATGATTAGAGCAGAAAAAATAAATTTGAACTTAAGTATCCAAACTTTTTTTTTTATTTCTAATGGGCTGCAGATTGGTGTTTCACCATTGCAGACCTAGTACATTCCCCGTAAGCTGGTATCCTTTTTTAGTGCGGCAGATACCAATCGTGTGCAGGTAATTTTGACGCCCAGTTTCCTCCCTGGAGGGAGGCACCTGAGCTCTGCCAATGCGAAATTTGTATTTAGGAATTTAATTTTGCCGAGAGCATCCAAGCCAAATGGACACTCAAGGGATCTTTTTCCTGCTGTATAATCATATGACATGGCCCCTGTTGATTTTCTGCATCATGAAAATCCACCCACTTGGGCTGCGGTCAAACTCTCAACCTTGGGTGCAGAAGGCCAGCAACAAACCAACCACGCCACCCATCCAGCAGTTTCCAAACTTTAAATGAGAAGAATTTAATTTTTGAAAACTATGAATACATAAGAAAATATTCACTTGGTTAATGCTTTTTTCATGATAATTATTATTATTGCTCTTAGAGAAAGGCCGCAAATCTGCAGCTGAAAAAGAGAAGAAAAAGGGGAGGAAAGCAGCATCAGATGATGACGAAATTCCCAAGTCTGTCAGGAAGAAGTTCAAGCAACAAATAGTCATTCAGTAAGTTTCACACATAAACAATTTCATATGAAAGCAAAAAATTTAGTTAATTAAGCATTTAATTTATTTAAAGCCATCCATTATATAGAATTGCATCTTGCTTATATTCCATTAAATGACATATGTATAATATTTTTTACTTTAAGAGATTAATTCAACTTCAGTGATACAATTATTTCATTAATATTAAGTTTTGGAAATAATCGAAATTTAAAATCACAAAGTCTAAATTTGTAGAAAGATCTACACAGACTTTAAAGAATTATAGTTTGAGATTTGTTTTTAATATTAATTACTATTTTACAAAATATGTATGCTGAAAAGGTGTTAAAATATGATAAATTTAAACTGTTTATTCTAAGAAAATTCTGATACAGGCATGTGTGTACTTAGAATCTCTCTGCAACCATTATGTAATATATGTTATGAGTGTTTTTTTTTTTTTTTGTTTTTTTTCGTAGAATAGCAAAGGGAATACAAGAGAGTTGTGTATGCATTTTTTGACATTCCAATTTTAGATTAAATTGAGAAAAAGTTTTTTTTTGTATTACTTAATACCATACCCACCAGCTTGAGGCTTTCATTGATTTTATACCTAAATCACTGATTTTGACACATTTTCATTAAAAATTTTAGTTTACTGCCCACTATTCTTCCTCCCCCACCCCAGCTTTTAATTATTTTATATTAACTGTGATGGAAAAGTAGGTTGAAGAACTTATTGCCCTTAAATTTTTAAAAAACTCATGAAATTTGACCTTCCTGCTCATCACATTTCTATGCATAGCTATTGGTTCCTAATTCATTTGTATAAGTGGTTTTGTTAGGCAAAGCATTGTTACTTTTTCTCTGTTGCAATTTTCTGGAACTCAACTCCCTTTGTCAAAATATTTGTTGATTGTTACAATAAAACAAAGGCAAAACAGTATGCTTTTAAACATGTTATAAAAAAGGATTCCCATTAATGCATCTCAAAAGTCAAGATATACATTGCGCGACATTGATGTATGCATTTATCCAAATGGCTACAATGATGTTGCCTGTCATGTAAAAACTCCAAAGGTTGTTACAAATAAGAAATAAAATAGCAGCGGCTCGAATTTTGATTCCCCCCCCCCCAAGAACAATGTCCAGTCAAATGTTATCAGGATTGAAGTACTGCTTACATCCATACCATTGAATGATTTTTTTTAAAAAAAGGGGTATGCCTTTTGAACATTTAATTTCACTAATAGCAGATAATTCTGCAGGGGAGGAATATTTGTTACCTATTTAAAGAAAAGAAAAAAAAACGAGATAAGTAGGCTTTTCTCGCATCATTTAATTTGGGTATCAGAAAGAACACGCTGCTTCTTTAGTTGATGAGATGCTTGTCGATATATTCTACAATCTGACAAACAAAATGTACAAGTCTCAAAAATTTTAAAGCACACATTCATGTACCTAATAGTTATTGCTTGGTTTTTGTCCACTTCTAAATTGGTTGTTAACTCTTGTGCATGTAACTTTGAATTATTATAAAAGTTGGGTAATAATTTAACTTTCTTGCATAATGTATGACTTTAAATTTACTTTAGTGTGTAAGAGTTTTTGGTTCAAGTGTAGTATAGGGGGGTCACTTGGTGCAGTCTTTTTTTTTTGGTGACTAAAACCAGTCGCCAAGGTACTTTTTTCGGAATTATTTATTTCAGAATGAATTCGATATCTCACCATGACATTTAGAAATAATTCGCCAAATCTGAAGAAAAATCGCTAAATTCAAAGTGGCCCCCCCTATACTACACTTGAACCGAGTTTTTATATAAATCAGGTTGATACAAAAGTCTCTTATGACTTCTTTTCTGTGAAATTTTTCCTTTCATCTTTTGTCTATACTTTATTTTAAGAATTTGCTTAATGTCTTGCTTAAATATTTTCAATAGTTGGCTAGTATTTTTAATACTCTTGATAAATTTAAGTAACTTAGCTTTACATATATATGAGAATAAGTGAATTTTAATTTACCAAGTAATTTTATTTATTAGTTCATTATCTTATTTAAAATATCATAGGTTAAATAAATACAGAAATAATTTATTAGTGTATTAACTTCATCATTGTTTAAGCAAAATGAATGCTGCTAATTCGATATAAAAATTGTTTCCCAGCCATTTGTAATTTTTATATATGTAGGGTCTTAATTAATTGAAAAATTTATCATGTATGTGTGGTTAAACGAACTACAATTTATACTAATTTTAAAATGTAGAAATGCTTTATGTCAGAATTTGTATTTTTGTAGGCCTGAAATTGCTACCTTACCCCCTACCTTGAGCATCAACACTGCATCAGATGTCCTTGATATGCCTGTGGATCCGAATGAACCCACATATTGTTTTTGTCATCAAGTCTCTTATGGGGAAATGATTGGTTGTGATAATCCAGATGTAAGTTATCCTTTTAACTGTTAAAAGCTTGTAAAAAAAATCAAAGCTAATTTTCAGAGTATTCCGAAATAATGATGGTTGCAAAGAAGTCAAAATACTTTCTATACTGTTAAGAATAGTATTAGTTTTAATGGTGATTTTCATTAAATTTACTAGAGAAAAATAATCTTTTCCAAGATCAATGAAGCTTCAATTCTGAAAAAGATAAGTTGGAATAATAAAAGTTTTTTTGCCAACATACATTCTTGACACTAAAATGAAATCTTTCGGTAACTTAAAGACCCATACAAAATGTCTTCCCAAGAAATGTCCTTGTTCATATACTAAACAGCTTTCATCCTTGTATCCACTTAAATATTGTTGTCAATCAGCAAAGAACGTAGCATCCTCAAATGCTCCTAGTCACGCAACTTCGCCACTTTATGCTTCTCAAAGCAAGAAACTTTTCTATATATCTGGGCTGCATTTCCTTATGGATTTTGGTGGCATTCAACTCTTGCCCCTTCACCATAGATGCTTGTAATACAACCACCAGAAGCACCATGTCACTGAGTTACAGGTCTGGGACTAGGTCCCTATTTTTTTAGACAAGTCTTGGCTATCAATCCAAAGGTTTTGATTCACTCTTGTCTATACAGATTTGGCTTTCATATTTGCACAGCTCACTGAAAAATCAGTCAACTGTTTTGTAATGGGATGCTTTTAAATTTTTGTGTCAGAAAACATTTGTTAGTGGGACTTTATTTGCAATTATTGTTCCTTAACTTATTTCATAAGACTTTTTAAACTCTTTACAAATAATTTGTTTGTGATAACTAATTGCATATGTACATTTATAACTTTTTAAAAATGTGCTGTTTTTCTCTCAAAAATAACTAATTCATATATCCATCTCTCCTGCAGTGTCCAATCGAATGGTTCCACTTTGCATGTGTTGGCCTTACAAGCAAACCAAAAGGCAAATGGTATTGTTCTAACTGCTCTGCTGAAAGGAAGAAGAAATAATCTATTTTTTAAAAATATTTGCGAATACTACAGTTTTATTTTTCATTGTAAATATGTCACCTGTAAGGTTTGATTTCACTAGATAAATTGTATTTCATTTTTTGCATTTTTTTCTTCTCCTTATCTGCATTCAAAACTATCCAAAATAACCACCAAATCGTTCATACTTGCATCAGAGTCCCTTGAAAGACTATATTGAACAATTTTATTACTTCAAATATATGCATGTGATTTGCCAAATGGTTTTAATAATTTTAGCAAAATTTATTTTTTTTAGACTAATAGTGTTTGTAATGTTAATGAATCTTTACTCCTTGTATTTGAAATAAGAAAAAACCTAGTTCAGCAGCTCATTAACCTTTATAATTAAAATATTTTGTAGATGGGGGAAAGTAAATGTCAACTTGTATGTTCATTTACTGAGCCATCTCTGAATGCGGCATTGATGTTTAGGGTAGCATTATAAAACTTTAGCTTTAAAATGAAATATCCAATTTTTTTTCAATGTTACAACCTAATACATTACAATCCCCCCATCCAGTAATATGTTGATGACAAGGTGAAAAATATTTTTTGGCGATACGTTTTTTTTAAACTTCTATAACTGAAAATGTGTTTGCTAAAATTCACTTAAAATTGAATGAAAAAATTGTTTTGATAGTTCAACTCATTGGGAATTAATTTTATCTAGTTTGTAATTTTTTTCTCTAATAACAGCACATTTTTTAAGTTCATATAAAAATGAAAAATTAACTTTATGTAGTTTTTTTATATGTGACTTAAGTTGCTTCTAATTTTAGAATTCCTTTGCTTTTACCCTTATCATAAATCCGATTTTCTTGCACATTAATTAGAAGATATTTTAACTTATATGCATGGCAATGTTGGCTTCCAAAAATAAAAATATTTAAAAAACTTTTGAGCTCCTACTTGTTTCATCTTCAGTGACCCAGTATTATTAGTCAGTATAAACTGTGTAACATCAAGTAGTACTAGTCGAAGAAAGGTCCACCACTGGGAGTTAGCCTCTACCTTTGTAGACAAGTCATGGCCCCGACTGTCACATGATAAATGTAATCAAGTATTTTCCCATTAAATTCAAAGCTGACATTAGACTTGCAAAACCCAGATACAATTTCATATAGGGCAATTGAATAAAGTCATTCAAATTAAAATCTTATAATAATAATAATACACTTGTATAACTAACAAATATGTACTTTTTAAAGAGAAAGTTTCAGTAAAAAGCAAAAATGCATGAACCTGTTGGCAAGAAATGCTGGATTACATTTTATCATGCAACTTCATATGAATTTAGCCTATTTGTCTAAATTAAAAAGTTAGTATCAATTTGACCACAACGTTTCTTTCACAAAGAATAATGATCGAAAGTAAAGATTTTAATTCAAAATACCCCTTCCAACAAATTCTGTCAAATTTCTACCCTGTTGTCATGATCCAAGATTTTAGTAACTGATTATTACTTGAATTTTTGGTAATTAATGCACAAGTATTTTCAACACCTATTAATTAATTACAAAATCAACTGTTTTAAAAAGTATGTTATCATATTTCTTATTTGTACACGATGACATCCCTCTTTAATAACAAATGAAGAATTCTGCAGAAATCTAATGATATGTATTTTATTCAATGAGATGTGACAAAACACAAAAAATATGTTTAACTATACTTGTTAGGTGAAAAATCTCTATACTTCAGTATAAAGTAAAATTATAATATTAACCTCTAAAATTCCATTACAATTAGTTTGAATCTCATTTTAAGTGCATATTTGACTTCTCCCACATTTTCTTCTTGAAAATATAAATTGCTTATCAAACCAGTACAATGTTTCTGACAAATGAGCATTAGCAAAATATGACAATATGTTTAAAGCAATTGTAAAACTTGAGTTATTAAATTAACATTGGCATGGAAACACCACATGATCAAGGATTATTTTGTAACTTATAGTTGACTGTGACATAACAGCACTAGGAGTGAAAATTCTTATACTGAAACAAGCATTTAATAGTCGATTTTTTTTTTAAGGCAAGAAATTAAATTTAATACAAATCAAACAATTTTTAGAAATCTCAGTCAATAAAAAAATATTATTCAAGTAAACATGTAATTAGACTTTATAAATAAGTTTAAAATGAAATCCTCAATTTTGAAAGGATATTTTATTTTTTAGCTAAAATTTACCATTTGAAGCAATATTCCAAAAATAAAAAATATATCTTAGTGGATTTAATTTTATGAAATAACAAGACACAAAATAATGAGGTACAAATAGAATCATTCAATTTTAAAATAAAAGGTCTGTTATTTAGCGAACATAAACTATATCTTCGTAAATTGTGTTTTTCTTAAATAAAATTGTCAAAATGATATATATACAAATATATTTTTTAGTTATTTAACTAAAAACCCACAAGAACAATTCTGCAAGTTTCAAAACTGGACACATTTTGCCAATGCATTGATTCAGGAGTACTCCATTTCATTGAAACAGTTTGAAATCCTTTAACAAATACAATAGATAAATGCAATTGGACATTATAAAAAATAGTTTTGTTTTTCTATATTGTTTACATAAATATGTACAAATATTCATTTTATGTTACAATGCTATTAAAAAAGTCATATCACAATATGATTGAAAGCAGTAAATGACAGTTAATGTACAAGTAAATGAAATTTAATAATTTATTAGTTCCCCTCACTTTTTAAACACAAAATGAACACATCATTTAACAGATAACACAAGATTTTCAGAAAATATTTGTAAATTCATTTTTTTTTTAAATATATTTTTGAGTGACAATTGTAATAACACAACACAACTGGAAAATTCTAAATAAACATTTTTATAAATTTAGATACATAGATATGTAAGGCTACTTTTGATAACTGAGGGAAGAATACAGAATTTAATTCAGTTACAATAACATTTAAAAAAAATTTTCCAAGGTGTAGAAAAAGTCTCTGTTGACGTTCATTAATACAAACAGGTGGGGAAAAAAAAGAAAACAGCCTCTTCAATCTATTGGACGAAACGAAACACTTACTTCATAAGAGGTAAGGTTTAACATCACCTAGGTGTAGCAGAATATTGTACACCACTTGCTTTACATCTGTTTTAAGATGAGAGCTATAAAAAATTGAGCAAATTCTAAAAATCATCTTATCAGACTCATGCAAATGATCCGGAGTTCCATTTCATTTCAAGCAAAATAATTCTCTGGATACACAAACATCTCAGATAAATACATCTGTATGACTTATTTCCACTCTCAATTTACAATAACCAGGTGAAATTTTATTTAAAATTTCTGTAAACAAAAGGTAATGTATGAAATACCTTAAAAAAGAAATAACTAAATATCCCAAAATGAAACAAATAAGATTAATTCTAATTTCAATGAATAAGAAAAATTTCAAAACTATTGAAATTAGTATTTGCCCCTTCACAACATTTTCAGTTTCCTAGCATTTGAAATTTTATAAAAATTCATTAAAATCTTAAATTTAAAAGGATTTTACACATAATGGGTATCAATGTATACTTATTTTAAGGATAAAATGAAATAGTTCATATTTTGTTAAGGGAAAAAAAATCACTTTACAGTACAGGAAAACTGTGTGCCAAAATTATTACTGCAGAAACACTTAAACATTTCACAAACTTGGGTGGAGTTTAAAATCTTGCATTCTGTGACAAGGAGGCATAAAATTTCACCTGTGTAACATTTGGAAGACTTCAAACCTCAGAAAAAAAATAGCTGTTTCAATTTAATGCTGACATGGGCCACTTTTAAAACTTATTGCACAAGGATTATTCCAAAACACTTTTGCTTTCCTTCCACAGTTGGATGATGTCTTCATCAGGTGATCTTTTTTCCTTCAAAAATAAAAGAAGCAGTCACACAAACATTGTGTACATTCAATGCACATAAATAGTTAATTAAATCATGTTCCAATGAATGGGAAACCCCGCAAATTCAAAACCATTGGGAGGGAAAAAATTTCATTTACATTTGCAGCAGTTTTTTAAACTACTTAGAATAGGAAATAATTTCTATCAATGTTAATTTTTTTAGTAGTAATTGTAGAGAAAATATAACACTAAGCTTTAATTCCATTCCAAATAAGCATTTGCTAAAATGTTGTGCAAATTTTAATTCAAAATCTTTTTATTAAAACCCAAGATCAAACAAAACATATAAACAATTTGGGAAAACAGCCTCTTGGATTGAGAACATATTTGTTTAACATATATCCAAATAAATCAACAGTAGTTTATTAATAAATTTTCATTGTTCAGGAGGAAAAATATTTTATAAAACAAATGGTTAGGTAGTTTCATTAAAAATTGAATGAAAAAACATCTGAATAATATTTGTCTTCAGATCTTTTTAATTTAAAAAGCATTTTTTTCCCTTCCAGTGATGAGTCTTGATATGCAAAACATCAGTACATATGAAATTCATTGTTAGTTACGCAAAGATATACTGAACAACTTTGACTATGTACCTGGCTTTTTTGCAATGGTTTACAGGGAGGTCAACTTTGATTTTTTTTTTTTCACTTCCTCCAAAACTTAAATACAAATTTCAAATATTAAATAAAGAAATTCAATAAGTTGAAGTATACATATATTAATTCTATTGAAACCAGTATTGCACCTGATACACGAGTTGTTTTTAAGTATTTTTTCTTTCAAATGGGGTTCTTGATTGGTAATTACCATGGCAGACCTAGTACATTTCCCAGGATCTGGTATCACTTTTTAGTGTGGCACTATATGGGTGGATAACAATTGCCACAATGTAATTTTGATGCCAGCTTCCTCCCTAGAGGAAGGCACTGATGATGCAAAATTGTACCAGGAATTTAGAGCATCCAAACAAAACATGCACTCTAGGGATCTTTAATATGCTGCATAATCATATGACATGGATGCTGTTGATTTTCAGCATCTTGAAAATCTACCAACTTAGGACGGGGTGGAACCTGCACAAACTTGGGCATACAAGGCCAACTATGCCACCCAGGCAGTAAATATAATGAATTGAAAATTAAATTGGTACGGTAAATTAATAGCAATGCATTCTATAATTGTCAACTGATTAACTTATCAAGTAAGGTTATATTCACAGATTTTGAGTTCACAGTTCATCTCATTTCACATTCTATAGAAAATTAAGTCTGAAGAAAACATGACTTTCAAAATACTATAATGCTACTGCCATTATAAACATTGTTTTATGAATAAAGAACAGAAATAAAACAAAATAACAAATGTATAACAAAACTAAAAATCTCAATAACAAACAAAATTCTTTACAAAACAAATTAGCATGATAAAATCCGAAAACCAAAACATAGAATTAATTGGAATATTATACATCAAAATTCAAAATAGGATTTAAAGGTGGAAACTAAACAGATTTAAAAAATTATAACAAAAATAAAAAGTTCAGTTCCTATTCATAGTCTTCAAATAAAAAGGAATTTTTAAACAATGTTTATTCAAGTTTTTACTTCTGTAAAACTATTTCAAATACAATTTGGGTAATGTAAAATGGCCCACACATTATTAATTCACATAGCAGGTGAATTAATAATGGGCTAAAAATAAATTTTCTTTTCTTTTATAATTATTCCGTAATTTCAGAATAATTTTTTAATATAAATACAATAAAAATCGGTCTTAAGATTTTTTTTTTTTTTTTTCATTTTACAGGCATGACAATTTAGTGAAGAATGTCATCACTGTCAAGAAGAATAAGTTAAATGAAAAAATTTACTCAATTAACCAAAATTTATCCATATTTCTTGGATACTTATGAAATTAAATTTCAAGCTGGTTCATATAGTTGTATCAAAACAAGACAATTAAAATTTTAGCTGATAAAAATCAAAAACTTAATCTTACTCATCCTCCTCCCCTACACACACATTTTTCAATCTGATATAAAAATCTACAAGGTTGAAGAGTAATAAATAAACATGTTCATTCAAAAAATATCTATTATCCAAATTTTTGTTAAATTCTCCATTTATATTAGTAAAATACCTAACAGGTCAGTTAGAGGTCAAATACACATTTCAATATCCAGAACTTTTAATTCACAATCATGACAAATTATTAAGACACAGTACGATTCATTTGGCAAAAATCATTTTAGCCTAAATTATTCTTTAGTTAATTTTCTATAATCTCACAAAATTTAAAACCTCCAAGTTAAAAAAAAATTGAGAGTTATGATAATTTTATGTTTTTATTCACATCCCGAACCAGAGGCTGAATGGTTAGTGCATCATGCTTCCATGCCACAAGTCCGGGGTTCAAATCCCGGGTTGGGCAAGGTCGACTCAGCTTTTCATCCCTTCAGTGGGTCGATAAACGAGTACCAAGCTTGCATGGGAACTTAACACTGGGGGTTTCGCATCAGACTGACCACTTGAGTGGAACATCTGCTTAGGGACCAAGGATATACGCAGTTAGGCACAGTAGGCCTTGGCCCTCATGAGCTGTTGCACCATTAAATTAAGTTTTATTCACATCCCAATAGTGAATAAAAGCCTTAAACAGAATTATCTTGGAAAGAAAAAAATTCTTTTACCTTCAATGAAAAATGCTAAAGCTTTTTTTCTATTGTTCCAAATGTTTCCATGTTTATTCTAATTACTGCTTTTAGTTTATGTGTTACCGGCAAAGTATGAAATGCCAGCATTCTATAGAATGCCTGACGTTTTTAAGCAAAGTATGAAATAGGAGAATTATTACATACTTTGCCTAGGCATTGTATAGAATGCCAAGGCAAAGTATGAAAAAAGGTCCTAATAAGGCTATTTTATAAATGACATGCATTTCTAAGAAATACAAATGTTATACTAGAAAAATAATAAGAAGTGCCATTAAAAAAATGTATTCAAAATACATAAAGAAAAATGAAAGTTGTACTGAACAAGATTGTCTTTCTTATTAACCCTTTAACGTGCAGTGGTATCTCTCCGAAACCACCATTTCCTAAAAAATACCTCTAAACACGCAGTGGTATTTGAATGAAACCAATGGTTCTACAGATATCTTTTATCTTTCATAAAAGATACTAGATGTCAGCACTTTACAAAAAACTCTTCTGTGAGAAAAAAGCGTTTTAAAAACCTTTTTTGAACACTTTCAAAAAAGGTTTCTTTAGCAAATAAAAACAGATAAATATTCAAAGTAAGTTATGTACATTTTTGCTGCATATGCTGTTCATAGCATAACTAATTTTTAGAATGATAAATTCTAAGAAGAACTGCCTCATAATAAGTCATCTAAGTTGTGGTTTCGTAGGGATCCACCGCGCGTTTAGAATATGAAAACTGTCCGACTTGTAGCCCTCACATGTAAGAGATATTCCCCCTTGTTTTTCTTTTTTCTGACTCAGGCACTGAAGTAACTAATAATTTATGGGGGTTTTGCCATTGCTTTTGGGGGAGGGAATTTTGTTTATATTGAAATGGTGATGTGTTTCTCGAATGGAAATTTTTTCTCATTTCATTTACGTTCTTTTTATACTGAAGGGAGGTCAATTTTTTTTTTTT
>BMAV01012974.1:107720-153004 GCA_019973955.1 Trichonephila inaurata madagascariensis | reverse complement strand
ATTCAATACCATAATGTAATATTTACGGGTTAATAAAGTGTTTTATAAGGGAAAATATTCAAGCCCTTGTAAAAATTCTACAGCTATTACACAATAAATTGATGGGGAACCTTATCTTTCAGTATAAAAGTATCATTGTAATTTTATTGACTTTAGATACCAGTTCTGTATTCATAAAATTAAGTTATAAAAATATGTTACTAAAAATAATTATTACATCTTTATGATTTGTTCTAATTTCTAAATTTTCTTTATTTTTATGACTTAAAAATTAATGATTTTAATACTATGTACTGAAAACTAAAAAATTTAATGGTAAAGCTTGAGGGAGCAGATGTTTTTCTAAACATGCAATTTTGCTATTTATTTTTTTTCCAGAAGGAGAAATTTTTTAAAGAAAATTTAATACATAAAAAGAAAATGCATCATGTATCATGTATAATGCTACAATTTTTGAAATTCTTAACAATACACTTATTTATTAACAGCTATATAATTAACAGCAAATTTAAAATTGCTGAAAAATAAGTGTACATGACAGGGAGTGTTTGATGATCCACACTTTATTAAAAATGGTATTAACATAAAAAAAAAAAATGGCCAACAGATATTAATATAGAAGATAAAAAATGATGCTAATATAGTTGAAATATCAAAAACTATTTATGTAACATATGATCAGCAGCTTTTCTTTTGAATAGAATTATCCTTAAATATTTGTGATTCCAGTTTTTATGTCAGTTATCTTTTACTCATGAAGAGAATTAAACATTTCTTTAAAACATATCTGAAATCAAACTTTCAACATAAAACACAATCTGTTGGAAATATACAAACACATTTTAAATATTGGAGGTTATATAACAAAAGAGTGTTTTTCTCTTTATATATTCTTGCAAAAAAAAAAAAAAAATAAAAAAACATATTTAAAAGAAATTTATTCTATTTTTGTAAGTAAAAAAGATATTTCAAAGAGTCCAAATAAGAGTTCTCCAACTAAGCACTACCAGTGAATTTTTTTAATTTTTCATTAAAATCTTAAAGTAGAGTAGTAATGAAATAAGCATGCAAAGGAAAGGAAGCCCTTTTGATGCATATTTTGTCAAAATGAGGAAAAGCAAGGAAACTCAAAATTACGAATTGCTTCATTGTATATGAAATTTCACCCACACACAATCATACACAGAATTATATATATATATATATATATATATAATCTGACCACCAGAGAGTGTGTGTGAGAAGGGAAAGGGTGTCAAACATGAATATCATAGGATTACAATGTTTTAGTTAATATATGGAAATGTTGAAGGGAATAAATCCATAAGCAAAAATAGCATGAATACTGTGAAATAGCCTCATACCTTCTAACCTCAAAATACAACAATCTTCAGCATTTCACAGTAATTACTAGTAAAAACCAAATCATTACTTCTGTATACTTACCATAAATCAATAGACATTGAATAATCTGTTGAACCTAAAAGGACATCTGGAGGTCTATACCTATAAAAAAAATATAATGTGACAATCTTTCTAAAGGAAAAAAAAAAACAGCAACTCATCATAAATACCTCACATTAAAAGTAAAATTCAAAATAACTCATTACTTTTATAAATATTAACTACATTTTAATAAACATTTCACAGTAAAACATAAGTTATGTTGAAGTGTGAATAACATTGTAAAATTAAAATTAATTAGTTAATTTCAGCATTCATACATGGAAATTAATGGGTTGTTCTTTTCCATGATCATTATCCAATGATTTTTTTTCTCTGAAATCTATAGACAAATTTTTGTGCCAAAAACCTTACATCTAGGAGACACATATATCACAACAGCACACTTTAAATTTAAATATTGAGATATTAAATATTTATAATCTGAAATAACAATCAAGAAATTCATAAAGACATGAACAAATAAAGAAATATTATACATGACACAAATTATTATATAAAAAAAGAAAACAAAATTCATAACATTGACATATTGTGATTGACATTTATTCAAGTAAATATCAACAATAAGAAAAGAGAAAATCATGTTATTCATAAAAAAAATAATAAAATCAGTAAAAGAAAATTTTACCATAATGTAACCACTTCATTGGAATAAGTTTTAGTTGGCACGGACTTGGCCCTTGCAAGACCTGAAAAGAAAAATGTGAAATGAAACTAAATTTCCCAGCTCTAAAATGCAAATGACATTTGACAGCATATTAAATATAAAAGTAAACATTAGCTTACCAAAATCTGCCAATTTCAATTCTCCCTTTTCATTAATTAATAAATTTTGAGGTTTCAGATCTCTGTGAAGGACTTTTCTTCTATGGCAATAGGCAAGACCACGTAGTAATTGGAAAAGAAATATCTACAATGAAAAACGACAAATACTAAAATAAATAAATTATAAAATAAAATAGCATTTACATAACATCTAGAGGCTGTTTTTGTGCTAATTTTTCATTCCTTAAAGTTTGGTTTTTACTATTAGAATTAAACATTTTGAAAGTATTTAATTAACGATGCAACCTGGCCGATTTTTTGTTATGCATCTAAAACTACAGTTTTTGACAAAGAATGCTTAAAATTTTCCTAATCCTATGAAAAATAAATGTACCGTATTTTCCTGTATATAATCCGCGGATTATGCGTTAAAAAAGTTTTAAATTTTGTTGTGCGTATTATACGCCGCCACGGATTATCTGAGAAAAAACATTCTAGATCAGAAAAACTAACAATAAAGTTTTGAAAGAAATGCCGTTTATGTTTTATAAAATAAATAATAGATGGCGCTTTCATGACTCGGCTGACGTAATTCAACCATAACTAGTTTTTGTCCAATTACATTCAAGAACGAATTCGGTTCCTCGGAAGGAAAAAACAGTTACTACTCGCTGGCGCCATTTCCAATTTTCTCTTGAATAGAGCTATTACGTCCTTTGAAAGTTTTCATCATGTTGAAGTGAAAGCATGTAAATTACACTGCAAACTTCAAGTTAAAAGCTATAGAGAAGGCTACCGATGTCGGAAAGCTGCAAGGTTTTTCAACGTTGACGAATCGAATATTCGTTTGCGGAGAAAAAACAAGACCCAACTTCGAAAATTGTGATCGACGTTAAAGAGCCAAACATCGTGGAAAACCCCACTGGCCAGAATTAGAGTAAGAAATAAATAAATGGATT
The DNA here is from genome assembly GCA_019973955.1 of Trichonephila inaurata madagascariensis. Lineage (NCBI taxonomy): Eukaryota > Metazoa > Arthropoda > Arachnida > Araneae > Nephilidae > Trichonephila > Trichonephila inaurata. Next base: position 149,813 of record BMAV01012974.1, on the reverse strand, counting down.
TTAAAAGAAAGACAATGGGAAAGCAGTATCGATCTTAATTTTTTTGCTGTTCTTGCTAAATTAAAAAAAAGAAAGATTTTTTCCACGTGCAAAATGTTTTGTTTAACAACTCAAAACATAGATGGCAGTAGCAAAGAATATTTTTGTTTTATTGAGATTATCGTAAAAAATATTATCATACATGTTTAAAAAGACGTTTCATAATAAATTTTGTTTTCTGTACAATTTCTTACTTCTGTTTTTAATTATATTGTGTATTTCTTATCTTATGTGACACTCATTATCAGTAGTTTATATTTTGGATAATTCGCCGTAAAAACTGCCGCTGATTATACGGCGCTGCGGATTATACAATATTTTTTTTTTTACTCGGAAAAAAAGGCTTTGCGGATAATACGCCGCTGCGGATTATATACATGAAAATACGGTACCTAACTACTTTCACATGAGCAAAATTTTAACTAGAATATATTTAACATGTTTGCTGCCACTGACACGTCAGTATGGCGCTGCTTTGCATTCCGGTGCTGCTCTGGAACGACGATCTACTATGATAAGTAATATGCTTTATTTTTAGTGTAGCTTTGGCGGTTGAACGAAGAGTTTTTTGAGGCATGTTATAGAAGAATTGTCTTTATATTTTATGTGCTTGGTTTTTAAATTTTGTGTTAAAAATTTTTTTATATCCATTTTTAAAAAAGGCGGACTTTTTTTACAAGTATTGCAGCACCTTTCACAGCCTCAGAAGAGGTAAATAAATAAAAAATTGACTGAAGCCTTTAGTAATTTGACTCCTGAGGATGGATATATCAATTTTACTGGCAGCGACTATGTTAAATGCAAAGAAATGACAGTCATTGTATCCGACAAATTTCAGAAGTTACAAACATTAATTCAATCGAGCATATGGCAGTGTAAAAAATTTTAACCTTTTCACACATGAATTATAAAATTGCAAATAATTCAAAATAGCAAATATTTTAGTTAAAGTAAAATTTAGCTTTTTATTGTGAACCCATTCAAAGATGTTTTCTCAAATTAATTGAAATTGATAAAAATGGAAGCATCACATTGAATCTGCCATTTTGTAATCAATGCTTTTTCACCATTAAGACATAAAAGACTACTAAATCTTACACGCATAATGTAATATTTAGAAGTCTCACACTTCAAAGCAATATAAAATTAAGAAATTAAAATTGCAAAACATGTCAGATTGGAGATTAGAATAACAAAAAAGATAGATACAAGATTTGATTATTTGGTTTTCTTTATAGAGCAACCATCAAAGGACCAAGTTACTCAGCAGATTATTTAAAGAGTATTTTAGAATTTCAGCAGGGATAAATGGAAAAATCTGAAGCACCCTTTATTTTAGTACTATTCTTACAGTAATACTTGTCTGGAAACTGTAATGAGATTTATCATTATCCAGTTGACAGCAGTGAGCTCACTCCTGCCACCAATTTACAACATACATGCTGGTCATCGAGCTAACCACAGGACAGAAATGGAGGAAAAATGGGACAAATTGAAAGAAAAGTTCAGAATGATGTATAACAAAATGCTAAATCAAATTTATGAATGGATTTGAGAATAACAAACATAAAAAAGTCATTAAATAATAACTAAGCAAATAATACCAATGTTATAAAAGTATGTGTGATATAACCATCAGGAGAAAAGGATACCGGCCATTAAGAGGTTGAAAAAAAGGAAAAATTAGTAGGACATACCAGGGGGGAAACACCTGTGTTGATCAAAAACCATAAGAAAATTAATCTTATAAATTTCACACTTCAAAAAATAAGCCCTTAAAGGAAATTTAAAAAAGAATGTTTCCAAATATTTTAGATTGCGGAATTAAATATAAGACAGGATAATTATTTGCAGGTTTAGAAGAAGAAATCATTAAAAAGATTAAACTTCCATTCAGATTTCATAAATTACCTATCACTATATTATATCATTGAGACATTTTTTTCTTGTCTTGGAAAAATATATGCTTAAACAAGAAATAATTGTTAAGTGATTTTTTTTTTCTTTTTCATTTTCAAAAAAAAAAAACTGTTCTTATGAAAAATACAGAATTTATAATACACATATAAATTATATAAAACAAGATAAAAGACATTTATAAACATTTTGACAGTTTAATGTGTCAATAAAGAAAAGATGTTTTTGCAAAAATCATTGTATACTCAGAATCTAATGTATTGCAGAAATTTTTAAGCTAATATTAATCTTTTTTTATTACTTTAATGCATTCAAAGCTAAGAAGTTGATTCTGTTGAAATTCATTATACAGAGAATTTATATAAAAATGTTGCAACTGGATAAATAAATCACCAAAATATTAAAATTTGCAATTTTATTTTAAAATACTATCACATTAAATACATCTATTTTACTTATAATGTTTCATATCAACTGAAACACAATTTTTAGTAAAATTTGATTTTCAACTTTGAATATTCTGATCTGATTTTATTGCACAAAACTAGCAGCTTAGGCCCAACATAACACAGGCTATATAGAGTATATAATTTCCCTATGGAAATTTCCCCTTTTCAGAGTCAGCACTTCGTGAGGTGGGTGTGATTTCTTTATGGGCTTCTTAACTTTCCGTTTTGTTCAACGTGTAAGCTTTTACTGAGTGTATAACTTTATCCCCATAAAAATTACCTCTTTCCCTCTCAATGCCAGCATTTCTGGATGAGTGTGTGCAATTTCTATAATTGTGTCATTAAATTTCCCTTTCTCGAAATTAGTTCCACTTTTTATTATGGATTGCTCAAATGATCAAAGCTACAAAAAAGGCATACAGAACGATTGAAATATTCCTTTTACAAAATTACACAGCAATAAATATATTCTTAGAATTTAATACAATACAATGGATTTGAAATCCTCATTATTTACATTCACTAAATAAGAAAAACGTTCAAAAAGAAAACATTTTTATCCGATAGTAACGCTTCAACATTTGGTTCTTATATTTTGAAAATTGTTCTTTAAGTGGTTTCTTTCAGTATCTCACAAATTAAAAGAAATTTTTATAGCAAAGTGGAAACATATCTGATGTAAAATGTATTATAAAAAACAAACATATTCATTATTTTATAGAAATTTCCTTAGGATTTGAAATAATAAAGTTGATTAGAAATGTTCATTTTTCAATTAATTGTTACAATTCACTAGCTTAAAAATGGTACAAAAAACAAAAATCTAGCTTTTTGAAACCTATCACAAGTGGCAAAAAAGAGAGGGGGGGAAAAAAGAGTAAAACTGTCGAAGTTATTTTTCCCCACAGGCACCATAAGCACTCAAGCTGTTGAATTCTGTAGCAGGTTTACCACAATTCATTATTACTGGCATTTGACGATTTTTTTCTTTGCATTTTTTTGGCCCACAGAAAAGAAATTTTTTTTTTTAAGAATAGTTTTATGTATGAAAAAAAGACAGAAAAATAGAAAATTACAAAATTCACTAACTTTTAAAAGGAATTTTACTATATTTTAACTTAAAAGTCAAAAGAGCAATGGCATGAAATTTTGTTTGGCTGGAAACTGATTTTCAACGCCAATTACCCTTTGCATAAACATAGTTTGTAATTTTTTAACATTTTTTTAGGACTTAATTTTCAAAATAAAGCATCCAAATTTTACACATCGATAACAAATGACAATAAATTTTAAACAAGAAATGTAAGAAAGGTACTGCATAAATTAATTCTCGAAAAAAGTCTGAAAGACGAAAAACAAAAAAAACTTTTTTAAAATCCGTAATTTTAAATCAAATTTTTCAATCTTCCATCAAAACATTGATGATAAAATTGGATACTTATGTATTATCGCAACTGTATTGGCGACATTATATGAAACGAAGTACATGGTAACCAATTCAGCATTTACAACACATTGAGGTTGCCAACTCTGCAAGTTATCTAGAAGGTTGGCTTTGTTGTGATAATACACAAGTACCTAAAATTATACACGCAGGGAAAAAGTTTTGTGCAAATTTCGGATATTTTTTAAATCACTGATTCCTAAAGAGAAAAGAGAACTTTTTTGGCACAAAAGCTCATTTTATCACAACAATTAGAAAGCAATACAAAGCAATTGAAAAACACTTTTCCTAAAAACTGTGTCAAAATTCACTCATTTTGGAAGAAATCACAAAAAATACAAAATATCATTTTTGCAAAATAAATTAAACCATGTTGAGACGAAATAAACGATCTTTTTGATTCAATATGGAAGGATGGCAATTTTAAAAATAATAATGAAAATCTTTTCCTTGCCATTTCATGGCATCTTTTGAGGGATTAACTGCTTGCACAGGGCAGACGAGTTGTGTTTTTTAATGTTTTTAATTAACTTTTTAACTATTTGTAATTCCAGAATTTAAATGGTCAAAATGGATTACTCTGATCATTTCTTATCTTTTGGTGCCTTCGGAGCATTTCTGCATTCAACGATTAGTGAGAAGATAGCCTCACATAGATATGTTTGTTTACATATGAGTTTTAATAGTTTAGATACAAAAAACCTCTAACTCGAAATCCACTTTAAGTGCAGGGAGAAAAAATTCTTTTACTGAAACATGATACACTTCCACTATGTTAGTTATTATGTACAAAAACAGGAATTTAAAAAGAAACCAGACAAAGTAAAGGAGAAAAAAGATCCACTAAAATATTGACTGACTGATAGTAAGAAATAAGCAAATGAAAAAATTGTGAGGCAAAAAGAATTAATAAGCAGCTTTAATAATAAAAAAAAACTAGTTTCTATCACTCAAGATATAAACATGAAGAAAAGTTTTAAAAGGAAACCAAGATCAGAGAGCTTGATTGGTACTTAGGCAACAATCGCCAACTCTATTAATAACTCGCCAAGTTGACAACCCCAATTGCCTATGTGTTGTATGTGCTGAATTGGCAACCAGGTTTCATGTTGTTAATAGGTTGTGATAATATGTAAGTACTGTTTTGTTTTGACATAATTATTTCCTCAATGACAGATATGTAAAATATGATATATTAATACAGTTGGCAATAATAACCAATAATCACATGGCTACAAAACAATATGGTTGGATTAAATATTTCTATGTTTAACGTATATCAATAAAATAGTGATAAGCATTAGTTAAAGAAAATACTCAGGCATAACTCCACTAAAGCAATTCAGAAAGAAAACCTCTGCAAATTAAAAAATGACATAAAACAGTACTTATGTATTATCGCAACAATGCCAATGCTCAAGATAACATGCCAAGTTGGCAAACCCGATTTTACATGCGTCGTATTCACTGAATTGGCAATTACGTGCTTTGTTTCATTTTATGCTACCAATAGGTTGCGATAATACGCAAGTACCCATAAAACTAAGTACAGAAACAAATTTTCAACTTAATAAGATGAGGATTTAAAAAAAAAAACTGACATTCTCCAACTACACAGGACATTATCAATAGTTACATTGTTAAAAATTGTTCAAAATTAGACACTGCAGAAAAGAAATCTAATTATGGTTCCTACAAGATCAACATTTAACCTCAACAGATGTAACAGATCAAGATGTAACATTTAACCTATATCCAGGAAAATAAGTATTCTAAAAATGATCAAAAAATTAATAGAAAACACAGAGTAAGCCCACAAAAGCCATCAGTAAAAAAAAAAATGCTTATTGAATTTGCATAATTTTTATTTTTCCACAGGAAATAAAATTTTTTACAATAGACTACACAAATCCACTATTTATCCGAAGAGCTATAAGCTATTTATAGCACAGGTTTTGTGGAGTTAAATTTGTAATTCACCACATCAACCAATAACTGAAAAAATACACAATCCAAACATTTTCAAACAAGTGAAAATTTAATACTCACTTTTACATTATCTAAACTTATAGGAGCTCCAACATCATCTAGGTACTTTTTCAGATCATTTTCCTACAAAGGGAAAGAACACTCAATTACAAGAGCATTTCTTTTCACAAACTATTGTTAATAAGTTAACACTTAAAGATAAGTTTTAGCATTATTATTTAGAGTAGTGGTCTTCAAACTTTTTCAATTCAAAGAACTCTCAGAACAGGGGTGGCAAAACTTTATGGATCAACGAGCCATTTTTTTTCTAAAGAAGTGTTCACGAGGTATAGATGCGACATCAAATAATTTTGACGTGATTATTTGGAAAATAACAAAACTAAATACTAATAACTCAAAACTCTTTATTTACTTCGAAAAAAATACCTTTTGCAACTGTATAGTTGTAAATGTTTTAGTTATATGTGTAATTCAAATTCTGTTGTTGCATATTAGATGACAAATAACTTATAATAGGATTGCAAGATGTTACTCTTAGTACAATGCATGCTGAATTGAAGTCATCTGCCAAATGGTTTCTAAGCAATTAAATTATTTTTGCTGTGGTTCTCTTTTTTGATAAGAAGATTTGGGATTTGTTTCAAAATGCCATTTTACAGACGATGCTCTGCATACCACTGTCCCAGAACATAAACACTGCTTTGTAGTCTTTACTAATAATGCCATATTTCTAGATTCCCCAAGTTTGAAATTCTCTGTTTCACTTATAATGTTGCACAATTTGTTCTTTTGCTGAACTAGTCATGTTTAAATAACACTTAAAAATCATAAATATAACACAAATAAGCTTTAAAATACAGTTGTGTCCATGAAATTGACTATGCTATGCGTAGACAAATTTTGCATCATAAGCAATTGTAGTCCACATTGTAACTAAGGCAAGACAATAACAAATGAGTGTGCTCCTAGCCACCTCGCGACCAATCATTTGCCTTTGTTTGTAATACTTCATAGTGAACTTTATTTTAAGATAAAATGCAAACCATTTTGATCACTTGCATGCCCAAAATATTGTGTCACGTGCCATTGGTTCACCATACCTGCCTTAGAACTATAAGGTATTTGGGAGGAACCCCATTCCATACACACTTAGAAAAATGTCTTAAAATAATATTTAAAACAGATAAACATGCTATATGTACTTAATGTAAAGACTAAAAAATAAAGTATTGTATTTATTATTCAAAAATTTTAAAATGCAATTATAATATAATTTACTCATTAGTAATAATTTGTCATCCAAGTGTCACCTACCCATCTTTCATATTTAGTAACTGGGATATGTGCTTGGATTTTTTGGCACAAACTGTCAAAGTTTAGGTCCATTGGAATTATATGCAATCACATTCCATATTAAGCATTTAACTGGTTTTTGTATTTTGTTGCTACATAATTTGATAAATATTTTTAATTTAAAATACATTGTGCTGAATGGCATTAAAATATTTCTAACTGGGGAAGAGAAGTCTTGCGCATTTTGCATGAATCTGCAACTTAAATTTTAGGAGAAGTTCTTGCTTAAATATAGATTAGTTAATAGAATTTTTCAATTCACCCATGGGAAGAATGGGTATACCAGCTTGTTAAAAATATAATCAAACTTCTTATACAATGTGTAAGAAAAGATCAATTGAAGAGAAACATCACAATTTTCAAGAAAAATGAGAACTGCAATATTTTTGTGTCCAAAACAAGAATTAAATATTATACCTGCTATGTAAAAGCTTTATTTCAGCTTCTATGGAATATAACCTGAAAAAAGGTAGTATGACACAAATCATAAAACAAACTATGACCAAAACATTGAAAAAAAAAAAACTTTATGAAGACAAGTCAATTCTTCAAAAACTAAGTACATTTACTAAATTTGTTGAAGACAATTTGGCTGCTGTACAATTTATTTTTATATAATCAACTTTAATCGCTAATAGATAAAAACCATGTGCTGAAGGGGAATTTATTAGTGAATGCTTAATAAAAGTGCCTAAATTATTATGTTCAGCACAAAGAAAAAATTTAAAAATGTAAGTTGCAACGCAGAAGCTAACACAGTTGATAGCAAAAGAGCAACTATTTCTATAAAGAAATATAGAGTGATGAAATAACCAAAAATTTGAGAAATCAGCATATTTTTACAATATCAACATTTCAAGCCTTATTCTACAATAATTGATGAAAGCAGATATTCAAAATATCATTCAGCTTGCTGTTTTTATTCGTGTATGCAATGTTAACTTAAAAATAAGAGGAGAACTCTTGAAATCATTCCTATGCATAATACTACCACCAGAGCTAATATTTTTTGATGCACTTATGAAAATTTTGAAATATATTTTATTACTGAAAAGTTGGTTTGTCTTGAAACTGATGTTGCTAAAGGAGTTGTTACAAGATTAAAAGAAACATACAGGGAACATTGAAATAATAATTAGAATATTTTTATGGGATTGTTTATCAGTTAGAAGTCTGCTCCAAAGTTTTACATATCAGGTATGTTTTAAAGATATAGCCACCAAAATTATAAATTATATTCGAGCACATAGATTTAATTATCGTCGATTTGCTTCATTTCTGGAAGATATAGAATGTGAATGCACCATTCTACCATATATGGAAGTTTGATGAATTTGAGTCAAGGTGTAAAACTATTCTTCTAATTGCTGGATGAAATAATTCTTTTATTAGAAACAAAAAATTATGAATGTGTTAAATCAAAATATCGACAGTGGATAAAAGACATGGTCACATTAATCATAAGAAAGAAAACTTGTCTCACTTTGAAAGCTGTTATAATATCTATTAAGCATCTATATTAAAATTTACAGAATATGCTTACCAAATTAAATATTTAAAGATAAAATTTGATGAAAAATTTTCTGATTTTAAAAGTTGTGAATTATGATTTTTTCTGTTTACTTCATTCTATTTATCAATATTGAAATTGTTGATGGAAATTTACAAATGGAATTAATTGAACTCCAATGTGACTCTTTGTTGAAGCAAAAATGTATGGATATTGGAATTCCAGATTTTTATACATATTTGTCTGTAGACTGATTTCCAAAAATTTTGTTGTTTGTTATGCGTGTAACTGCTATATTTGAAAGTACTTATTTAGGAGGGCAACTATTTACATTAAGGGAAATAATAAAAATTCAATAATTCAAGATCAACCGAACTAAAAATTCCATTGGCTTGATAAATTCAACCAAATTTTTCCACCAATTCAACTATTCTAAGAAGTAATATTAAACTTATTTTTATTAAATTTTTTTTTTGGTACTTTTTTAAAGAATATAAGATACTTATAATTTAAGTTTAAAAAATAACATGAAATATAAAGCAACAATATATGTTTAACCCTCTTACTGCACATCCCGTGATTTCCACGGGCAATGTAGACATAGCAAAATTTATACAACCCACAATTTTCATGGGTATGCATTTATTCCAACTATTTAGCTGGGCAACCTGTGCTGTTCCTGTTTATAATTTCATTTATATTTTTATGTTCATATTTTTATGATCTAATTCTATATTTTAAAATAAAAACTCATTTTCCAATTTTTTTTCTATATTTTAACTTTAAAATGTAGATTTAATATGTGGATTTGAAAAACGTAATTAAAAAATATGCCATCTTTGAACCCACTTTGATAAATTAACTATGCAGCGAGAGGTTTAATATACAATACATTGTGCTTGTGACATTGAGTCAGACAAATACACAATATAAAGTATAATCATTCCAAAAATGATATTTTATTAACCTTTTAGCATAGAAAACATGCAGCCAGCTTAATGAAAAAATAGATCACGTGGACCGCAGTATCTTGTGAGTTTGACATGCCCGATTTAAACTGATTGATAATACCCAAGTTTAAAAAAATTCCTAGGATTGTAACTCATTCTTTAACCAAAAAATTTAACAGGGATATTAAATGTTCTTAAATTTTTAACTTTCTTGTTTAGTCCACAAAAGCCAATATTTTTGTTTAAGTCATTCAGGGACAATGATTTCATAGTAAAACCACTTATTCAAAATTCTTTTTTCATGCATAAAATCGAAGCAATTAAAAAAATTAGTCTGAAGATCATATTTTACTTTTAAATGAGGTTAACAGTGGGCATAAACATAATGGCCACATGTCGATATTCCACACTGACATTTTCAATTTCTTATTTTGATAAAAAAAAACAGTTCTCTGTAGCATTTTACCTCCCTTGAATTTTCTGTTATTTTTCAAAAAACTTCCACATGCGTTTAGGGATACTAAAGTTGAAAAGCTATCAAAATTAGTTTAAACCATCAAAATGCTTAAAAAAATCATTTTTAGCCTAACAACGTATTAAAAGAACAAAAATTAATTGCTTCTTAATAATTCAGTTGAAAGATGGAATTGTATACATATAAAAACATAATTCTAAAAATCAAACTTACAATAATGTTAGATCAAAAATGACAACTATATTGCACAAAATCAAAATGAGACTAAAATGAGTTAACAATGAAGCAATCTATAAAACATTTTACCACGCTTTGAATAAATTCAAATAATATAAAAAAAAATGTTAAATCATTAATGAAATAACAGGGAAATACTTATAATAAATAATTATGACATAAATTACAATCCTCAACTCATATTTTGTGAAGACTTTCTTATCAATAAAGAGAGGTCATTGATAAAATCCAGAGACATGATGCAAGTCAGTGATACTCAAAATGCGGCCCACTGAGCCTTTTAAAGTGGCCCAGTCAGTACCCATTGCTCTGAAAAATTCACTTATTTAATATATAAAAAATTTGGTGTCAAGAAATCAAATATATCAATTTTGTGCTTTTTGCTGTTGATGTCGTAAGAGTGCGAATTGATATTTTTTTTCTATTTGTAATGGTTACAGTTTGTGATAACAGACAACAGCGGAGTAGTAATAGTGTTAAGGGTGGAATTAATTTTTAACTATCATTCATATCTTGAAGTGATATATTTTTCGCTTACAAGACAATTGGGAGCTTAACTATTTTGTAGTGAAAAACAGACATGGATCAGTAATTGTTTCATTTGTCATGAAAGTGCTGTATTTAAAAAATACCAATAAATAGGAATCATTCAATGACACTTTTCCTTGAAGATCTCTTTCAAGGGGTAGTAAATAGTCTTTCTTGAATAATCTTTGTGACAGCAACAAAGTGCTTTGTCAGTGGTAACAATGATATCTTACGAAGTTTGTTATATTATTGGTAATCATATGAAACTGTTTACTGATGCAGAAATTGTGAAGGTGTGTTTCCTAAATGCTTCTAATTCAGTGTTAGTGACAAAAATAAAAAAAAATAGTAATTAAAAAAAGCAAAACAGGGGTTTAAATATTTTTATCCATTTCCCACATTTTAACCCCCCTCCCCTTATCCTCATGATGCGGACCTCGTGAAATTGCTAGCATACGTTTGCGGCTCACATGAAATAGATAGTGAGTGAGTGAATATTAATATCACACAGTTCAGCTGCACGAGGGCTTTTGGCGACGGACCACGTAATTTTGAACCATGGTCAAGTGATGTGGACGACACCTGAGCTGGCACCTCCTGTCCTAACTACCACACCACACCAACGGGAGGACGTTTCAGCTCAACAGAATTAATGTGCATCGCTGCCCTACACGGCTGGTCTTTAGTGGCACTGGACTCAAACTCATGACATGCCTGCCATGATCTGATACCTAGACTACTGGGCTACCGCAGCCCTCTCTATGCAGCCCAGTAGAAAAAAGGTTGAGTACCCCTGATGTAAGCAGATTCTTCACATACTGTCATAGATACCCAATATGAATATTGGAAGTATATTTGAGGATGAACTGAAGAATTATCTAACAAAATTCCAGTATTCTTCGCATTATTTTTAAAAACAATGCACCACATATTCTACCACATAACACAATTATAATTCCAAAAGCTACATATTTAATTTTTTTAGAATATTCTCCATATAACAAGTAATCTCTCTATGAAGAAAGCTGAAACATACAGTCTGAGGCTCCTTTTTTTTAAAGCCATTCATTTGAGTTTTTCCCTTTCTTTTGAACAATAGTAGACTAAATAAACAAGTGATAAGGAGATAATATGCTTGAAAGAGTAAATAACACAGGCCTGTGATGGAAAAAATATAAGGGAAGTAATGGCTCAAATTTATGTACTTTTGTGTGCGGATTTAAAAAAATAAAAAATTTCCACCACATAAAGTTTTCTTGAAAAATTCAATTTAAATTGGATTTTTATGAGTATTTACACATAATTTTTTCAGCGTTCAATTTCTTCCCTCCATGGCTGTGGTGAAACATACAGAATACCAGTATGTGACACCTTTCAATCGCAATCTCTCTCTACTAATTGATTTGTCTTGTTTAAAGCTCCAATACTGAATGCAAGCTTGGAGGAGCCGTTTCACCTCAACCCTTCTATCAAGTTGAACCTAATTATCTGACTAGTGATTCTTGTCTTTCGAAAGCGGCAGCTGAATTGTGGGGCTCCAGATTGAATGAAAAAACTGACTGACGAAATGAACCTCTTTATTGCTACAAGAATCAAGAAAAAGAATTCATTAAGTGTACTTTGAGGAAGACGAGAATCTGGTCTAGTATTCAGATGTTCCTGGATTGATGGACAAATTTAATATCACCTGCAATATAAATAATTGGAGGTAGTTTAGATTCATCAAAAAAAGATTTAAAGGCTGTTTTTCTTCATCACAGAAGCCAGTATGCATCTGTAAGTTGGATTTTTGGTGCATTTAAAGGAACACTATGAAAACCTGACTATTCCTCAACAAAATAAAATATGCCAACCACAGTTGGACCACTTGCAGCGATTTGAAAGAAATCTTCACACTTCTTGGTCAACAAAGCAAATGCACAAAGTTCTGTTTCATTTGTGAGTGAGGCAGCAATGATAATTCTCAAAACTGGATCAAAATAGAATGGCCGAAAAGAAAATTTTAAGCCAGCTACAAAGAATACGATTCTGAATAGCTTATAGTTGAGCCGAACAATATATTATTAACCCTCTACATATAAAATTACGTGTAATGAAGTAGCTTGCCAAAGTTATTCCAGAAGATGGTGATTGTTTCAAATAGTTTCCAGGTTTATCTGAAAGCAAGTTGAAAAAGAGATTATCTTTGTACGTCCAGATATCCACAAGCTTATGAAGAATAAAGAATTTGAGATTTCCATGACAACTAAACTTAAATTGGTTGAGTCAAAATATATTTCCTTCACTCACCTGCAGACTTTTCCTCCGAAAACTTAAGATAAGTAAGCAAAGAGCAGAGTGAAAGGTTCCATTAAAACATCAAAGACATGGAGCACAAATATCAGAGAAGGGAGGACAAAAACATGCTCAGGGACTTAGTTAGATATTAACAAGAGATAGGCCCAAAATTGAATATAAAAGAAGAACATCAAAAAGAAGTTTCAAAGGGAAAAAAAAGAGTTTGCATTTAAATAAAAACTTTGTTTTGTTTTTTGCAGTGTTTAAAATTTGTTTCAAACTTTCATGTACACAGTCATAATATTTGCTCCTCTTGGTCAATCGTTCCTTTTATACAAATTAACAAAAGATGATTAAAATAGTATGTTGGTGATTTTTTCTAGAAACTGTGTCATAATTGGATATAAAAGTTTAAATTTCAAGGAAACTTCTTGTTTTTCTCTCAACCAGAAGCATTTCGTGAGATCTGGCGACAGTGGTTTTCATCTATTTACCCATTTGCCTCATCAAGAATCGATATATATATGCTATTGGATAAAAATTACTGTAGCTAGATGATACATGCTAAATGGCTCAAGAGAATTCCTTTCTCAAATGGAATTTTAGCAAAAATATTGATAACAAGTTTTAAAAAAAATTCTGACATGATGGGGAAAATGGTGGCCATTTTCGAAATCAGCATACCAAATTACAAGAAAATCGCCAAAAACTTCTTTTGTATGCTGCAAAAACATTAATTTTGTAGGCCTGTGTAATTTTTCAAAAAGTCTGGGTTGTATTCAATGCAAATGATATGTAAATAATGTTGTTCTAGCTTTTGGAGAAAATGAAGCAATTTCGGGCGAGAATGTATTTTTGATCTGAACAAATTTGTGGAATTAAGAATCAGGTGCTTTCTCTTTCTCCAGTAATTTAAAGTGTGACCTTAAAGTGAATATATGTGCTTCAGTAAACTGCATTTATTTCAGTTGAAATAAGGTTGATTTGATGCTTCTAGTAATAAATATGGATCCTGCCAAAAAAAATAAACACACTTGCTGACTTCAAATGCAAAGTCATTAAATTTGTGAAGGAAAATAGAAATCATGATCCAATAAGGATGTTCAGATAGGTTTTGCTGAAAGCAAGAAAAATGAAATCACAATGATTAACAGGCCAATAAATGTATGCAAAAGGGGGAAAAAAACTTACCTTACCATAATGCTTTCCAGGTTATCCAACAAAATGAAAATCCATAATTACTTTTAAAAGACAATGTCAAAATGTAATTTCACTTGTAATGTTCACTTGTACTGTCAATGTAAATGGCCCTTTCATGTTCACAAGGAAAAAAAAGGATGGAGAAAAAGTCTATAGAATTACAATAAGAAAAGCTTGGTAAAAGCATTATGAAGCTTTAAACTATCCACAAAGTCTTAATTTCAGTCACGTGTTCAGGTTCTGTCGAACAGATAATACGAAGAAATTTATGAAAGTTTAAGGCACATGATAATTATTCCAGGCAAATTTACACTGTTGGTTCAGTTTATAGATGTGTATATCAAACAAAACCATTCAAACCAAATTTAAACTAACAATGGATTAATGATTGTTAGAAGGAGGGGGAAAAAAATCTACAAACATTATGCTAAAATAAATATAGTGTCTGAGTAGATAACAAAAACACAATGAAATTAAACTTGGCAATTCAAAAGTCGTTTAAAAAAATGTATATAATACATCTAACAATCTGTATAGAACAGAAAATTATTATGTGTTGATCAGAGTAATAGTGCTGAAGATGAAACAAAAATCAATGATGTGACACAAGATATAACCGAAGACTTATCTTAATTTTTGTACTATAAGTGCATGTTATATGCTGGAATGTAGCGCACAATCATATATTCAATTACGGCAATGATAATTCAGTTTACATAAAAACAATTATTTTCAAAGAATCTACTCTATATTTTGACATTTCAGAGCAAGAGAATTAACTAATCATTGGAAAGCTTATTTAAAAAAAAAAGAAAAGGAAAAAAGAAACTTTCTTACCAAAAATTCAAAAACTAAAGTGAGACATTTTTCTGTATGAATGATATCGTGAAGTGTGACTATATTATTGTGCTTTAAATCTTTGAGGAGGGAAACTAGAAAAAGGAATATATATATTATATTTTTGCCATAACTAAACAGATATAGGTAAGAGAGAGAGAGAGAAATATTCTTGATACCTTCTCTAATGGCAGTGCAGGGTGCTCCTTCATCATGTTCAAGTCGGATCTCTTTCAAAGCAACCAGATTGTCTGTTAAACGACTACGGCCTCTGTACACAGTGGCATATGTTCCCTGCAAGTCAAAATGAAATAAATCAACAGCACAAACCCCATTCCTTAGAAGAAAAACATATTATATAGAATGTCAAGTTTTTTTTTAAATTGCTTAAATTTCATGACAATATTTTAAAAAGATAGTGGGACAGAATAGCAGAAAAGATTTAAGAGACTTGTAATGTTTTATCATAGAATTATTGTTTATGCATAAATATCAAATGAAAATTTAAGAAAAACTCTGAAACTTACCTCTCCTAATTTATTTAACCTAATGTAGGATTCTATTCGACCAAACCCAATTTCAGACTAGAAAAGAAACATAAAAAGATGCAAGTTTACTTAAAGTCATTAAAATTACATTACTAGTAAATAATTCATCTATGCAACACAACAAATAAAAAGTGTCAAATATACAAAAAAGCCTTCATGCATGATGAAAAATTCATATTGGTAAGAAAATGTAAAGAATATGAGAAAAGAATTTGTAAGCTTCTGAAATAAATATTTTTTTCATATTTATTAACTATGGATTCACATACAGATAGATTAATTTTTTTTTTTTGTTCTCTTGCACCATGATTGCATTTTCCCTTTTTAAGAATATCCCTTGTCTCCCAAATCCTATTCCTTATTATTCTTTGTTCAATCTTAGGACAACTATGTAATAAAACCAAACAAATTAATCTAAAAATAATTTGTAAATCTTTATTCACACAAACAATTTCATTTTTCAAAATTAACATGATTTTTTTTTAAATAAGCTAAAATAAGATAAATACTAATAAAAACAGAGTATAATAATTTTTGCAACCTTTGAACCTTTTTTTTAAAAGAATGAGCAGACAAAAACATGCAAAATACTAAGACAAAAAAAATATGAAGATTGTTGGAGGGGGATCTCCCCTCCCCTTATGAGATACACATTTCTGGTATTGATTAATTCATAAAATTTAGTAATTATAGCCATTAATACAAACTCTTTTCTTCTCCAACTGACCTATGCAGCTTAAGAAATGTGAAAAATTCTGTTAAGTTACTTGTAAACGGAAGCAGCACTTTTCATAATCTGTTTATGCCAGAAAAAAAGTCATCTAACTGATATCACTAAAAAAATATTAGAAATCTCCACAATTTATCATTTACAACATTTCATACTAATTTAAATTGATTCATCAAATTATAAATACATATACATAAATTATAGACGATATTCCTTTCTCCCACATTTAATGATACTATAACATACAAAATGAAGCCCAATGGCCATGTGGTAGTGTATTGCACTTCGATGTCACAGGTCCAGGGTTCAAATCCCAGGCTGGGCAACGTCAACTCAGCCTTTCATCCCTTCAGTGGGTCGATAAATGAGTACCAAGCTTGCTTGGGAACTGAACACTGGGGGTTTCTCATCAGACAAGTCACTTGACCGAAACATCTGCACATGCACCTCAGCGCCTAAGGTCACATAAACCGAGATAGGCACAATAGGCTTTGGCTCTCATGTGCAGTTGTGCCACTGTTCAGTTCAGTATTACATAAAAAATACTATGAACTGCTTTCTGTTTTAGATAAAGCAATGCTCAGCTAAAAAAAAAAAAGTTATTCCATTCATACCTTTCTTTAAGTATAAGATTTTTTACTATACAGGATGTCCCAAAACTCAACATCAAGTGAGAGTACAGGCTGAAAAGGGGGTCATATTAGTTCTACGCAAAATATTAAAAAATTCCCTATCACTTGGTTAAGTGATGACTATCATATTTTGAAAAATGGGCACCCTCTATCTCATCATAAGGTACTGTAATCAGAAATTTCACAAAGATTTTTTTTTACTATCACATAAGCATCCTATTAATCACAAGTAGAGTAAAAAAATTTGTTGGTTTAGTTAAAACAACAAAGATTGCTTGAGTCAGGGTTTGAGAAAATGATGTTACCCAACTTTTATTTTCCATAAAAAGAAAAATATTGCATACAACCCCAGACAAGTTCTTCCAAAGATGACCAAATTAGATATGATTTTAAAATGGTATAACACTTGCTATTTTTCTAATTGTAACAATTACAGCCAATTTTTTTTTTTATTTGCAAGACAACTTCATTTTAAAAACACCTATGTTGACACCTTTCATCACATAATTAGATATTGTGAACACAAATTTCACAATATATTAATTTTTTTACTAACATGATCTTACATAGCCATGTTATTAATCATAGTCAAAAAATGAGCAAATAACTCAGCTGGTTTAGTTAAAATTAACACAGTCTGACGTGCACACATACACACGTGATTTTAGAGTTCACCTAATTTCAACTCCATAAAAGAAACATATTACATAAACCTTAGGTAAGTTATTTAAAAGACCCATTTAAATAAGATTCCAAAATGGTACAACACTTGCCACTTTTCTACTCATAATTATTAGCAATTTTTTTTTTTTTTAACAAAATAGCTTCTTTTCAAAAAACTTAATTCTAAGTTTGTAATTGATGGAATAAATTTAAAAATAAAACAAAAAACATTTTTGTAATACTTTAATGAATTAAATAATCGAAGTGCTTGTTTTCTAACTTCTTTTGAAGTAATCATAAATGTACCTGAAATGCACAAAGAAATTTTTGAAGCAAAAGAAATAAGTAAAGCTAATTATTCATGACTCATAAAGCAATCACTTTTAAAAAGATGTAAAGCCTATATATTTGAGTAGAAGATAAACTTCGATTACTTAATTTATTAGGGGTATTACAAAAATATTTTCCCTTTTATTTTTAAATTTATTGCTTAATTCAAGTTACACACTTAAAATTAAGTTTTTTTTAAAGAAGTTATTTTGTTAAAAATCCAGGCAATAATTGTTATGTAGTAGTAAAAAGCTAGCAAAAGCAGCATGTATACCATTTTGGAATCTTAACTTAATGGGTCATTTTTTGAAATAACTTGCCTAAGGTAGCATGTAATATTTTTCTTTTTAAGAAGAGTCAAATTTAGGTGACATTTTCTCAAACTGACTGAAACTACCTTAATTTTAACAAAATCAGCAAAGTTTTTTTTCTCGATTTATGACTGATTAATAACAAGGCTATGTAACATCTTGTTGGTGAAAAAAATCACTTTTAAATTTTGTGGAATTGTGGTCACAGTACTTAACGATGTGATGGAGGATGTCAATTTTAAAAATTTTCAATAATATGCTATTCTTCAATTAATCGATTGAGAATTTTTAACCTTTATTGTCCCCAGAACTGACAACCTCTCCCTTTCACCATGTGCTTGTTTGACATTAAGTTTCAGGACACCCATGTATATATAGAAATATAAATCTGTGTGTACCAAGATACCATGTCAACTACTTTTAACATCATAACTGAATATTTTTTGAACTATTAATCAGAAATGCAAGAAATTTTCTGATTCATGACACAAGAAATCAAACTACCGTAAAATCTGGCGTATAACGCGCACTTTTAACACAAAAAATGAGGTCGAAATTTAGGGGTGCGCGTTATACACCAGGTATAAAAAAATGATAGCTTCAAAATTAAAAAAAGAGATAAGCATAAGAAAAATTAAGCTTCTACATTTATAGGACTATTGTTTATTTGAAAGAAACGACATAACTAATGAAATTAAAGAATTCTGATTCTAAAAATATACTATTTTTCAAAATTCTGGGATTATAGCTCGAGTAAATAAATGGCTTAAAAACATACCAGCATTGTACACGCACATTTATCGTTCTTTCGTAAAAATGGGGGTGCGCGTTATACGGCGAATATACCTAAAAATTAAAAAATTCAGCTTGAAAGTAAGGGTGCGCGTTATATGCCGGTGCACGCTATACGCCGGATTTTACGGTATATAAAAATTTTGTAATATTACAATGCCCCCCCCCCTTTTTTGCAAACATATTTATTTATAATTTACATTTTTTGTAATATTACTTATACATTTTTTAAAACTGAGAAAAAAAGTACCCACTGTTTGATTCACAAAACTTTGAAAAGTGTTGAATAAAAAAAAAAAATTTTTTTTTTTGTCAAATACTTGTATTGTATCACTTGTATATAACATTAGCGGCCCATGTTTTGAGCTACTGTAACACAAAATTGTACAAAATTCTAAATTTAAGCTTTTTCAACATTAAATAAATCATATACACGAAAAACAAAAAAATAGCATCGATAATGAGAATGAGTTGAGTGAATATTAACATCGCACTGTTCAGCTAAACGAGGGCTTTTGGCGACGGACCACATAATTTTGAACCATGGTCAAGTGACGTGGACGACACCTGAGCTGGCACCTCCTCCTAACTACCACATCACACCAACGGGAGGACGTTTCAGCTCTCGACAGATTTAACATGCACTGCTGCCCTGCACGGCAGGTCTTTAGTGGCACTGGGCTCACACTCATGACATGCCTGCCACGATACGATACCTAGACCACTCGACTACCGCAGCCATCGATAATGAGAAGATTCATTCATTAACAGCATTGAGCTCATTTTGACCAATAAAGATAGACAACAATTTTGTCCAGTCGCAGTAAAAATTTCAAAGGTTATCAATGATACCTTTATTCTCCATGAAGAAAAACTTTTAAATTTCAATTGAAATCCATTTTAATTGTTTTTGGTATATACATTTTGGAATATTTTATGATAAATTAATAACTTAATTTTAAGAATCAAAAAAAGATAAGGTATGTTCAATTCACCAATGACTGCCTGCGGAGAGTACGGCTGATAGGGCCCTCAAGGGTTGGGCTCACCGTCTGTTTGGCCAAGAAACTCTCAGGGAGATGAACATCTGCAGGGAGGGAGAGACGCTTGCTAATGTCTTGCTGAAAAATAAAAATAAAACATGATTTCAAATTTTTTTAGCTAAAACAATTTTTTACAGAAAGTTTTGGATTCTTTTTTACATATAATACAAATCAGCTACTGTTTAAAAAAATTATAATGAAATAAAAACAATTTTGCAACACTGATAAGATGTCAAATCACACATTTTAAAAGCTATAAAGTTTAATATTACATTTGACTTTCAAATAACATTTATAGTATAAAGTATAAATGATGTCACTATTTGAATTTCAACTAATCATTTTTATCGAGTGAAATATCACAATTGTCAATTTATTTACATTACTTTTATTTTTAAATGATAAAGTATTTTTGGAATTCAAATTACTATTAATACCAAAACATTTATATCTTAAAATTAGTTATAGCTGTTATTTAAAATTTATAAAAAAGACACAATGAATCAAATGGTGTAATTCTGCTGCAATACAGTCAAAAAAAATTGTTTATTCGTCAATGCAACAATCTGCCTAAAGGATGTATATTCTGTAGATACGGTTTTATCCTTTCAATATAAAATTGATTTCAATACAATTAACGTCATATGCCCATTTCACAATTAACAAAGACTGAAATGAACATTTGAATTCCAAAAGCTCTGATTTTCAAAGTTTAAAACTTACAATTTTTACTCCCAAATGTACCTGAATCAGTACAACATCAATTCAGAAAGAAACAAAATTATTAGAATTTATAAAATACACTTTATGTTGAGACTTCCTAAAAATTTCAAATTCTCTTTCAATAGAAATTGCTGTTAGAAAAAAAAATAGTTATAAATTGCTGCTACTCAATAGCTCTAAGTAGGCTTTTCAAGACCTTATAATCAATTTGAATGGTTCTTCATTCATATAATCTAAAAGTAAGTTTCTCCATGACAACAGGTTTTCATCCACTCTTAACCCTTTAAGCGGTCAATTATTTTACCAGAAATGCTTCCAAAAAAGGCATATTTTTTTATTGCATATAATTAAGTACCATACTTAATAGAATAAGATTATTAAGAATTTTTTTTATTTTTTTTCACTATTAATGCTTTTACAACATTTTTTATTTTACAATTTTGGACACAATATCCCCTAAATGTTTGCTTTTTCAAGTACATTCTGCATGCAGTAAAGAATGGCTTACAAGTTCTGCAAAAATTTCTCTCATACTTACTGTGAATTTTGAAGTTTACAATTTTCCAAACAGTTCAGAAGTCTTTTTGTGTATGGAACAATTTGAAGCATGGTGTAATGCAAAGCCCTACATCACAATCAGGGCAGAAATAACGTGTTTCTTTTCGGATTCTCTTTCCATTCTCATTTCTTCTCGAACAGCAGACCGCGCATTGTCTTGCAGGTCTCAGTTTATCTGTGGGAGCAATTATTTCCAAAAAGTGTCTCTCTGTCAATCTCAGAGGATTAGGCTCCGAACCTGGTCGTCCACGGTGGAAATTCAGTCCCGAATGATATTTTTCAATTACACAGTCAATGAGATCAAGTCTAAATTCTAGTTGCGTGTTTTTTCCTCCGTTTTTACGGTAGACAACATATGAGTTCCATACAGCAATGTCAAAAATATGGAAAAAAAATCTTTCTGTAACATTTTTTACCCCTTTTCTTTATAATTTCAAAACTTTTCAAATTTTGGTCCATGCGGTCTACTCCTCCCATAGTATTATTATAGTCCATGACAATTTTCGGTTTTTCTTTCATTTCAGAGCGGACTTGAATTTGTTCCATTTCAGTATTGTGAATTGTGGAAAGTAATTAAACTTTTTTCTTATCCATCCACTTCATCACAGTAACTTTTCCTCTCTGAAAAGCTATAATCTCTCCTTTTTTCAATTTTTTTTTTTTTTTTTCTGCATTTCCTTTGGGACTTCTTTTCTCTTGAGGTTTAGTGTGCCGTATACGTCCGTTCAACATGAAACAAGTTTGTCTGCTCATTCCGGCGAAGAATAATAATTGTCTATTGTAAGACAGTATCCTTTATGAAGCAAAGGCTCCATCATTGTCAGGACAATTTGTGATGAAAAGCAGAGTTTAGAATACTCAGGTTTCAGAATAGTGTCTTTACCTGTATATATTATTATTGACCAGACATAACCAGAAATAGATTCACACAACATAAAACATTTTACTCCAAATCTAGCTCTTTTGAGTGGAATAAATTGTTTCCATCCTAGTCGTCCTTTGAAGAGCATAAGGCTCTCATCTATTGTTACATCTCGCTCTGGTGTCACCGTTTCACTAAATTTCTCATTAAGATGTTTCAGAACTGGCCAAACTTTTACTAATCTTGGGCATTTGTGATTTTGTGGGTCAAATTCTGCATTATCAGAAAAATGCAAGTAACGTTGCAAAAGGCAGAATCGGCGATGAGACATTTTAGAGAAAAAAGGTGTATTAGCTGAATACCTTTTGCTCCAATAATGATCAATTCCAGGTTTCTTTACAATTCCTTGAAGTATATTGAGAGCGAAAAATACATGCAACTCTTCCACAGTAGTTTCTACCCAAAATTTACTCTTTGAGAATTGTCTTGCAACACTGGATTGGATGCACTGTTTAGCATATTTATTTGTTTCTTCCACAATTTTACTCATGAGTGAAAAATCAATGAATGTTTCATAAAATTGTAGAACATCAGAAGTGTCGTCAAATTGTACGTGCACAGAGGGAATACCAGAAAATTTAAATCGAGGACACGGAACAGGTGGATTTTTTACATCAACCTCGGTAAAAATTCTTGCAGAACTCAAATCTTCATCAGAGCTGAGCTCACTGCAAGAGTCATCTGAAGAATAATCCAAATAATTAGAAGAAATATCTGTATCTGTATCAGAATGTAATTCATCCTCTAACAAGAAAATATTTTCGTCGTCTATTCCATCCATAATTTCCATAAGATTCACAAGCACGGCATACAGTAGAACAAAAATTTCAAAGAAGTTTCCGCTTTCCCGCTACATAGAAAAACCCGGATGAAAAACATTTCATTTACATGGACAAGCCATGCCATCTGTTGAAAAATAATAATACTACTAATAGTCTCTTTCAATAATGAAAAATGCGGGCAAACCAGAAACGGAAAGGAGAAAATATCGATGCCCGTACGCCGTACGGGCAAACCAGATGAGGCCAATTTCGGGTAGCATGTACACTGTACAGGCAAACTGCTTAAAGGGTTAACATGCAAACTAAAGCATCAACAAAATTTTTCTCTCTCCAAAATCTATGCAACCACAGTTTAAGTAATTAACTAGTAGATCTGTTGAAGAGGAACATCCCATTTTTGGGATAGGAACTCTGTGATTGACATGCCCCTTTGTTTTGCAAAGCAGCATGCTTACAGGATCTTGATAAGCATTTTCAATCGTTTTAAGGGGACATGGTACGATTTACACAAAAAATTTTAATTTAAGGATTTTTAAAATTTTTTGGTTGTCTCCTATGTAAGTACACTATGTTAAACAGATTTTGTGTTCAAAATTTCATAAAAAACTAGACATGTAATTTTTTAAGGAAAAAACTTAAAATTTGTGAAGTGATTTCAAAATTCTACTCCTCCTACAAAAATGTACGTACATGCATGAAATTTGATTTACAAGTACATCAAACTATGTATAATAAAAGTTGGTATGGGTTTTGCGTTAACGTGATTGGTATTCATACAATACTTCTTTTTATGAATGTTTATTGAAAATTCCTTAAAAAATGCATAAATTCTGAGTTCAACTATTTTTAAAAATAAATATTGCTTTGATTCAAAAATGTATATCAACTTTTGTTACATGTACTAAATGAGGACAAACTAGTTATTTTATCTTTCTGAGATAAGTCAGTTTAAAGTTTCGATTTTCCATAGAAATGTGAATAAAAACGAACATGAAAGCTATCATAATTCTGCGTTTTTTTTTATGTTTAGAGCTCTCAAATTTTGTGAGGTTATAGAAAATTATATAAAGAATAATTTAGGCTAAAAAAATTAATTTTATTTTTTGACTGATTTTGGTCAATTGAATCGTACTGTGTCCCCTTAAGTTAACATAAAAAGATTGCTCTAAATACAAAACATATAAGTCATGATAGGAAAATTACTCTATCAGAAGTTTTAATGCTATTTAAACATAAAGACTAAATGTTATATATAATGTAAGAACACACTGTGAATTATTTTACAAAAAAGAAGTAACAGTTTTTTGTTTTTTTTTGCAGGGATTTTTGTAATAAATATGATAATAAAAGAAACTCGATAAGAGATTTTGATTTGATTTTTTTCTTTTTTTATTACACAAGGACCAATTAAGATCATAATGCGCCAAGAGAGACAATAAGAACAGTTAAATAAGATTTGCAGGCCATAAAGCCTTAGTCGGGCATAGTCTATACGCCTTTCTTAAAATGTATAGATTAAAATTAGATATGATGAATAAAACCCTTGATGCTCATGAATTTAAACACAAGTGAGGAATTGATGCTATTGTTTAAAATACTGAATATAGTAAAATCAACAGAGTTAAAAAGCTGATGTCTAAGATGATTTGAATGTGGACAATCACAGAGTATGTGTTTCACCGATAGTGAGACATTACATTTCTCGCAATAGGGTGGTGGTTCACCAAGCAGAAGATGCCTATGCATTAGGCAGGTGTGTCCTAGGCGCAGCCTAGTCCATATCACCTGCTCATGGCGGTTGCCTGATGATGGCACAGTTGGAGCAAGAACGGGCATGACGCTATGCAACTTATTTTCAGTTTGTTGGCCCCAGTTTGATTGCCATACACTTTGCAGTTTCTGCCTGAAGCAAGCTTTCAGGTCAGAGTGTGGAATAGGGAACCTTTCTGAAGAGCCTGTCGCTGATTGTAGCTGTATCAGCCAGTTCATTTCCAGTTATAAAGCAATGTCCTGGGATCGAACAAAATCTGATATCTTTCTTCTTAAGATGATTAGCTAAAGCATATGTGATGTCCACAAGGATGGGATGAGACGATGAATGTAAAGAGACAATGCTTTGAAGGGCTGACAGGGAGTCTGTGTAAATAATGAAATTTTTACTGCACGATAGTGAAATATGTTCTAAAGCTATTCTTAGTGCATGAAGTTCAGCAGTGTAAATGGATGCTGAAATTGGTAGAGCGTCTGTAATTACAGTGTTCAGAGAAACTACTGCCGAACCAACATGCGATTCAGACTTTGAGCCATCCGTGAAGATAGGTTCATAGTCAGAAAAAAGCTCTGTGTTCCAAGTACAGTGTTCTGTATGTACTCTCAGGAGTGCATGCTTTTGAGTAGCATGATAGGGTGAAATCAACCTTAGGATAAATCGCTTTCCAAGGGGGCACATCAGAAATCTTGCACAGAGCAATTCTTCCAATGTTCAGATTTAAGTCATTAATCAGGTCTCTAATTCTAAAGTGAAAAGGTTGCAAGTAAGTTAGTGATGAACGATGACTGCTAAAATCATAAAGGCTAAAATTGAATAAATAGGAGTATGCAGTATTTGTTTTCATTGATTGGATTTTCATAAAATAGTTCAAACATAAATACTTCCTCCGCAAATCTAATGGGGGTTCGTAGGCTTCAGCATAGAGGGACTCAAACGGTGATGTAGGAAGGCTCCCAGACAAAGTCTTAAGGCTTGATGATGTACTGGATCCAAGATCTTCAAAAGAGATTTACACGCAGAACTGTAGACCACAGATCCATAGTCCAGTTTTGATCTAATCAGAGCTCTGTAGAGGCGAAGCAAGGATGTTCGGTCTGCTCCTCAGCGAGTATTTGCTAATACTTTGAGGATGTTTACAGCCTTGGCACTTCTGATTTTGAGATCTTTTAAATGACGATGGAATCGGAGAGATTGATCAAATATAAGACCTAGAAATTTGAACTCATTAACAACTTTAATGAGGTTTCTACCAATAAAAAGCTCAGGGTTTGGAAAAATCCGACACTCTCGACT
Organism: Trichonephila inaurata madagascariensis; assembly: GCA_019973955.1. NCBI lineage: Eukaryota > Metazoa > Arthropoda > Arachnida > Araneae > Nephilidae > Trichonephila > Trichonephila inaurata. The sequence goes on along the minus strand of BMAV01012974.1, from coordinate 123,510 downwards.
GAATACAACACTATTCGTTTTTTTTCTGTAGAAAAAACAAAACCGTTCTGTTCAGCCCATTTAGTGAAGTTGTTAATAGTGGTCTGAATTTGTCATTCTGCAACATTGAGAAATTTAGATGAGTACGATATTTGTACATCATCCACATATAGAGAACACTGAATCCCCTGATTTATATGATGGGTCATGCTATTAATTTTAATAATAAATAAAAGTACACTTAAAACAGACACTTGTGAGACACCTTGTTCTTGGATAAAAATATTTGAATAAAATGAACACAGGCGTACCTGGAAAGAACAATGGTTTAAAAAATTTTTGATAAAAACTGGCAAATTCCCTCTGATGTCCATTGCATATAGATCTCTAAGTATGCCGTACCTCCAAGACATGTCATAGGCTTTTTTAATGACAAAGAAAACAGAGATGTTATACTGTTTCTTGACAAAAGCCTCTCTGATGGAAGTCTCTAGCCGAACGAGATTGTCTGAGGTCGATCTTGATTTACGAAATCCACTTTGAAGTGGTGAAAGGAGATTATAAGACTCAAGGTGGAACATCAACCTCGCACTAACTATGCGCTCCATCAGCTTGCTTAAGCAGCTTGTGAGGGCAATAGGGCGGTAATTATTTGCTGATGTTGGATCTTTACCAGGCTTTGGAAATGGTGAAACATGGGCATGACACCAATGTGTCGGAAAAACTTGGGTTTCCCAGATGTGATTGAACAATTAGAGAAGGGAGAGGATAGAACTTTCGGACAGATGCCGTAACATAATATAGTGTAGCCCGTCTGGACCTGCTGCTGTATTACCCGAGCGATGCAGGGCTGCGCGAAGTTCGAGGAGTGTTAGCGGGGAGTTGTAGCCTTCTTCGTTTGAAGAGGAAAAATTCAACTTCACCCTCTCTTCTCGACGCTTTAGCGCTTGAAATGCGGGGGTATAGTTGTTGCAACTAGACGTTTTAGCGAAGGTCTCAGCAAGAGTGTTGGCAATGTCAGGGATGGTATTGACAGAGACTCCATTGCTTACAAGCATGGAGACTGGGCTAGCACTGTATTTTCCACTGAACTTACGGATTTTGTTCCAAACCTCTTTACTTGAGGTTGAACATGTGATGTTACTTACATATTTTATCCACGATTCCCTTTTACGTTGCCAGTGGATTTTCATGGCACATGCTCGAGCTCTATTAAAAGCAATCATGTTGTCTGGGGTAGGGTAACATCGAAACAGATTCCAAGCCTTGTTTTGATCCTTTTTTGCCATTTGGCATTCTTCGTTCCACCAAGGATTGGGAAAATGGGGGAGTCTAGAGGATGGTTGCTAAACTGCATTATTAGCTGCAGATAGGATACAAGATGTTACTAAAGATACCGCTTCATCTATTGAGCCAGAGCTTACCATGTCTTCTGTTATATCTGCTTGGGTCCTGAAAGTTTCCCAGTCGGCCTGATTGAACTTCCACCGCGGTTGGCGTACAGTCGCACACGCAATTGGTGTAGCGTAAGATATTACCACTGGGATATTACCACTGATCGCTACCTAAGGGGTTTCCAAGAGCACTCCATGTCAGATCTAATAGCAATGATGGAGAGCATATGGACAAATCAATTGCGCTAAATGATTGGGTTGGAGGATGAAAATAGGTGTTAAAGCTGTCGTTTAACAAGGTGAAGTCAAGTTCTGTAAGAAGCTTTTCGACAACTTTTCCTCTAGAATTCACATATTGGCAGCCCCATAGCAAATGATGAGCATTGAAGTCACCCAAAAGGATGAATGGTGATGGGAGTTGATCTATAAGCTCTTGGAGTTCTCTAAAATTCAAGGGTGTGTTGGATGGTAGGTATACTTTACAGATTGTAACTGTAGAGAAAATAGAAACCTGCACTGCAACAGCTTGAAGCGACGTGCAAATTAGGACGCGAGAGAAGGGTGTCGCGTGGTTGATGAGCAGAGCCACGCCACCACAAGCTCTTTCACCCATATTGCAGTCCTTCCGAAGAATGGAATATCCTCGTATGTTGGATGTGCATGATGGTTTTAAAAGCGTCTCTTGCAGAGCTACGCACACAGGTAAATGTTCATTCATTAGCGATTTTAAATCCTCTAAATTTTTCCAGAGACCATGACAATTCCACTGAATTATTTTACTAATACTTCATATATGGAGAGCCTTTGGGCTTTTCCGAGTTGTACTTTATTGGTGAATAGCTTTGTCTTGATTTCCCTTTTATACTGAGAAGCATAACGTCTTCTTCTTTGGTGGTTTGAATTCCACCAGATTCTATTCGAATTGATGGCTTCAGTATTTTGGCAGCTTCCTGGACATTGTCAGTAGCTGGCCGTTTGGTAGAACTTTTGTCTATTTCCATCAAAACTTCAGTATCGGAAGGTACTGAGAGGTGCAATGTTTCAGGAAACCGTTTGTTTAGGTTTAAAGACTCTAGGTCCGTGAAAGATGTTTCAGGGGTAGATAGAGTTGTTTCTTGTTCAATTAAGTTGTTTGTAATGGGTTTTTGAGCTATTGGGGAATCTTTATGAGATTCAGAAGTTAAATTGTCAATGTTTGTTGGTGTTTCTATGTTGCTAATTTCTGTTTGAGTTCCTATGTCTGTTTGAGTTGCAGTATCTTTTTTTTTTATTTTGTGTTGGTCATTACTGCATTAGCATAAGAACCAGAGGCTCGAGGTGGTAAGATATTGACCACCCATTGGTTATTTTACACAATAAAGGCAAAGTTGCGACATTTTGCACCTATTTTGCTTTTTCTTCAAGCATGTTTCCCGCATGTGATGATTTTCAATATTCGTATTCGCTGTTTTTACTTCACATTATGTGTTTATATGTCATGTTTTCTTTTCTTTTTTAATCAAATTCTCACCAGATATGGTCTACTGGGCTAAATAAAGTGATTGAGGAGGTGTTTCAGAATTTTGGGGCAGTTACAGAGACACCAATGGCCTGCATTGAGAGCAGTGTGCTTGGCGTCATTATCTTGTTAAAAATGAAATCATCTCCAATATCCAAATTTTGGGTAGATAATTTAAAAGTTTTTTAAAATATTTAAATAAAAGCTCAAAGTTCACAATACCATCAAAAATTATCAAATTCATTCATTCTGAAGAAAATTTACCCCCCCCCCCCCCCACGCACACCGCCCCCCCCGCGGAAGGACACTTTCACGTCCGAGGTTCCCAGATTAAACTAGATTCTTGGAATTAAGTTTCAGAAAATTCAAAATTGACAGCAAAATGGTTGGAATGACAGAAAATTCAATATTTTTAGTTCCAACAGATGTATAATATATTGTAGAAGAGAAAACACACATGAGGAACTTAATCCCAAGAATTCTGTAGAACAAAAACACCTTCACCTTCATGCTTCAGCATGAGGGTGAAAGTGTTCTTGTGTGGGGGTGTAAACAGCCTCAGGGTTAGGTAATTTTGTACTTTTTGATGGTATTTCAAATCATGAGCTCTTTTTTATTTTAAAAAACAATTTTAAATTATCCACCCAAAATTTGGATATTGCAGATGACTTCATTTTTTAACAAGATAATGACGCCAAGCACACTGCTCTCAATATAGTCCACTGGTGTCTCTGTAACTGCTACAAAATTCTGAAACATCTCCTCAATCACTTTATTTAGCCTAGTAGAACATATTTGGTGAGAGTTTGATTTTTTAAAAAAAATAAAAAATGACAAACACATAATGTGAAGTAAAAACAGTAATCATAGAAGCATGGGAGAAAATCGATGCAGAAATTACAAAAAACTGATTAAATCTATACCAAGATGTTTAAAAGTTGTTGTGGACACTAAAAGATGTCTTACTAAGTACTAAATTAAGAAAGAAATACAATATTTAAAGCTAAGTTGAGATTTTTTCTAAGTGTACAGACTTTTTTGGCATAGTTTTTAGTAGTTTTTTGATCATTAATTTAAAAAAAAAAAGAGTTATACTATTTTTAAAAAATTGATTATGGTATTCCATTAAGAACAAGTTGCAGGTATCAAAAAAATTACAATTCCAATTTATTAATTTTTAGTTGTCGAAAACATTAAATTTTATTGGAAATTGCAAGTGTACCCAACACTTTTGTGGTCCACTGTATATAAATATTCTATTAAATTTCATATATTTAACAATGATTTAAAAGCTGATCTCTATTTCTGGTAAAATATTACAAGCTGTTTCACAAAACATTATCAATTACCTTGATGTAATAAACAGCTTATTAAATTTTTAAAGAAAGATGCTTACTTTACTCAGTATACATGGTTATGATTTTAAGATATTAAGAAAAGAAGGAGATAATTAAGAGGTTATTTTTTTTTTAGAATTCCTCAAATTTAATACTTTTATCACTTTTAGATTTACTTCTTCAGAAAAAGTTGTATTATTAATAATGATTTTTATATTTTTAGAAACATAGATGATTTTATTGTTTTTGGTAAAAATCTTTCTTACTATTGATTTTTATCCTCTATATAATTGTTTGAACTTAATTAAAATAAACAGCTACCCACTTACTACAGATTGCCTTCATATAATTTTGCGTATTAGTAATATTGATGAATAGTAATACTGTTGATAACAGAGAAGCATTTAATCTCATTAACTACAGAACAGTTTTTTTTCCCCGTCATATGTAAAAAAAAAAGGATATTTTTTATAAACATTTTTAGGATGAGATCAATTCTGTAAACTCTAGTCAGCAGTCAGAAATCTTATAAGTATTGAATTTAAAGAGTAATGCTAATTTTAATTTTCTTTGAAAAACATAATTTTCTTTAAAGTTGGCTTTTTTAAGAAGAAGTATTTGAACTGAAAAGAATACTTAACGAAAATGATTATTAGAATTAAAAAGATATCGAACTTACCGTTATATATATATAATTATTCTCTTAAAATTCAGTTTTTGTGCGATAAATTTTAAAACAGGGATAGTCCAACATTGGAATTGGCATAAAAATATCGTGTTTCTTTTCTCACCCGTTTCTAAAAATCAGTTCTTTTCGAACAACATCCAAAACATTGCCTTATTGTTCTCAATTTTTTGTCAGAGGGAGAAATCACTACTAAAAAGTGCCTTTCGGTCAATCCTAAAGAATTGGGCAAAATTCCTGGTCATCCTATTTTCTAATTTATTGCCCTATGTCTTTCAATAAGATGATCTGTAATATCAAGCCTGAAATTCAAATGAGATAATTTTCCTCCCGATTTTTGATATAAAATGAAGGCATTCCACAATGATGTATCTGAAAGGTGGAACAACATTTTTTGTAATATTTCTTGCTCTCTTTTTTGTTATTGGGTAATTTGTGAGATGCTGATCCATTCTATCAACACCTCCCATCATGTTATTGTATTCCACCACTACCTGTGGTTTTCACCTGACCTCGTCCTTGTAAGACGGCACTTCAATCATTAAAGAAAATGTATAGTTGATAACAGAGATACGACTTTTTTATACATCCATTTGTTGATGCATACTTTCCCTCTTTGGTATGCACTTATACTTTGCCTTTTTTTAAATTTTTTCGACTGCAACTCTTTTGGGACATCTTTTCTGTTAAGTTTTAGTGTTCCATACATATCTGTATGATAATTCAGAAGTATATCTGCAAGTTCTGGTGAAGTGTAATAATTATATATATATATATATCTGTTGTTAGGCATTATCCTTTATTCAGCAATGGTTGCATAAGTCTTTACTACTTGAGAAAATTTGCCCATAGAAAAGAGTACCTTTTCTTGTGTATGTAATAAATTGATATACATACCAGACATAAAACAAAACTTTTTATTCCAAATCGTGACCTTTTTAGAGGCATATAATGTTACCAGTGCAATCTCCTCTTGAACAACATCAAGCTTTCATCTATTGTCACGTCTCTTTCAGGTGTAATAATTTCTCCCTACCCAGAATTCAAATGTTTGATTACCCGCCAACAGCTTATGCAATTTTTGCATCATCTGAAAAATGTATAAATACCAGTGAGTAAGATGAAAACATCGGTAAAACATAATTTTTGAAAAAAATGGAGTTGCTGCTGAATGACTCTTACTCCAATATTGCTCCATATCAGGCTTTTTCACAATTCCTTACAATATATCCAAAGCAATAAAAACTTTTTGTTTATTTTGAACAATCTGTAATCTGCATATTTATCAGTTTCAGAAACTATCAATTCAAGGAGGTTATCATCAAAGAAAATGTCACGAAATTGTACGGTTGTTTCATTGCCTAAATTGATGTTCAAATGAAGTGCTAGATTTTTAGTGAAAGTAAAACACGGCAGAGGTAAAAGAAGGATTACTAATATCAAGTTCACAAAAGTTCTGAACTTAAGTTAGGTCATTTGAGCTTTCTGTTTCCTCATAATTCGAGAAGTCTGATAAAAAAACTTTCATTACTTCCAGAATCATTTACAGAAATTTCAGATTCACCATCTGAGTCAATGTGATATAATATACACCCCTACATTGCGGGAGAGCCCAGGATTCTAGGGGCACAAAACCTGACTTTTCAAGGAGGTCCTAATATTCTCTGTTACACCACCGGTTATGAGCCTCTCATAATCACTCATTTTTCTGCTATTTTTAACTCCAAATTTAAAAATCCTCTTTTTGCATTTGTTCTAGGCATTCTGACTAGAATTAATTATAATTCAACAGAAATGAAAATTAATAATTTTAACTTAATGCATCACTCACAGAAGTTACTGCGCTTGTTTACAAAATGCTATCCGTAGTGATTCTGGCACGAACATTAGTGACATATATACACAATGCCCCAGACACTCCTGTAATGGGAAGAGCCATATAATGATAATACTTTGGGTGCATTTATTTGTTGAAAATGGCATGTTAATTATATAAAAACTACAAAAATATGCCACGCGAGTTGGTTACGAGTAGCAAGGGTACCACTCAATGTTTCCAATACCCAAGCGTCTTTTGTCCGAAGCAGCAAGAGGACCCCCCCCCTTCCATACCTCTGATGCAATTTCCCCTTGGCAATCGTCCAACTTTTTCATGGATATGATGCAAGTCCTGTGGTGTCCCTTGCTCGCAATCTCCTCACCATGGCAATGATTCAGGAAATGGGGGGGATCACTACTTTCGTTCACTTTTTCACCCTAATGCAAAACTGGGCAAATTTCCCATTCACTCTCACACCTAAAGTTTCATTTAAAAAAAAAAAAAAGGAAAACTAGCAGCAAGTCCAGTTGAAAGTCTATATATCACCAGGTAGTCCTGTCGCAGCCTGTTATCACCTCCATCCATCAAGTTTTAGTGCTGTACACACCAGATGCTGCTGCAATCATTGGATCTGATGATGATTAAAAGAGACAATGAATACTGATTCTAGAGAAGGTACAAGATACAGAACCATGATTGAAGCAGTTTTCTCATAGTTTCTTGATTGATTACAATCGAGGATTTTACTATCCTACTTCAGTTACCACATACCTATTACATCTTTCTTGGAAAATTATGATGCAGAAAATTGAATAAAAATATTACTTTCATACAATAAATTAAATTTGAATTTTATTTGATTAAAGTAAGTTCCCCAGCAATTTAATATAATTAGATCTAATCCTGCATTTACGGCCAAAGAAGTTTCACTTCTATTGTATGGCTTTCCACGCTTTTTTTAGTTAATAAAAAATTGACATAATTAATGCTCAAAAATTTATTAGTTATTTAAATCATGACTATCAGATTATTTTTCTCTATGCATACATTTTTATTAAGTTCAATATTATTGAGCAGTAAAAGATTTTTAAATTTTTTGCTATACTTTTTGATTTTTATTTCTCAATTTCTTACACACTTTATTTTACTTACGCTAGATGGCGCCACACATTTATTTTTAGATTCAGAGTAAGCCTCTCACATTTAATTATACAAGTTCTTTCTTTTCAATAAAATATTTTTAAAATTTTAACATAGTTTTCATGATTTAAGTATTTTTGAACAGTTTTTTTTTTTAAATGCTTTCCTGTAATGAATATTTGGTAAGCTCTGACTGAAATATTCATTTAATATTTTGCTGTTTAGAATTTATCTTTCACCATTTTCAATAGATTTTTTCACTTTTCTCATGGTTATAAAATTATGCTACTACTTAGGTTTTGTATTTTTATAGATAAAAACTACTTAAATTTTACATATATTTTTTCTTATCATTTTTTCTTTGAACTCAACATATTAAACATGCATCACCAGCCCCTCAACATGATGAGCCTTCAGTAGTATCAGAACTCAACAATGCCATTCATAAGTTTATGACCATGGCTACTAGATTACTGTGGTCACTTTTTTTTAATATAGACAAATTTAGGGCAAATTTGGTGCCTTAAAACTATGTTTACCCTTTAACCTTTTTTCCTATGACTACAAGTTTAATAACATAATATTGTAGTCATTTAACTTTGACCTATACTATCTTATTGTTTACCTTCTGGTTACTTCTAGCATTTTAGTATATGTTCTAAATATTTTTTACACCTCGTAAATAGTTGCTGTTATTTCCAAAGTGAAAAATTATTACTGTATTAGTTACATTCATCTCCCCCTTTTGTATACTAATTAATTAAGTAAAGCCCTAATACCAAATGAAAATTCTTCTTTCCATCAGAGTCAGCTTTTTTTTCATAATTAGAATGAATTCTGAATAACACATTGAAATTGCTGCAACTCTTGGGCAGCATACATCTAATTCAAGAATATATACAAATAAAAAATAAGGATTATATCCTATTCAGTAAAATACATTTTTTAAGAATTATATTTAAAATTAAGAATAAATTTTGAACTTAGTTAAAACAAAATGTAAACCAAACATTTGAATAATTGCAAAATAATAAATGCACACCACTTTTATTTTTTTTTTTTTTTTTTTTTTCTTTTCGCTTGAATCCTATGAAACACTATATGACAACTATAAATAAAATAGGATAAACAGTTGTCCTGATTTTTAAGCAATCCTTCTATAAATCAGTGAATTTATGGCCCTAGATCTGAACAAATCTATACACCCTTGAATAAATAAGTAAAAGCAATGTATTCAATTTAACCCTTAACATTGTAACGTCGTCAGTCATTCGTACCCAAGAAAATTTGTTACAGCCATACTTTAATATTTTAAATAGTATTTATTAGATTCCAAAAAATATTCATTAAATAGGCCAAAGCCGGGCGGACAGTCTTCATCACTCGAGGTCAGTCCCTAGCTTTTCCGGGCTCCAGTTTACTCCATGGCTCTATCTGTCCAAGTCTCTCTCTCCGTCCAAGTAGCTTCAGGTTTTCTCTTCTCGTCCGATTCTCTCCCTTCTCCGTCCAAATTCACCCCTTCCTAACACCAGGGGCGGGTCCACCACGCGCCCCTCGTTCTCCTCATTGGCAGGTCAAAAAAGAAAAGGGTCTGCCCTCGTCTTCCTCATTGGCAGGTCAAAGAAAAGGTCTGCCCTCGTCCCCGGGCCACCTGCGTCTCTCATTTTCGCGGAAAACACGAACACATTCCCCATCCGTCTGGAATCCAAGGGCGCCATAACTCACATCTATTCATCTCACACCTGGGCTTTACAGCCCCACTCTCAATGCCTCGACTTCTATTCAAAACTTTCATAAAGGAATGCCTATTGACATCTGCATTCCTTAGCCATGGTATATTCCAGACCAGATGTCTGCGCTTGTCCGAGGCCAGTCAACAAACAATGACCCCATGGCCACCTGCACCTGTCATCCAACATCTGTTTGGTGATGGATGGATAGGGTGATTTCAGATGAATTGGCAGGGTGGGGTTCACATCAACTGAAGACGTCACAACATACTATGCAAGGAATTTTGAGCAGAATTTACAAAGGCAAAATTTCATTACGTGTGCAATAATGAAATGTTTTATTCTTTTCAGATTGTTTCCTGTTGCATTTTGAAGCTATACAAGGCCTACTGACCTCTTAATTTTGAATAACAGCCAAGTGACGAGGATGACACCTGAGCTGGCACCCCTTCTCTCAAAATTTCCACAACATGCCAACATGAGGATTCGAGTCTCAACAGAATTAATGTTCATCAGTTCTTCTACACAAAAGATTTAACATAAATTTTGACTGACTTGCATAAATATAAATGAGCAAACAATATGCATAAAACAGGGGTCCATAAATGTGTGAGTTATAACTAAAAGCTACATGGAACTTTGTAATTTATTGCAAGGCACGAAAAACATGCAAGTTAATGAAGATTTATTTTATTTGTAAAATTTTGTTACTAGCGTAAAAAATCGATAAAGAAACCAAATAAATAAAATACAAAGTATCAAATTACCAAACATTTTGAATTTTTGCAGTGGTCAAATCTAACTATTTTTTACAAACAAATAAAGATATTTTAATTAGTTGAAATTCATGTATTTCAAATAAATTAGTTCAAGTTAAATATAGCATCAGAGGTTGATTTCACATCAAGCCGATATATCTCACCTCACTGACTCTTCGATGGCGAGATCTGAGCTTGACAGGAGACACGACTTCATCCGAAGCCCCGGAGGCCTCTTCACTCTCTCCATCCGAACCGATCCGTGGATCTTCATGAACGACACCTGAAACAAAACAGACATACAAAGTGGAATATATATTAATGAAATCACAGACATTTTTGACTTATAATCATTACTGATGGGCATCTGATCTATCCACATCATGGCAGCATATTTTTCAAATTAAACACTCATTCTTACCCTAAAAGGCTCTTTGTTGCATGAATTTGATGTAATCCTTGAAAATCCCATAGGTATATTTCCAAAATATGAAAAGCAAAAATTGCTTTCGAGATACATCCATTCCTCCCAAATTTTATGAAACTGATGGGATAATCTTCAGTTATGTGCTTCCCAAAAACATACAGATTTATTTTACAAAGAAATTCATTGTCAACTATGTAAAAAAAACCTTCATAATCGCAATTACTTTCAGCCAGTAAAAAAGGATTATATACTTATAATCATAGTAGTATTAAAATATTACTTTTACAAAAATATAAATGCAGTGAACACAAAATTATCAGAAAAAGTAGGTAGCAGGAAGATTCCACCTTTTTATACAAGGTATGAACATAAATGTTCACGATTCCTTTCCTTATCACTGCACATGATAAGGAACACTGGCAAAGAAAGTGATAGTCTGTTTCATTATTGTAGCACCACGAACCAATTTCTGAATTTTGCTCTAGTGATAACCCCCACATACGACGCGGTGTCCCTTTCCCACCTACTATTTTACATTCCACCTGGTTAAACCACGTTCACACGATATTCGCTGATATCGAAAAAAACCTGCTAACTCAGAACAATCAGATGCAAGAGTTTCTCAACCCAACTCGGTGATGTCACGCTGAGAAGATCGCGAATTCAAAGCAACACAAGGACCGAGTTGAGACATTTACCTCGTCATAATTAAACAGTAAAATTGCACAATTCTTTTATTTGACAATCACCCAATGCAATAAATGAATTTATAGGTTTCACTTTCTCTACCTGCTCTATGAAAATAAGCTTTAAAATGTTAATGAAACTAATTTATTGACAATATTCCTCCAATTTTGAAGGAAATTATTATGTAATTAATATTTGTAAAAACCATCTGTGTTCGGCACACTGACTGCAAAATTTCATAATTTAACCCGGGAGAGGCACTATCACCCCATGCTCACGAATTCTAGAAAAACTGTTTGCTACCAATGTCTTCATGGGAAGCAAAATGTTTTTGGGAGTGGCAGTCGTTTTCTTACAATCTTAAGATACATATGACCACATTGGTTCAAAAGTATTTTTGAAAGAGCATTGAATTGTTGCTCTGGACAGGAAACAGTCCTGAACTCAATTCAACCAAAAATTTGAGACAAACCGTTAGAAAACTCTTGTCCGAATGAGGCATCTATCAAATAGAAGGGGCTATAATTGTTTCCCGGCATCATGTAATAAAGACGGAAGAGAATGAAACTATTTTCAGCTCAATGAAGCATAGACGTGAAGCTGTAATAAAAAATAAAGATTACCCTACTTAGTAATGATAACTCACTGCTATCACAGTATCTAACGTACATCGATAATAATTGCAGCTCAACTTTTTTTTTTTGCATTGCAAATTATGTTTATTTGAATTATGTGTTTTGTGCTGAATTAAGCACTGAACTCTCTCTTTAAAATATGTACAACTGAAACGTAACATTTTCTATATGTAAGCATACATAAATATTTTCAAAAGTGTCCACAATTTTGGCCATCACTATAGTTTCAAGCAAAAATGTAAAGTAATTTATAATACAAAATGAGTAACAAAAAACAGAGGAGGGGAGGCAGCATCATGAATGTGCCAAATGTATGATAAAAAAAGGTGAATTAACTGAAAATTGAAATACTTTTTTGGTTCTCTAAATTTGAAAAATAATTATCTAAAACTATTTTATAGGTAGTCTTATTTCTTTATTTTGTGTTTCCCAATTACATCTTCAGAGCAACAAACTTTTGCTTTAATTTACTTTAGAAGCGTTCACATAATTCAAAAATAATATTACACAACAGCTTAATAAAAATATAACTTTAATATAGATAATAATATTTCTTATAAAGATATAGCAAAAATAATTTCATTTTAGTTTATGTTGATAAAGTGCCAGGAAATTTTGCCTTTATATATAAATACTATTATAGTTTTATGATCAACAAACAGTTTGATGATAATATAGCTTTCATCAGGTCATCAGTTTCTGATAGAGAAATCACATTTTGGCTTTTCCTAAACAATTAAGAATAATTTTAAATTTCCACATGCATTTCTTACTTCTAAATCTCATAAAAACACAGTCAAGTGTAGAACATTTACTAATGATTTTAATACTTATATCAGCAAATTAGGTAAAATTCTTCAAGAAATATTACAAGATACAATACAGTTCAAATTAATTGGGACAAACATTTTTTTTCTTCTTTGAGATGGTTTGTGTGCGATTACCAGTTATGTCCCGAAACTCTTATCATTGTCTCCAAAAAGAAAAATGTGGTGTATCAAACTGAAAATTACTTCAAGAACTCATAAAATTCTAATAAAAAATAGCAAAGTAAATCAAAGTAAGACGAGCACATATCTTCGAAGGAATTTATTGGATTATGATGTTGAAGTGAGTACCTCCTGTTCAGAAAAGGGTTCTTAAAGTTAGTTGTAAGGCATCAAAACCGAGGAAAAAGCCATTTCTAACCAGGAAACTGATGAAACAACATTTAGCATAGGTCAAAAATACATATCATGGACTGTTAACGCCTAGAAAGCGATTTTCGGAGACGAAACGCATTTATTCGTGCAGGGATACAAACCAAGTGTAGTTTGATGAAGTGATGTTGAAATTGCTGCCAAATCATATCCAACAGACTATAAAAACCCTTCTAAACAGATGTTTGGGGAGGAAGGGGGTTCACAACAAATGGCACTGGAAGCTTACTTCTTCTTAATGGCATGATGAATTATGTCAAATACAAATAGAGATATTACTCAGTAGAATTGTTCCATCCATGAAAACATCTGATGGAATATTTCAACATGATTTGGCTTCTTGTCATAATGCGATATTGGTCCAGACTTTTATACGGGATAATAAAATAAAAGTGCTTAATTGGCCTGGTAATTCACCAGACCTAAATCCTATTGAGATATTATGACATATTCTCAAAAATCGTTTCACTAAGACGAGTAGCTCGACAACAGAACAAATGATAAAAAGTGATATACAAGTGTGGTTCCACGATGATGAAGTTAAGAGCATGTGCGCTACACTACTGAAGTCGATACCAAGACGAGTTGAAGAGATCATTTCTAGTACAGGAGGACATACTTCGTACTTATATAGAGATTTTTCTGTCTACTTAAGGTAAAATATAATGATTAAAAGCTAAGGTCTTAGAAATAGTCGTTTTTTACCATTTGTCCCAATTAATGCGCGAACACAGTACACAGTACAATAAATAATCTTAAAATCACAACCATACTTAAAAATAGTAAGAAACTTATAAAACAAATTAATAATAAAAATATTTCTTCTGTCAATGGTTAGATTTTGAGAAGATCCTTTCAACTCTATTGATACTGAAGATATGATAAAAAAAATACTTTTAAATATATAAAAATAATTTATTTAAAAATATTAATCATGGTAGCTTTAGTTCTTTTATTAGGTTTAGGACTTTATTATAAAGGTAATTATTATCAACAAATTAAAGATTTATCACAAGGTGACCACACTAGCAACTGTCTAGTTAATTCATATTTATATTATTACGAAAATAGCTTCATAGACAATTCTGAATATTACATTTTTTGTTATATAGATGATATAATTTTTGGTAAGTAAGAAAACTTTAAACCTAACACTAATTTTGATCCTGGATACCTCGATTTAATACTGATAAACAGTAACTACTATGAAGCAAATATTCTCAAAAAAGAAATACAAATAAAAGATAAAGTTATAACTACTAATATTTATGATAAATGAGATGTGTGAGTTTAATTTTAATAATATACTTATATTATACCTCATCGGGAAAATAATGCACATGTTTCAATATTCAGAAATATTATTATTAATTAGATATAATGTAACAAATTTCTTGTTTCAAAAAATTTAAAAAAAAAATAATAAATTATAAACACATTTCATTAAATACTGTTTTCAAATATACCCAATCCATTTTATTAATAGTTATCTGTATAAAAAAAAATTTATATTGTAAAGCTGAAATTCTGTAGAAGATTAATAGTTTATTATTATAGATTTTATCTCATTTTTTCTAGTTAGGTATAGTTACCCACATATACAAGTTACAGTTAAAATTACTTATTCCTTTAATTTTATTTTAACCTTAGTAATATTTTACTTACAAATATATTCCTAAAGTTTCTCAAGTAACTGTAGTACTTATTTGTATACATGTGCTATATAATTGCTTCAGTACTAATAATTTTATACTTTTTGTTAAGTGCTACAATCCAGCCAACAGCGCACACATGAATTTTTCATGGAGAGAGAGGTGGGGAGGGAGGGGGTTCCAGGATCGAAAGTCCACTATTCTCGCACGTATCATGCTTCAATACACCGCCCAACATATTCTTTTGATTGGGTCGATTTTAGGGAATAAAAAACAGTACAAAAATAATCATTGAATGAATAATTAACATTAATTACTAAAATTAATAAGTAATAACAAATACTTGATTAAATTTTACGTATTATATACATAGGAACACAATCAAGCGGAAAAAAAAATCAAGGGCTTTGGGGGGGGGACCCCGAGGACATTACAGCATTTAAATTACAAAAATTCAATTGAAAACAGAACTTTATGAGAAGAAACCAGATCAAATAGACACCGCGGCAAAAAAGGCGAAAATGAAATTTTTATGAAGAGACCCTTGTGACGTTTTGGGGGCGTCTCTTCTTGGAGGCGCGGCGACTGTTCAAAATAGATTCTTTGTTCTCGGCTCCTGAAGATATCGAGTGACCACACATATGCAGTCTAAATGGGGATTTTTTTTTCCTACGGCCACAAGAGTGCTCCCGTCATTCTAGATGCCCTGAAATATTTGAAAGCATGGATATTTGTGAAAAAGGTTTCACTTTCTCGTTTTGTGTGCGAATTAATTACTATTGCTTTTATACCCAATCGATCGAAGTGGAAAACAATGTTTTTTTCTAGCCATTCAACAATGCCGTCACAA
>BMAV01012974.1:0-92720 GCA_019973955.1 Trichonephila inaurata madagascariensis | reverse complement strand
GTGTGTGTGATAGAAGTGACGCTTCATGTGAATTGCATCCCTCTAAGGTTCTGCGAATTTCGAGTCGGTAGATTGGACAGCAAGCACAACTCTAGGGAACCCAACCTTTTTATTGCCGCGGACCGGTCAACGTTTGTTAATTTTACCGCGGCCTGCTAAGGAGGAGGACGTTGATTGTTTTTTTAGACTGTTTTGATATAATAATTTTAATTTAATTATATTTATTCGTGCCTTCAGAATAAAATATAGCTACACCAAAAAATGAATATTAAGTGATTTCACAAGGAATAAAAAGTGATTTTCATAAAAAGTAGCCCAAACCCAAGAAAAATATACCACAATAAAAAAAAGGAAAATAATTTAATGTTTCTTGTACGGACCGGTAGTATTTGATCCACGGACCGGGGGTCGGAGACCACTGCCTTAAGGCATAAAAAGCAAGTTTTTTTCAAATTTACATTTTAATGGATCAATTTAAGCCATTATATGCAACTATTACACATTTGACTCGAAACTGGTTACAACTATGAACTCTTCTTGATCCTCATTTTGATAACCTTACTAACATTACCCTCACTTTGGGCAGAATTTGCGACAAAGCCCACTATGCGCCGCGTTTTAATGAATTTCATGTTAATAGAACACAAGTTAAAATATTCGTATTTTTCCCCCCAAGAAAGAATAATTAATTTCCCAAAAAACGTGTCTGTCCTCTTCCGATTCCTGTGGAAGAGGACTATTTTAATTCTGCAAATGTAACTTTCATAAGAAAAACAATTAAGATAATTTCTTTCACGACCTCGTTTTTCTTTGGAGGGGGGGGGGGACGGAAATTGTCATTAAAATCAATATAATTAAATGCGGAAAAGATGAGAATAACCTCCCCTTTCAGCAGGGTTAGAACTCCCTAGATATTTCTACATTTTTTTTTCATTGCTCATTTTTCAGTTGAAATAGATCATCTCTTACACTTCTATGTTTTATCAGAAAAGATATTGATGAGTAATACATGAGCAATATAAAATTTTTTTAAAAAAAACAAAAACATTACATTTCCCTGGCTCTTTTATAATTTCACGAAATGTGTGTTTCAACTAAAATGTTTATAAATATATGCCTTTACTTAACATTTATAAGATCATCATTCAGATGGTTTAACACCATACCTGACATCTTTTATCGAAAAATATTTAAAAGGACTTCTTATTTTTTAAAGGGAAATCACTTATGTAGAACAATATTGCTTGAAGAAACTTAGAAAAAATGAAAATCAATATTGATATTTAGAAAGAGAGAGTTTGCATTTAAAATCTAAAAAAAAACTAGTTTCTTTTGCAACGATTAATGAAAAATCCTTTATAACATTTCTCTAATAAAATAAAAAACAAAAATTCTTCATTCGTCCCATGCAATCTTATTTGTAATTTGAAACTATGCAGATTGAGAATTCAGCAAGATGACACCAATTGCTGACTGAAAAATAAATTTGCATTGTCTAATAGGACTTTTTGCAACAGGAATCAATTGCATGATTAATTTAGTAAAAACTGAAACTTAAATCTATTTCAAAATTAATATACTATCAATTTCAGTCATCTAATTTAACTAAACGTTTACATAAAAGCACAAGGATAACCAACTCAAGACAGCCCATAATGCCTTTATGGGCTGTCATTCAACCAGAACAGCAAATGTCGTTTACATTTCATAATCTTATGAATGGTGAAAACATTTAGTGGAATAACAAAAAAAGGTACATTTTTATAAAAATAAGAAACAATTCTTCAAGTCAATATTACAGGTATTCAATGTTTTCCTGAAGCCAACTTTTGCATATGCACTCACACAGAAACAGAGTAAAACACAGGTAATTTTACACCTTAAGGCAGATCACAAAGCTGGAAAAAGAATTTGTGTCTACAGAATGCTGCCTTTATGTTAGGTTGATATTAATCAATCATAAGAAATTTAGATACCTTATTTTCAAAACATTTACTTCAAAATAACAATGCTAAAACCATTTTTAATTAATGTCATCTTTTTAGAAGGCTTTGGGCAATTCACATTTTATTTGCAATCGAAACTCTGCCCCCTCATTAGAATATTTTCCAAGTGGCTAAGTGAATACAAGATTATTACTGCTGAAGACATTTAAGAGAAATATACTTGTGATTACTTTTATAATTAGAATGATACTTCAATTTGCAAATATTTGATTTTAATGCACTGAAAACCTTTAATTTTGTTGTATCAATGAAAAGCACTTGATAAGAATCATAAGTTAACAAGCAACAAAATAATTTGAAACAGAATCTCAACTAATTTGTAATTAGCCATCATTACGCTTAGGTTAGTGAGGCTGACTGCTGTGCCGTAGGGCCTGGATGCAAATCCCAGAGAAGGCATGGATGTTTGTAAATGTATAGTGCCT
This sequence comes from Trichonephila inaurata madagascariensis, assembly GCA_019973955.1. NCBI lineage: Eukaryota > Metazoa > Arthropoda > Arachnida > Araneae > Nephilidae > Trichonephila > Trichonephila inaurata. The sequence continues at coordinate 90,289 of BMAV01012974.1, read as the reverse complement.
TAGCGGCATGGGAGTAATCTAAATAGTCATCAAGCCATAAGTCCTCTCAGGAGGTTGGAAGGAGAAGAGAGGTGGGAGACCCCTGACTATCCCCAGGGTGCTCTTCCTCAAAATTGGGGATGAACCGATCCAAATTGTACTGTCACCTGCATGGTGCTCAAAGCTATGGATAATGACAGGCATACAATCTAGCCCTTGCCACGATGAATTTCGTGAATCTTGATCTGATGTTACTGTTGATTGGGTGGATAAGTAAAAATACAAATATGAATGAATAACCAGAAAATTTTTGAAGAAAACTTACTTTTTGTCAATCTTTTATTAATCACCTACTTTTAAAATTTTAAAACAGGAATTCTCAAATTAAATTTGTAACAATTAATTAGATAAGATTTTCTAGCAAATAATTTGTCTAATGCAAATAGTTCACTATTTTTCCTACATTAGACAAAACACAATAGTAACCAATAGTATATTATGCACAAGTTAGTTTTAATTAAATAAGAAACTTGAAAAAAACAACCCAAACTTTAGAGAAGTTATTCCAAGAACTTACGAGTGTTTAAAAAATAAAATAACAAAATCTATCCTGAAGGAACTTTTGCTTTTTATACAGAAAAATTGTTTAAATATACAACAAAATTAAAATATACAACAGACCTACAACACATGTTCAGGGAGCCTTTTTTAATATGCTTACAAACATATTAAGAAATTTCTCATGAAGAAGTTTCAAAATTAGTTTTAAATTGCAGGGGCGTAGCTACCGTCACATAAATAATTAGGGGCCCTCCAGCTACAGGGATGCCAACATGTGTGATCAAAAAACACTAAATCTCCGCCCCCCCTAAAAATTTTTTTTTTTTAAAAAAAGAGTACACAAGGGATTTTGATACAGGGCCTACTCGGGACTAGCTGCGCCAGTATCAAATTACCTTTTTTTCTTTCAAAGGGTTTTCCCCCTTTGAAATTCCATATAGTTTAGGGTTATGAATATTTATTTTGAAAAGGGGTATAAAAATAATTTTACTTTATTAGAAGTCATCTGTTAAAAATTTCACTCTATATAGCAATCCTTATGGAAAAAGTTACAACACAGCACAACTTCGATATAATTTTTCTTCCCTTTTAAGTGCTTAAAATGTTACGTTCAAGCAATCAGTATTACACTCCCTTCCATTAACAAATATAAATTACAATCTTCATAAAATGATGATTGTTTTTGAAAGAAAGTCTAGCAGTGTTTATTTAAAAGAAATTATGCAAAATATTTTAACTGAGAAATCTTAAATTTTCATAACATACAACTAATATGCAGAACTTTTACATCTACTTTCAAAAGATGAAGACAAATATTAAAATTCTACTACTTTAAACAGTATTTGAACACAGGAGAAATGATTCACTAGCTACCAAACATTTCATCACCAGTATAATCCTTTATATTACACAAAAATAACTAACTCATTATTTTGTTAAGTCCCAATGTTTGGTTATAACATTGTTCGGAAAATATATATATACAGTCGGCCACAAAAGTGTTCGTACACTTGCAATTTCTTATAAAATTTAATGTTTTCGACTAATAAAAATTAATATAATGTAACTGTAATTTTTTATGATATCTGCAACTTGTTCTTAATGGAATAACATAATTATTTTTTTAAAAATAGTATAACTATTTTTTTAAAAAATTATTTATCAAAAAGCTACTAAAAATTACGCCACAAAAGTCTTCATACACTTAACAAAAATCTCAACTTAGCTTTAAATATTGTATTTCTTTCTTAATTTAGTATTTAGTAGGATATCTTTTAGTGTCCACAACAGCTTTTAAGAGTCTTGGTATAGATTTAATCAGTTTTTTGTAATTTCTGCATCGATTTTCCACCATTATGCGTTACTTCACATTATGCGTTTATGTCCTGTTTTCCTTTTTTTTTTACATCACAATCTCTCCAAATATGTTCTACTGGACTAAATAAAGTGATTGAGGAGGTTTTTTCATAATTTGGGGACAGTTATAGACACCAGTGGCGTACATTGAGAGCAGTGCCCTTGGCGTCATTATCTTGTTAAAAAATGAAGTCGTTTCCAATATCCAAATTTTGGGCGAATAATTTAAAATATTTAAATAGAACTCATGATTCACAATATCAACAAAAAATACCAAATTACCTAATTCTGTGGTCGATTTACACCCCCACGCAAAAACACTTCTACCTCCATGTTTTATTGATCCAACTAGATTCTTGGAATTAAGTTTCAGAAAATTCAAAATTGACAGCAAATTGATTAGGATAGCAGATAATTCAACATTTTTGGTTCTGATGGGCCTATAATAGCTTGTAAATAAAAAAAATAAGGACTTTAATCCCGTGAATTTATGTGGAACAATAACTCCTTCACTTCCATGCTTCAGCATGGAAGTGAAGGTGCTCTGGCGTGAGGGTGTAAATTGGCCTCAGAATTAGGTAATTTGGTATTTTTTCATCGCATTATGAATCATGAGTTCTATTTAAATATTTTAAAGAGAAATTTTATATTATCCGCCCAAAATTTGGATATTGGAATGACTTCATTTTTTAACAGGATAATGACGCCAAGAGCACTGCTCTCAATGTACGCCACTGGTGTCTCTATAACTGTCCCCAAATTATGAAAAACCTCCTCAATCACTTTATTTAGCCTAGTAGAAAATATTTGGAGAGATTCTGATGTAAAAAAAAGAAAACACGATATATAAACGCTTAATGTGAAGTAAAAACAATAATCACAGAAGAATGGTGGAAAATCGATGCAGAAATTACAAAAAACTGATTATATCTATACCAAGACGCTTAAAAGCTGTTGTGGATACTAAAGGATATCCTACTAAGTACTAAATTAAGAAAGAAATACAATATTTAAAGCTAAGTTGAGATTTTTGTTAAGTGTACGAAGACTTTTGTGGCGTGATTTTTAATAGCTTTTTGATAATTAATTTTTTAAAAAATAGTTATACTATTTTTAAAAAATTAATTATGTTATTCCATTAAGAATAAGTTGCAGATATCATAAAAAAATTACAATTACAATATATTAATTTTTATTAGTCGAAAACATTAAATTTTATAAGAAATTGCAAGTGTATGAACACTTTTGTGGCTCACTGTATATATATATAGCATCAATACATAAATACCCTTTAAATAAAGGTGAAGCATTTACAATTCTTTGAACTTGAATTAAATGACATAATAGATCAGAGAGAATAAATGTGATTTTAAAAAAACACATTCGTTTGTAAATTGTATTTAAAATTAAAGTCCAATACTTTAATTTATTGTTGAATTAATCGTACACAACAATTTGGAACATAACACAAATGTGTTTGAAAAAAATTAAAATCTGGTACTGAAATGTATTGAGGAGAAATAATTTTTAGATAGTAAATCATGGGGCAATCCACTTAAGGACTATTTAAAAACATTAAAAATAATAGCATTAGTATTGTCTGATAAATTAATCATATACATTACTAAAAAATACATATGTAGATTTCGGACTCTTATTCTAATTATTTTTGAAGTAGTAAAAATTGTAAAAAGATTATTAAAAAATAATGGTTAAAATTTATGTTGCATGGCATTGTTTTGATTTAAACTATTACGGTTGAACTTTTTTTTTAAAGAAAATAAATTCTGTACTATGTTTTAATGACTCGCCTTGATTAGAGAAATTAATTTACAAAACTTGAATGTTTTGATAAATTTACAAAATGATACTTTTATCAATTTCATTTTCATACAAACGAAAAGGTTCAAATATTTTTCGGAAACACTTAAAAAAAAAAGGAAGACTCACTGAGACTTTTGGAATTCTTTAGAGCGTTCGATTTTCGACGCGGATGTCCAAGTGTGGAAAACCAATTTCCCAATTTATGGTTCCCGAAATTACTGAAAGTATTGCTTTTGTGCAAGCCCATCACTTTCATATCCATAATTCACAGAGAAGATTGAGTGCTATCTGCTAAAGGATCGGATTTCTTCCGATAGAGCCATCGCGGGTAATGCTAACTAGGCCTAGTGGCCATCTCTCCATGCGGAAAATAATTACGGATTTCGGTTTCGTTCTTCCTTCAAAAACAGTACACCAGGAAATGACGCAAGTGCACTCCAATCATATTGGTGTATCCATAACTGTAGCAAATAGAGGGGATAAAGTAAATAAATAAACAAACGGAGAGAAGTAGCTGCACGCGGACCGCTACACCTGCATCTATCTACTGAATGACATTAGCGTAAGTGTGACACATCGCGCGGGGTTGCCATACAGCTCGCACATCTCATTCACTAAACTGCCAAGAAAAATCAATCCCTTACAACTATGGAATATTTCCATACTTAACGAAATCAAATGCGTAACAGTATTAATAAAACATAATTTTACAGTTTGAAAATCGCTCAAAAAATAAACCGGTTCTTCGAGCTTGAAAATATAATTTAGGCATCACATTTTTCTTTCGGTTAACTCTGCATTTTAGAATATTCTTCACCTTCAATTGTAAAATAATAGTGTTTACTTGATTATAATTCTGTGAAAAGAAAAAGTAAAATAGTTGCGAGTTATGTCACAAAATAAAGTGGTTATTTATTTTAAAATAGAAAAAGTAAGGAAATTATTTTCAATACATAAAAGAAAAAAATTAAGCTGCGTAAATGTAGAAATAATTTCTACAAAAATTATTTTTTTTAAAAAAATGGCAGTTATAGAGACTGCCGATAGAAGTGAAAACTTAGAATATTAAAATTTGAATGTTTGAATTAAAATTATCAACATCAATCTGGTTTTCACATCTATTATATGCATGTTTATATGGTTTTTTATTATTCAAATATATTACGCGCGCGCGCGGGTCATGATCATGACAAAATATAAATACAATTCAATTGAAATAGCAATTAATATACAATCATAATATTTATGTGGATAGTATTTGAATTTACTTAAATTTTAATGTACTTGATTTTTAACATTATTTTAATTGTTTGTATCATTGTCACCATTAATTTCAACTATACTTAGACTTTTTGTACTTTCAATTATTTCATTTTGCTCTAAAAAAGATACAATAGGTTTATGGTAACTAAAGTAAGAAAGGAAAATGTTTGATTTTCAAATTTATCTCTAAGTATCGCGTAAAAACCGCATCGATCATCGTTTCATATTTTGTAGTACTGAGTTTTCGATCATTGGACATATTTAAATTAAGTGTTTCATTTAGAAATTCATGATTTCGAAATATTAAATTTTTAAATAAAATAGAATAATTAATGAAATTAAAGTCGGAACCTTTTTCATTATTTTAAACTAAAGATTTTAATGATATAAGGTAATAAACTATATAATTTTGTATTAATAACCATATTTTAAACTTCAACACATTAATCTTGAATTATTATTAGATTTTATAAAATTTTTAATTTCAAAATCCACGATAAAAATACGATTGAGCAACTAGAAGTCTGTTTTACCACGGTAGTAAGAAAACGTCTATGCCACTGTGAAATATTAATCCGGATTGCAAAATGCATTGCAGAGGTTAAATATTAGAAAATAAATACATAATTTTCAAACGCCAGAATAAATACGAGTATTTAAAATAATTTTTATTTTTTATCTTAAAAATATTAGTATATTTATTTAGTACTCACTATTGTACTGCACAATGATTCTTCAATTAAGCGATTCAAATAATAATCAAACAAAAACACTATTTCAACAATGCACAGTATAATACACATTGAACTTTTCACTAAATCCATTCAATTTCATTTATAAAATATACACAGCACTATACGTCAGCTGTATAGCTACAGATATACTGCTATAAGCATGTCGGTAACGCGAACGCACGAGATTTCACCCATCCAAAAAGTGTCTAATGCACAATGCGCGTGCGCCAGTCATGAGCATGTCGGTGACGCGAACCCATAAGATTTTCCCCTACCCAAAAGTGTCCAAAGCGGCTAAAGAAGTTTTCACTTCAAAAATTATGGAAATTTGTCCTTAAAATCGTAAAAAAGAATGCTTAAAATATTCACTTTATTTAAAAATAAAAGCACATTTATAAATACCAATGAGATGGAATTTGAAATTAAACAGAAAAACATCTAGAAGAATTTTTAGAAATGCTGAGACTTTTCAAGAAGATCCCAAGTTTATATTAATCAATACAAATTAAGTAACGGTGAAACAAAAGATTTATAATCTTAAGAAATAATAGCAGTGGGGGGGAAGAGAGATTTTCTAAAAAAGACTTAAACGTGAACTGAACTACAGCCTTCGATCAATTTGTTCGCGAGATTCAATACGATTATTTGGTCATTATAAAAGTCCTTTCCATCGGTGTATTAACATATTGACCAGGGGCGGCTCTAGGGCCGGACAAACCGGACCCCTGGCTGGGGCGGCAAATTTTAAGGGCGGCATTTGGATCAAATTTGAAATATATATATATATTGTTACAAAAAATTTGGTATATTTTCTGAAATGTTATTGGGTGTGAATTTGATATTTCATTTATATAACGTATCTTATTTTATATATATATATATATATATATTTAATGACAGTTTTCTTTTACATTGAAACTTGAAGGGTTTGAGGCGGGAGTATATGTTATAGCATAAAATTTAATATGTTTACACATCTTTAACGAGTAACTTTCTCCCCATCCCGGAGTGAGGTTACAACTGACATTCCTTTCACTCTTACTATGTCCGGTTTCAGCTATCCAAAAGGGGACAAGGGTAATACGAGGTTTGGGTAGATAGAGAGCCACAGGAGAGGCTTTATTTTAGTCTTGAGTGTAGTTATTACAAATTAAACAAACGCTTGTGATCCCCACCATTAGTAGACTTTTCGAAGAAATTGGGCTGCTTAAATAGATGATTCCTTCTCTTTCATTTCATTCGTTTGAAATAACAACAAGTAATTACGTCCTTAATTTCGAATTATTTTGAATTTTTTAAGACTTAAAATAATATATATATGGAGAGAGAGAGAAAGGCGGCATTGGAGAGAGGGGCGGCATTTTCCATCTTTGTCCGGGGCGACGAAACTGATAGAGCCGGCCCTGATATTAACACATTGATATTAACCCTGATATTAACCACTGTACTACACACCAAAAAAAGGTTCATTTTGCCAAATATGAAGATAAATTGCACCAATTATTTATTTAGCGGTCTAGAAGAGTGAATGGACAAAGAAGTTTCTAAAAAATGCTGCCTAATGCGAATTCACGTTGCATAATGTAAGAAACGGAATTGAAATTCAAAGGCGCGAAAAACAGAAAAGAAACATGTTCATCCATCGCTGTCACCTTAAACAAGAAAGTTTCTTTGTAAGCTCAGAATTCATTTGTGAGTTTCTTTAGATTCACAATTTTGAGTAGACGGAGTTATCTCTCCCCGAAACATTAATTAAAATTACTCTTCTGAAAATAATCATCGGAACAATCCACAAAGCAGCGTGGATTCAGAGTGTGACTGAGAAAACTTTTTTTACTTTGAAACGATCAAGCAAAAGCAGAAAAATAAGCTTTTATGAATGCAATTTTCAAAAGTAATCTGCCAAAAAAGTAAATCTAGAAATTTGGAAGGAATGAAAACCATCAATATATCTAATCAGAATTTGATTTAAGCACACTCTGAAACACGAAGGCTCTCGTCACCAAGGTCACGTGACGATATCTGAGCTGGCACGCCAACGGGAGGACTTGGATCCTCTACATCCAGAGTGGGCATTAAGTCGATCGCGATCGACCGCCAAGGCATTTTGGGGTGCCCGCGTGAAGATTAGCACTCTTAGTAATTTATGCGAAAATATTCAAGATCAGCTGATAGTATGCAGACTAAGTCGGTTCAAGTGTATTATAGGGGGGGCTTCGGATTTGGCGATTTTTATCTAAATGTCATGGTGAGATATCGAATTGATTCTAAAATAAATAATAAATAATTCCGAAAAAAGTACCTTGGCAACTACTTTTAGTAGCCGAAAAAACGGACTGCGCCAGGGGGGGGGGGGGCCCCCCCCCTACTACACTTTAACCACTAATCTTCTACTGAATTGTTTGGTAATAAATACATCATTTAATATTATTATATTTATGGGTATTATTATTATATTTGTAGCATGCGTTTTCCTTTTAACGTGGTTTTAAAAGCGTCAGGGATGTAGCTACCGCCGTATCAATGATACGGGACCCCAAGCTTTGGGGGACCCAAAACGTGTTAATAAAAAAAAATCCCAAAATATTAAGAAGCTCTTAGGAAGGGCCCCCGAGGAACTTTGACAGGACTAGCTACGCCAGTGAAAAGCGTGATTTTTTTGTTGTGGTTGTTGTTGACGTGTGTTTTTTATCCTGGGAACATATGAGATACAAGTGAAGAAGAACAGAAAGCATGCAATACAACAGAAGAATATACACATTTATTACAGATGATGATCCCAGCATATAACAAGAAGGGGTGCGCTGCTTTTCCTTTCGAAACGGGAATCCATTACAGGCGAAAGACCGACTTATTTCTCGAAAAAAGATACAACCTTGTCTTACTCGGGATTCGAACCCGAACCCACTCAGTTACAAGCCAAGAGTCATAGCCAACATACTGGCTGGGCGATTATTTTTTTTTATTGTAGTTATGTAGATGAGAGTACGTATTCCTTATTTATTATTAAAATATAATTAATATTGAAGACCTTTTTCTTACCTAACCACACCTACACCCCTTGGGTGGACCGCAACACCTTAAAAAAACTAGAAGTAGTCCATACCCTGGAAAAGTCTTCCCACCCCTGCTCTATATGGTGATACTAGAAGTCGACAAAGCTGGGCGCGCAACCATTAACACTGAGGATCACAAAATCGAACAGATTAATGAAGTTTATTTTTAACGAGGCGGGAGGTTTTCTTAAAGGAGACTTTCCTTCAATTATGTGGCATAGTCTTGATTTTTTATTGCATCATCAAAATGCGATTCATAAAATGTTATATAAAAATTTCTGCGTGGTTTTAACATAATTCTGAGAACGGTAAGGTAGAAAAAAATATAATTACCAGTAGATTTTTTCAAAAATAAAACGTAGGCCAGCAAAATCCCTTGATTTTAATTATTGCAATTCATACTCCTCATTTAACGGCACCGAAATTCACAAATTGAAAGAAACCATCTGATAATTCAAGAATGTTTACATTTCAAAGAGAATACAGTGAAAAAAAAATGGCCAAGAGGAAAACTATGAAATAAATTTCTCTGGTAAATATCAAATAAGAGTGGTGAAACGATAGGTCAATCAAGACATTGTATTAAAGGAAAAAGATTGGAATGTTTAATTAGCAGCTTGCCAGAATAACAATGGTCAAGAGAGGGTCTCTCGCCCAACCAATTACTACTATGGTGAGCAGGCATCCCCGGGAAATGATGCCATTATGTTGCTTCCGGAAAAACTTCCCCTGACCTTCGCATGAGGAAATGCCGAGACGGAGAAGTCTGTCAAGAGCAAAACATTTCATAGGCACCGATACAAAGGCACAAAAAGGGCTTGACCGACTGAATAAGTAATGATGTATGGTGGTATGCCTAGGCCTATACATGGACGACGGTCATCACATGTAGCCAGTTGACGAATTACCAGTTTGTTAAATCCCCCGTAAATTTCGATCTTAATTTTTGTGTTAAAAGTGCGCGTTATGCACCGGATTTTACGGTAATTCGATAATACTTCCCTTTCTCCCGTTGAATTCAATGAAAATCAAACACGCATCCGCCCATTTACTAAAAAAAAGAATTGGCGAAATACACTATTCGAAAAAACTGGCATGAAAGAAAATGACATGTCGCCAAGCACAGCAACCCCGCTCTATTCGTCCTGCGGAGGCGGGTTGAATCGATTATTGCTCTCTTCTAGCGAATAAATCTTCCCTGGTCCGTGGATTAACTACATCGGAAAAATGAGATCGTCCACTCAAGGTAGTTCTGATTAAAAGAATAAATTTGTGTAACATCGATTCGATAGTTTTATAACAGGCGAAAGAATTCTGAAATCGTTACTTTTGGACACTTGTTCTTCAGTCCCTTTAAAAAAATTTCATACAAATGTTCCCAAGAAATAATACTTTTCTTTTTTAAAAAATGATAGCTAGATTAAATTTCAAATATTTTCATCTGATTTTAACGTTGATGCAGTATACCTGAAAATTATAGGATTTTTTATGATGAAAATGAATTTAAGATGCATGGCTAGAAAATGAACTTATATAACAGTGTGATGTGGATTTCAACAATAAATACATTTAATACGCATAAAATGGATTCATAAGTTTAAAGAAAATTATTTTGCACTAAACCTAAAAATTACTTTTATTTAAATTTATATGAGTTATCAAAAAGATAATGAATTTTATTTTAAAAGCAGATTGCAACAAAGGGAAAAAAATCAAGTAATTACTACTATCCACACTTTCTCCTCTGTAAGGACACAAATTTACATTTTAACTTTCATTTTCTTAAGCATCTAATGGTTATAGTTGCACAAAAATATTTTTCATAAAATACAATACAATAGTAAAAAACAGGTTAATGATACTATAAATGTAAGAGATTAATAATATACATTTTTTAACTCTAAAGAAACAGCAACCTGTTTCAAAACAGTTCAACAATAACAATAAAAGCCAATGATTTCAAAAAAGTTCTATAGTGACAATGTTAGATAAAGTGTGTCACACTTAAAGCAACATAAGGGCTATTGGCAGCTGTCTTCATAATTTTGTACTTTGGTCAAGTGAGAAGGAGACACCTGAATTGGAACTTCCACTTGCTAAACTTCTACGCCACACCAACATGAAGATTTAAAACCTCAACAGATCCGTCCCTTCATATGGCATCAAACCCTCGACTAGACAGCTCTAGCCTCAAGTTTGTGACCATGACTGCCAAGATTCGGCAGCCAATTTATGTTGCATAGAACAAGTTAACATAAATACTGACATTTTTTAACTTTTTTTTATTTCTATTCTGCATAAAATCATTTTAATATTTTTTGCTATTTTTAATAGATTTCCCACTCTTTATCCAAAGGGCCATTTAGTTTTCTTCATTTAAATCTCTCACAAAAGCATTTAAGAAAATAAGAATACTCAGGTAGGCCTCATACAGCATAGTACCTTCAGAAAATGTTTTCACTTAAACGCAGTTGAAAAACACTGAATTCACTTGAATGCAGTTTGAAAATGAGGAAACTTTCTAACAATATGGATTAGAAAATATATAGTGCATTCCCCTAATCCCCAGTTGGGCAAATTTTTAACTGACACAGAATACATATCCATAAATCAATTGAATAAATTTTGGAGAAAATATATTTTGCAGATATTACAGTTAGTGAAGTAAGGAAACAATCTTCAATTTAAATTGTAAAAAAATTGTCTGCTTGCTCCAAAAAGAAACACATCAATCCACTCTAAATGCTTCCTGAAAAGTTTTATTACTGGAAATCGTCAGTCAGGAAATTGTTGAGTAAATTCAGAGTGAATATAACATAGTAAGCCTTACACATGTAACAGGAAGTGATAGATTCACCACAATAACTAATGATAATATTCTACAATTAGTTGTGGAAAATGAAATAAATGAAGTAGATTTGGCAATAGTTATATTCAAAATATTACCAAATGAAGATAATTCTAATCTCTTTTCAATGAAGAAACCAAAAACTTAACACTGAAAAGTATCGAAAAATGTTAGGACATCGTGAAACAGATGAAATCTTACTTTTTAGATAATAGTCCACTGCTGGAGAGAGTAGAAATATTCAAAAGAAATATTCCATATTGCTTACCTCCCAATCAAAAAATTTTTAAAGTAAGAACAAGCAATTTCTAACGACCAATTTTTGAAAATCTAAACCTACTAGAAAAGCAGTGAAATCTGTCAATGAAGCAAGCTCATATCTCGAAACAAGGTCAATAAAACATTCTCAAACTATAATAAATAGTGACGAGGGAAAGTTTTGAGAATTACGTTTCTTTTTTATTTTGATTTGAAATCATAATCATTAGTTTTATATGATTTTGAATGTTATTTAAGTTCTTATGAAATGTTTTTATGTATATAATTTTAAAAAATGATGAAAATATTACAACATAAAATGCAGTTTTTTTTTTTTTTTTTTCTCTTTTTAGAACTGAATCATGGTTCTTAAGAGAAATAAATTTCTATTTGAAGATAACATTGCAGAAGAACATTCTTGGAAAAACAGCTGCAATAAAATCAAACTATTCCTTAACATTATAAGACTTTATTTCATTCCAACATTCTTTTATGCAATGTTTGCAGAAAAAAAATTGTGTGTGTGCTTATGACCACATGATAGAAGAGAAAACTTCTGATTCATTCTGGGCAAGAGTATGTCAATTAGCCTAATTATTCAAAAATATTTTTTGTAAATTACTTATGTAGATTAAATTTACATAATATATATGTTTACACAATACTTGCGTACTATTGCAACAAAGCCAACATTCAAGATAACTCACCAAGTTGGCAACACTGATTTCCCATGTATCATACATGCTGAAAAGGCAACCATGTACTTCATTTCATATAATGTCACCAATACTGTTGCGATAATACATAACTACCGTTTAAATAACTTATATAATGTAGTATATTATGCAAGTCTAGAAAAGCTTATACCCTGAGAGTCGTTTGCTTTTCTTAAAATTCTCTGATCAAACAAAAGGAGAGGGTTCATACTCTTTCACAGTTAATGCTTCTATTTTCTCGTAATCTCTTAGTTGTCATCACAAATATAAATCAAAATATTAGCAACTTTCTTGCAAATTAACTTCATTAAAATTTCGGATTTTAATTCTTTTAGCACATTTTTGAGCTTAAATAGTCTTTCTACTTAAGCAAAAGATAGATCCCATGTTTAGTTTCTTCTTGACACAGGGCGCACCATTATTTATACATCTTTAAGGAGTTTATTTATTGAAGGAATACTTTCAACATCATGATACATAGATTGATTTCAACATCATTTTGATTGTTGTTGCAACTAGTCTTCATTTTTACGTTACACAGCTGTGGTTGCAGGAAAGTCCAAGACAAATTACTTATCTTTTATAAATTCTCAGGATTTCAAAGGTATTTCTTTAAGTTCAATGATTTCAAACGATTCATGTACTGTTTCACCAATTTCTTCTAGTACAGCTAATAAGTCGACTTTTGTAACATTTTTAAACATTATTGTTGATAAACAATGTTCAATGGAAAAATCCAACTCACCATTACTAGATAATTTAAGACCTCTGGTTCTCAACAGAGAGTGGTAGTTTGATAAAAAAAAAACTTTGAAATATTATTATAATAACTACCAGAATTCCTCTTCCAATTTCCTACATAAGAATAAACCAATTTTTTTTATTATTATTATTATTATTTAGAAAGCACTCTTCTTTTCTCGTTCACTTGCTGAAGTTTTCAATTCAAAATTAAGTGACACAAGCACAATTTCCGATTAGAGCCAAAAAAAGTGAGTAGCATAACGAACCCAAACCTCACTTAAATTCACTCTTCAGCAAAATGCACATAAATAAAGTTACCACTTCAAAATTTCAAATGAAACGAGCAAAAAAAAAAAAAATTAAACATTTGAAACTTGGTTTTAGAGTATTTCAGAATTGGAGAGGAAATTTAACTTTTTATTAATGTTACACTCTACAGCAGCGTAACTCAACCTGTGGCCCACCAAGCCTTTCTGAGTGGTCCGGTCATGGCTCATTACACTAACAAATTCATTTATTTAAGAACAATGCATTAAAAATTTAGTGAGGAATTCTATCAATCAAGCAATCAAATATATCATTTTTGCTATCAATGTTGTGCTGGTACGAATTGAGAGATAACTTCTTTTTTCTTTTTGTAATTGCAACGATTCGTGATAACCAATAACAGTGGAGTAGTGACAATTTTATCAATGAAACTAATTTTTAATTAACCCTCATGTTTCCCAAACGAAAAATATCTAATGAATATATGTTGTTTCTCTAGATGATTAGGATCTTGATTATTTTGTACAGAAAAACAAACAGATCCACAACTTGTTTGATCTGTCTTGCAAATTTTATATCTAAAATATATAATTTTGCTTGTCACTATATCTTTCAATGGCCCTTTTTCATGAAGATCTCTTTTGAGAAGAGATAAATTGGCTTTCTTGCATAAATTTTTGCAACAGCAACAAAATATTTTGTTGGTGATAATGTTACAAAATGCAGAGATAACAAAAGTATCTCATAAAATTTCTTACAATATGCACTGCTTGACAATTGCTAAGGAACAGTTATGTTTTTCTGAATAATTAAGAATAGACAATGTTTGAAGAAATGAAACTAAGTACATATTTAGTAGGAACGATGTGCAAAAGGTACAGATATCACCACATCTAAGAATTAAAAGCTTAAAAAATAAAAAAATGCTCCTTGGATAATTTCCAAACAGCCACAAAAAAAATTGATCTTCAGGTCAGAATGATGCAGACATAAGTACCTTAGTAAGATGTGTGCTGACCCTGGGCACTAATGCACATGTTGAATCTGTTCTCCATGCTCTTCACTAAACAATCGAAGAGTTCTTGGAGGATATTGTCCCATTCCTCTTTCAAGGTGGTTTTGATCTCTTGCACTAAACGAGGAGGGCAACATGTCTGACAAGAGCATACCAGACATATTCAATAGGATTTAGGTCGGGATAGTAAGCAGGCCATTGCATACGGAGAATATTTTCACTTTGCAGTGTCCGATACCCCAACGCTTCTGTGTGGCTGTGCATTATCATTCATAAACAGAAAATATGGACCTACAGTACCCCTAAAAATACAAACATCATCCAGAATACTCTCTCTCTCTGCAATACTGTTGCAATGTAACGCTTCTTCACTCAAAGATGTAAAGCAGTGTTCTGCTATTGTGCATGATGCCTGCCCACACAATCATACCTATAGGCTGTACCGATCCCATTCTCAAACAAACTTTTGTACATAATATGTTCCACACTCTCTCCACAGTAATTGGAGACCAGAATCACTAGTCACACTAAAACGAGATTCTTCGGAGAACATCACTCAACACCTATTTCGGTCATCCCAACCCACATGTTCCTTACACCAGCTTAATCTCTCTCGACAATGGCGTGGTTGAAGTGGAATGCAGTGAACAGGCTTCCATGCATACAAACCATTTTAATTTAATCACCCTGAGGTAGTTCTTGCTGAAACACGTACCGGTAGCAATTGCAAGGTTTACAGCTATCTGGCCAGGAGTGAAATTTCTGTTCCTTTTTGCCACGTGGGCTGCACAGTGATCCTATACAGGTGTGATGTTCCTACAATGACCCCCAGCATGCTTTTGCAAAGCCTTTCCACCTTTAACAGCCTTCTTTAGTCACGAGATGACACTTTGATACACCCATTGCAGCAGCAACAGTGTGGTGACACTTTGACCTGCTTCCAGTCGTCCAATTGCTTGTCCAAGATAATAGTCACTCAAAATGTCTTGCTGACATTTTGCTCTTAATTATTGCAAGAACCAAAACAGAATTTCAAAGAAAAACTTTTATAACATCCAGCACTATTTTTGTCAAACATCAAACAGCATGAAATTTTATATGAATCATGAGCTTGTATGCACTGTCTTTTATACAAATAACAAGTCCTGGTCTATCACACTCTCTGAACTTGAATTTGCTTTTATTGGTCAGCTGTATGAGGTGCAATTTTGCATAAATCGCTTGTTCCTTAGCAATTGTCAAGCAGTGTATATATGGATAAACATACAAAATTGTTAATGATAAACATATGAATTGATACAGAAATTGTTAGAGTGTTTCTTAAATGCTTCCGATGTATTCTGATAAACTCAGTTATTTGTTCAGACATTTTTTTAGTAAAATCGAAAAGTATTAAAATAAATTCGAAACAAAAATGCACAAGCAAGTCTGAACTAATTTTAAATTAATAATACTGATTTCAGTTTGGAATTCAGTAAAAACTCTTGGATACCATCCTGTACTTGATAGATTAATATCTGAAATACATAAAAATAAGCGAGGCTTTGTCAAAAAAAAAAAAAGGTGAAGTATTAAAGTACATGGCAATTTTGTTTTTATGATATTTGAATGCTAACAAGATGCTGGGAATCCTTGATGAAAGGAAATCGAAATTAACCCAAAACAGAGTAAAAAATGCATAAAACCTATTTTTTGTGAGTTGAGTTTAAAAAAACAGTGTAATATAGTTTTAAAAATCCAGAATGATGAGTTTTAATATTTTGATAAATTTTCCGCATTTTAAATGTCCTTGGATCTTATAGCACCACCTCCCCTTCAATCTTCAAGTAACAGCCTGCATGAAATAGATGCCATATGTTTGTGGCCCAGTGGGAAAAAAGGTTGAGTACCCCTGCTCTTCACCAACACAAGGGCTACTGGGGATGGACCTTGTAATTTTCAACTACAGTCAAGTGATGAGGAAAAGACACCTGAGGTGTTATCCCACTTTCTAAACTTTCCCATCATGCCAACATGAGGATTTTCAGCTAC
Organism: Trichonephila inaurata madagascariensis; assembly: GCA_019973955.1. Taxonomy (NCBI): domain Eukaryota; kingdom Metazoa; phylum Arthropoda; class Arachnida; order Araneae; family Nephilidae; genus Trichonephila; species Trichonephila inaurata. The sequence goes on along the minus strand of BMAV01012974.1, from coordinate 73,637 downwards.
CATAGATAGTGCACATCATCCCCTCTAGATTGTGGATTTTCAGTGGCACTAGGTCTTGAGCTCGCAACTTGCCAGCCATGAGTTCATGACTATGACTACATCAAAGAGAAGAACCTCATAGTAAAAGAAAATGATTTCAATAAGTATGGAAACAAAATTAATTAAATAATCTATATTAATGCCTTCCACTTATTTAAAAGTACACATAAAAAATTATAGAAAAAAAATGGGACTTCTTAATAACTTGCAATTCTCCTCGCTGTTAGAAAAAATTGATAACACTCTTAACGACTTGAAGGGCATTAAACAATATAACATTGATGGATTCATTAACTTCTAACAAAGAACATGCTAGTTTCACAAGAAATTCATTATATTGTCATTAGCTGAAAAGATGATAATGCAACAGTTGTATGAGACACTTACCTGAATTCCTCCGCTTCTTCTTGGAACGCATCAGATCCCTGAAGTGGAGAGAGACGCTCTGCCGAGGAGTACGGGAAGAGTCTACAACACAATTGTAAACTTTATAAATAAAACTAAACAAATGAACATCTACATTAATATTATATTCATTGTCTTTATTAGAAGGGTGCAAGGAATTTTTATAACATTAAAAGACACAAAGGAATCTGGTCTATATAAGAGATGTTGCTGCAATAAACATTCCATTTATTAAAGAGTACACTTATAAAAGAATTATTTAAGAAAGACTTTTTGCTAACTTGCAATTCCCTTGACAGTTGAATAAAATTAATAACACTTACTAATGGATCAAAGGGAATTTAACAATGCAATTGATAGATTTTTGTTAATTTCTAACCAAGAAACTTTCACACTAAGAAATCAGATTTCTTTCAAAATATAGCAGAAAATTGCCTAAGTAGCAAATATTGTAAATTTCATTTAAATCTAAACATTACTTCCAAAGATAATTAGAAAAAAACGATTCAAGGGTCGTATACATAACCAAGCAACCTGCAAAACATTTGACTTTTTTATTCAGTTGTAATATTTAAGAAATATCTTTATTTTAAAATTTTTATTAATATTTGTATTACTTCAAAAGATATTTTACTGAATCAATGTCAATTCAAAATTAAAATATTTCTTGCCCATTTTTTTAAACAAAAAAATAACGATACAGGTTGTAACTAAACTCTACGGCAAAACTTTAAGGGGCAATAGTACACATCAAGACAAACAATAGTAAATAGGAAACTTAAGGTCCCAAACGTCTTCCAAAGGAGATAGGTGCCACTAAAGTTTAGGGTCCGAAATTTCAAATGATTATAAAAAACAGAAAAATGGGTCGATTTGTCAGCAGTTTTCGCTAAAATTATTCTTTTTGTCAGTATTTTCTTGAAAAATAAATTTTAAAGATAAAGCTAAAAAAATTTCGATAGAGGGCGCTTTAGACTGGAGTAATGAACAACTATCTTTTACCGTTATTTTTGCATCACATTAAATGCTTTCAAAAGCTTAGACTTAAACTTAAATTTGGAGCTCAAAATCTGAATCGTTGGGAGTGGTTAAGAAGCGCAAACTCAACTGTGTTCAGGAGGCAAAATTTGAAACTCCCTCTTCACTGAACAGAGTTCAGTTAATCCCGATCTTGGTGTCATAGGACTTGATGTCGTAGACCAGGCAGCAACTACTACCTCCTACAAGTAAATTAACGAGAGAGGGGTGACAAAATTAAAAAAATTATTCATAATAGACATGAGCAATTTCTCCTCTCAAAATAAAAAGGAAAAAGATTAATGTTTGCACGTAGTGAGCATGAATAAAGGTTGAATGAATGATGACACATAGAAAATGGTACACACATGATTTTTTTTGCGGAATCACAAAAACTGCTCAAAAAAGTGCCCACCAGCAAAGATGCAGGCCTCACAACGCCGGCGGAGGGAATGCCGAACATTAGCAAATACCCCGAGAATCTCCCGGATTTTGCCTGCTATGAGGACAATCCTCGCAACCAGGGCTTTGTCGGAGTCTCGTAAAACTCTTCATATGGCCTCAGAGGAAGAAGTCTAGGCAGGAGAGGTCAGGCGAACATGCCGGCCAATTTACCAGACCACCCTGTTCTGGATATGCTGTATCTAATGCACTTTGCACATCTGCACTGAAATGTGCAGGCGCTCCATCATGTTGGAACCACAAACGAGCCTTTATGATGGTTGGAACACTTTGCAGTAGAACTTTACATTCTTACATACAACTAGCACCATACAATTAAATCCTTGTGTACTACACTTTGCATGCAGATCGGGTATTTTGCAGGGAGAAATTGCTCATGTCTGTTATGAATAACTTTTTTTATTCAATTTCTTCATCCCTCTCTCGTTTATTTTATGTTTAGTGGATAGTAGCTGCTGCCTAGTCTATGAATGAGCATCAAAGATCATGAATAACTGAGCTGTGTCCAGGGAAGGAGGTGAGTTCAAATTTCACCTCCTGAACACAGTTGAATTTACGCTATTTAAACCACCCCCAATGATTCAAATTTTGAGCTCAAAATTTAAGTTTAAGTCTAAGCTTTTGAAAAACTTTAATGTGATACAAAAAATAACAGTAAAAAATAGTTGTTTGATACTCCAAAGACTAAAACGCCCTCTATCGACATTTTTTGGGCTTTATCTTTAAAATTTATTTTTCAAGAAAATACTGACAAAAAGAATAGCGAAAACCGCTAACAAATCTACCCATTTTTTTTTTGTTTTTTTATAATCATTTGAAATTTCAGACCCTAAACTTTAATGGCACCTATCTCCTTTGGAAGACGTTTGGGACCCTATTATCTATTGTTTGTCTTGATGTGTACTATCACCCCTTAAAGTTTTTTTTATTTTTTATATGATTAAAAGTTAAGACACTGATATAATTTTTTTTCACTTTCAGACCATGTTTTAAGTCCCCATAACTCAGAAACTTTGAAGTAGTATTCAGTAAAATTTGAATTTTAGGCTCATTATATGAAGAAAAATTAGAAATGCGAAAAAAGTAAATAAAATCTATAAGGAGAAAATTATTTTACTTAATTGACTCAACAGTTTAATTCCTCATAAGCCATAAACAGTGATATCATTTTTACCAGCTTCGATCATAATTGCAAAAGTAAAGAAAGATTGCCCCCTCTCTTTTCAGATGATTATACAAAATATTTTCTACACAGTTATGCAATTATATAACTGTACACAAAAATATATATCCCCTTACAAGCAGTATATTATGAAACAGTGAATTTTATTCCCTGGAAAGAATAGTTATTCTTTCAATTTTAAGAAAATAATGTTAGTAAAAAGAGCAAGGAAAACCATTTTCATTAATTTTTATAACGATATTCAGTGAAAGTGCTGTTTGCTATTTCAATTTTTTTTAATAGTTTAAAGAATAAAATCACCTATGAAGATACATTAAAAGCAAAAAATATTTAAAAAGATTTACTTACCAGGCACTGAGGAATTATTGCTGTGGATATCCATTATTCTGGATGTGGAGAAAGACAATCGCCGGGTGGCTCGACTAAGGAGTCCCATGCGCTGCTGTTCTAAATAAAACAAAACAGAGCATATATTAAAAATAAGATCTATCATTCCCATCTTGCAATCAGATTCAAAGCATTTCGAATTTTAATAGATTCTAACATTTAAAAAAGTAATAATTAACAAAACTGAAAAAAATATATAAAAGATTAAAGATAAGTGAATGTAAAGTATCTTCAACTGAGAGAATACATTTTTCCAAATTAATTCTCAAAGTACAGTATTTTGAATATATAAAATTAAATATTTTCAATGCATACATTTCTTGAAAAATTTATCCTTTGCATCTTTCTTTTAACATGAATACTTTTGCCATAAGAAGAGCATATATTTTACAAGGGATAAAATACAATACCAAAACAAAAAAAAAAAAGATCAAGAAATTTTTTTTTCTAAAAACAATTGGAATTACAGTTTAAAATGAATTACATATACACATATAACTATATAAAACATATGCAAGGAGAAATATCTGAATGTATTTATGAAAATTTTATACTTATAGTTTGCTACATTTTTACATATTCAAATAAGGAATTTTAATATCTAAATTCAAATTCTTTCACATTTTTACATTACCTATTTCATGTTAAGTTTATTGTTTTACACATAAGAGGAGCAAATATCAGAGTTGCAGATTTAGATTAATTTAACTAAAACTGTAAAAATGAAGCATAACATATGCTTTAATATCAAATTAATTATCTCTTAAGTAAAAATATTTACTTCGCTACATAACAGTGATGACATGGCTAGCTAATATACATTTACATCTATTTCCAGAAATAACAGCACAGAGAAAATTGTATAAAGGAATAGGTATTGTGTTACATGAAAAAGTCTGAGTCAGCGAGCACTGTTGCATCCATTACAGATAGGAATTGCAATACCAGTATACGGGGATACCGAATACCAGTATTTTGAGCGATATGTACAATTTTGAAATACTGGTATTCACAAGTTTAAATATCGGTTTTTTGGTATTTACTAGAAATTTTTTTCTTAAAATTGTCTCCACTATATGTTCAGGTATCACCAACATCGCAAAATAATATATATTTTTATTTTTGTGTCTCCCTGGGCGAAATTAATTAAACCGTGAATACAAAGTTGTATTGTATGATCAAGAAATGCGATAAAATATATGAATCATCCAAAGAGACGGGCCAAAAATATCTTGTTATAGCTTAAAGCGATACTGCACATGCTCAGGATTCGTAGACTGACATACATATCTGTGAATACAAGGTCGTAATTGTGAAGAAAGTGCATAATATTTTGATACTTTTTAAATTGGTGAGTTTTCTATTCACACTGTATTTGCATATCATACTTTAGGGTTCAAAATATTTTTCATATTAATTTTTGTATATACTCAAATAATAACCCATAATAATGAATGAGAATAACTTTAAAGAACATAAAAAATCAGTTGATAATACTTCGGTTTGGTTTCATTATTTATATCAGGGGTATCCAACCCAAATGACATAACGGGACACTTCGGAAAAACATTATAATCTCGTGGACTGCACACAAAAATATGTACCTTTACATCAGATTTGGACACAAAAAATCATTTATTCAGTGAAAATTTAAAAAAGGATAAACTATTATTATTGTTTTCATTATTTTTCATGTATACAGACATAGGTAATATAATGTTTATATAATATAATAATAAAAGGATCAAATAATATTTAAAATATTACAGTTGCCATTTTCTTGAAAATTACAGAGTTCCTTTATTGATCTTACATTACTTATTGTTGAAATTCGATTGTGCTGTCATTCGCAAAAGATTAAGTATACATTGTCCTTTATCTTAACACTCCTGAATATTTTTTTTAAACTTTAAAAAACATCTCAGATTACCTCTTGCTTTTTGGGCACTCCAAACAGAAAAGGAGGAGAAATGAAAGTCGCACACATAGAAAATCATGTACCATCCATAGCAAAGGATATGCATAATGCAATTCGGAATTTATTAAAAAAGTAATTTATTATAGTAAAATCAAACGTAACTGTTTGATAAAATATAAATCTATTTTATAATCTAACAGATGTTTCTATTAGCAAAAATGATTTATTTTAAAACAAGAACAATTAACAGGCAAATACATAGTAGATTTATATATATATAAATTTCCCCTGAAATAAATTTAAAAATGAAAAAACTTTAAAAACCTGACATTTAAAAAATTTTTAAAAAGAGTCGGTGGGCCGCAATTTACGTACTGGCGGGACACATGTGGTCAGCGGGCTCTTTGTTGGACACTTCTGATTTATAAGATGAAAAGAATATAGTGACACAATGTAAAAAATGCTCTAGTGTTATTAAAATAAATGGAGGAAGTACAAACAGGGACTCCATACACATCTAAAAATGAAAAATGATACAAAATTGTTAAAGAGGAAAGAATCTAATTGTGATGAAGATACAAATTTAGCACACTTTCTAAGCCCAAGCCATTAGGGATTTTAGATTATTTTGAAGAAAAGATAATTCGGATGATATTATTGCACAAAATTACGTTCCAGGCTTAATGACAGTGCAATTGATGCATTTTTTTTAAAGATCACATTTCAAAAACTTGTACTAGTATCACAGACTGAATAACGATATTTACACTTTTTTTTTAGATTTAAATAAATAAAATGTTCCTTCACTTTTCTTTGTGTGTTCTTTATATACTGTTAAAATTCATAAGTTACAAATTATTTTTTGTGATATTTACACTCTCTAATAAAACTGGCAAATATAAAACAAAGAAACACCTGCGTTTTCGTGCTTTTTCAAAAATTTCTAATACTGGTATCCTGGTATTAAGATCTAAAAAATACAGAATACTGGTATTGAACTTTTGGTCCGATATTGCAATCCCTAATTACGGACTCCCCTTCTAGCTCTGATGGTGTCCTGATGTGTGTGATGAGCCAGCTTTTCTTTTCAAGGCAGCTCCTTTTATGGGAGCAGTTTCAATTTTCTTAGTATTCATAGTATGTTTTTAATTCTGGCACATCATAAGTTCCTTGAGTTTAATCTGGACTGGCAGGTTAGCAATATCATAAGTTGTTAATGATCAATTTGTGAGAACTATATATGGTACTTCAATTTTGGGCATTAATTTTTGACTTTGTTTACTTTTGCTGATAAGATGAATAGTAGGTAACCTAAACTTAATCACCAGGTTTGAAGTATATCCATCTTCTACAATGATAAAAATTTCCCTTTTGCTTGTTTTGTTCGTTTTCAACACCATTTTTTTTATATGGGTAACCAGTGAAATTGTTATTAATTTCTCCTCTTATACTATGAACCATAACGTCTATTGTTCTTAGCTCGCTACCAAACTACAAGTATGCTGCAATGTGCCCCCAGTGGAATCACAAGTATTCGTTGAAAATTAGATTAAAGGAAGCTCGTCTTCTCAGGAATTATTTTCTTCAACTAAAATAGCAAGCCGGGGCTTCAAGTCCTGGTTCTTACGTTCCGATGGGTTGGATTAGGGATAGACTGATATGAGATCTGGTGTGATACCTAACATTTTACACTTCTGTCGCATGATGGCACTTACAAATTGTGGTCCCTAATGGTCAATTAACTTTCAAGGTAACTCATAGCATAAACTTCTTCAAGTAGTGTTTTAGCACACAGTTAGCTTCAGAGACTTTATGAAGGACAAATAACTCAACCCACAAAGCATTTGTCTTCCACAATGAAAATCCATCCTTTTTCAGATAATGTCCCTTGTAGGGGACTTAACAGATCTATTGCAAGAACTTCAAATCTCTGAGGATAAACTTAAGTCCAGCAAGCAACAGGTTTCCAGTTTAGTGGCTTATATTGATTACATTCTGTACAGTTTTTTATAAAATTAAATGTACTTCTTCATGCCTGTGAAGAAGTATCTGGAAGCAATCTTATTGTAGGTGCCCTCTATGTCTTAATGACCAGCTGTAAGAGCATCATGGTGCTCCTACAGAACTGATTTTCCTGAATGGGAACTACGAGTTGAGAGCATCTCCTGATTAGGTCTCAGGGGGAGTAGTCAACTGATATAGTTGGCAAAGTTTGTCTTCTTTACTACTTTCAAGACAGTCAATAATTTTCTTTAGATAGACATCGGCCCGCAGTCATTTCCGATTACCTCTAGATTTTCTGGTTGATATATAAATAAATAGGACTTGCATCTTATAATTTGTCATTATTACAATATGTCAATCTTGACAGCATCTGAGCTAGTACATTTGCTTTTCTTCAATATTTGATTTGCAGGTTTAACAATTGGATCTTCAAAACTAATTTCTTTACTCTCAGCGAAACCTTGGAACTTTCCTAGGGCCCAAACTACTGTCAAAGCTTCCTTCTCAGTAGCTGAATAACTGCATTCTGCTGAACCAACAGGTGACCAGCAGATTCAATCACATGCTCTTCTGGACCATTTCCTTGGAGAAGTACTGCACAAAAGGCATAGTTACTTATATCAGTGTAAATTAAGAAAGGTTTAGATGAATGACATAACAGAAAATATTAGGGCCCTCCTGCAAAATCAGGCTTGACATCAATCATGTTTTGGGCCCCCTAGAATCCTGAGCCCTCCCCGCAAGGCAGGGGTTGCGGGGGTGTATTTTACGCCACTGGTTTAAATCCATCAGGTTGCTTTAACACAGGGGATGTTATCAAATGTTCATTTAGTTTTAAAAGCATCTTGCTGTTCAGGATTCCACAACCAGTCTACTATTTTCTTAGGTTGTAAGAGGTGCTATGTCCGCATTTCAGAACATACCTTCTGATCCATGAAAAGGGTCTGTAAGAAAGAGAGGAGTTTTTTCATATTAATTGGAACTGGGATTCCTTCAAAAGAATAGATTTTCTTTTGATCAGCCCGATTCCACCTTTTGTTGTCCACAAACCTAAATACTTAACTCGTTTACAGGAGAAATAATATTTTTCTCTATTTGTATGAAGTTTACAAAGTGGAAGTTTCTCGAAACCAGTCAGATCTTTAAGATGTTTGTCAAAAATCTTTAATAAAATGATTATATCATTCAAACATGAGAGTGCAAAAACATCTTTCAGATCACTTCGGAATTTACCTCAAGCATTAGGGGCGGCTCTAGGGCAGGGCAGGATAGGTTTGTCCTGCCCTAGTCCAGGGCAGAAAATTTTAGTGGGGGCATTTGGACCGAATTTGAGAAATACCTTTTGATATATTTTCAGAAATATTGTGAATTGGGTATTTCATGTATCATATTTCCTTATTTTATACTCTGTATGTGTAATGTCAGTTTTCTTTTATGTTGCAACCTGAAGGGTGGAAATGAATGTTAAATCTTGAAATTTGATGTTTCCACAACTTTCTCAAGAAACTCTTTCTAACCATCCCAGAATGTCACAATGGACATTCCTGCCACTCGTAGGACGTCTAGTGTCAGCTAACCAAAAGGGAGAACACAGGAGTAAATAAAAGATTTTGGAAGATAGAGAGCCACAAGAGATGCTTTATTTTAGTTTTGAGAGCAGCTAATTTAAGTTAAATCAAACACTTATGATCCCTACAATCAGCAGACTCTTTTTCGAAGAAATTGGCCTGCTGAAATGAGCAATTCCTTCAACACTTTTGCCATTTGAAATAATAACAGGTAATTATGTCTTTAATTTAGAATTATTTTGTATTTTTTAAGACTTAATATACAAATACAGAGAAGTACTTCTTGTAAGGTACACCTCTGAAGAAGGCACAATTACTTGTATATTGATATGTCTTTTTGAATAATGACCCTATATATTTACCTCTTTTAAGGCCTTTTAACCCTGAATAAATTACAGTTTTAAAAAAACTAAAAAACACGCTTTTATAGTGAATTGAACAAAAAAGTAAAAAAATAATTTTTATTATAATAAAATGATTAACAAGAAAATGTCATTGGGATAAAAGAGCGTGGGGTGCTTTATATTAATTGTTATAATTTCTTACTAGTTATATTCCTAAATGCTGAGTTAGTGTAAAAATGTAGCACCAAGCACCCTTTGTTTTTACCACAATGACATTAATTTTCTCGTTAATCATTTTATTTTTATATTAAGAATAATTTTTTTACTTTTTTGTTCAATTCACTATAAAAGCGAGTTGTTTAGTTTTTTTAAAACTATAATTTATTTTTCATTTTTTAGTTCAATCTACAATAAAAGCCTGCTTTTTTAGTTTGGAAAACTAACATTTATCCTTGTGTTTGATATTTGGGGCCAAAATTATGTGGCTGCTGGAATTAGTCTTGCTTTTTAATGGATATTAATTAATGGATCTGAAGGGTATTTATTCTCTCTGTTAACGGGGCCTCGGATTGTTATAATGTTAATTCATATCATCACTTCTAAACGTATTGCTTTACAAAAAAAAAATATTTTAAATATATTTGAATTCATAAACCTTATGTTATTTAAAAAAGTAATTATTAACACTTTTTTGAAAATTAATATCAATTCATTTTATATATCTTACCCATCAAAAAGAAATTAGCAAGGAAAACTAGAAAATAAAATAAGACATTGCCTAGGAATATACTGTATTTTGAACTTTAAAAAGTTATCTTATAGTAAAACTAAGCCTACAAGCAATACCCACCCTACCTCTTTTCACATAAAGAATACTTTTTTTGTTTTATTTTTTATTAATCGGAAGTCTATTTTGCAGTTTTAGGGTTGCACCTTAATCTTTTAGTTGCTAAATCTGGAATAAGTCGCCAAATCTAGAAATGGCATATGGAATTACTCGCCAAATCTGAAAATGGTTTATGCAATTAATCGCCAAATCTAGAAACAATATAATGAATTAGTTGCCAAATCTCGTAAATCCTTAATTATTAAAATCCTGATCAGAACAGTGAAACAAAATTATGAAATTATCGTATTGTTATGGGTCCTTGACAAGTGTGCGAAATTTCAAATTAGTCTGACCTTTTAAAGTGGGTAAAAATCGAGTTCAAAGATTCCATTACATACAAGTGAAACTTACAAAAACGTGTTGAAAAGGGGCAGTGACCCTGAAAAAAGTTTCAAAGATAAAATAGGAGAGAAATAAATAAAAATATTCTTTCTGAGTAAAATCTTAGAATTTCAAAAATAAAAGCTTGTGTTTCTCTTTAGATCAGGGGTGGCCAACCTTTTTGGGAAGAGTGCCACAATCTGATAAAAAAATTATGCGTGCCACTTCCCTTTTCCGTCAAACTAAAAAATATACAAAAGTGAAAAATTGTTGCTTATTATAGTTTATTTACACCAAAAACATTTTTAAATGCAAGTTCTATATAGTGAAAATGTAAAAAAAATGGTATAACAAATCAAACAAAAGTAGAAACTTATATTTTATTGTTGATAAATTTTTACAGGATCAATCAGTTAGCTTAGGTACAAAATAAAAATAAGTGGCTTGAAACATTTAATTTTAAATGATTATTAAGTAGTCAGTAATGTGGCTTTTGAATTTGTAGTTTGTTTACTAAGCCATCTATCTATATTTGGATTAGTTCTTGAGTGAATATTAACGTCGCACTGTTCAGCTACACAAGGGCTTTTGGCAACGGACCACGTAATTTTGAACCATGGTCAAGTGACGTGGACAACACCTGAGCTGGCACCCGCCTCTCCTAGGATTAGTTCTTGAAGATGCTAATGAAATTAGGTGTTTTAGGTGCATGTCAGTTAATTTTGAGCAATATATTTTGATTTAATTACGTTCATAACAGAAAACATTTCTTCACAAACATATTTTGATCCAAACCTACAACAATATCTGACTGCCAAATCATATAAATTTGGGAAATTTCTCTTGTTGGAACAAATTTCCAGAATTTGATGTAATTCGGATCATTTGCAGTTAAAATAATTTCCTTATATTTGCTTTTCAGAGTAATATGGTGCTGTAGGTCAATAATTTCAATTTGAACCTGAGGTGGGTAACAATTAATGTTTTGAAGAGAAATCTAAAAGAATTTGTAAAAAGTTCAGTATTTTTTTTAACATTTTTAAAATCCTCAAAACTGGCACTGAAAGAATCCTGCAAAATAGATATTAAATTTTTAAATCTATCATAGTTTGAACATTACTAATTTTGGCAGATAATTCCTGCATGAATGGGAAATTATTTAATTTTTTTTCTCCTAAATCCAGACAAAAAAACCAAAAGTTTGTTCACAAAAGATATATATGACCAAATAGGGTAGAAAAAATACAATTTTTCCCAATAATCTTTAATTCAAATTGTTTAAATGTTCCATTATATCAGTAAGAAAAGCTAAATCCAACAGCCAATTTTCACTCCCGAGGAACAAACATTCACAGGGCGCTTCATCGTTTTCTTCCAGATATTCTAAAACACATACCCTTTAACTTCAAAATCTCGCAAGTGATCTTCCTTTGGAAAGCCAGCGCACACAACAATGATGGAGTAACTTGTCATTTTTTACTGTTTCTTTGGGGAAAAGCGTACAAAATTTTCGTCGATTCAGAGTAGAGCTTCTATTTTGTTGATACAACGCACCACAGAGTCAACAACGGAAGACAAGTTTAAGTCCTGGGCACAAAGAGCTTCTTGATGAATAATACAATGATACTTGAAAACTTTTCTTCCCAAATAATTTTGAAGCAATGCAACAAAACCTTTTATTCTACCAACCATGCAAGGCACTCCATCTGTGCAAACACTGTCTAATTTTGTCCATTCTACTTTATTAAATTCAATTACATTTTTAAGTTCCTCTTAAAAATATCTTCACCTGTAGTCAAAACTAGTTACCGTAAATCAAGAAGTTCTTTCACAGTATCAACATTATTGTTTGTGTAATGCACAAAGATGCTTTAACTGTGCATTGTCTGCAATATTGCAGCTTTCATTCAAAGTTAACGAAAAGTATTTGCAATTTTCAAGTCCAGAGACTATTTGCATACCAATATCTTGGCCCATGTCATCTATAAAGTGCATGAAGGTATTTCCAGACAAAGCTATTTTATCAACCATATTTTTGACATTTACATCACTGACATTTGGGGCGAAAATTAAAAGGCTACTTTTTATTATCTCCTCTCCGTCAGAATATGGTTTTTTCTTGCAGGCTAACAACAAAGAAAATTCATAAGAAGCCTTCACCACAGTTCCCATTTCGTCATTTCTCTTTTGGAACAAAGATTGTGCTTGCTGGCTAAAGATTTATTATTTTTTTTTATTGATATTTTCCATTCGCAAATTTGATCCAATAGGATATTTACTGTTGAAATCACTATAGAGATAATTATGCTGCTTTAATTAGTGTTAATATTCATGTCGAAATTGACAACTGTACAAGAGAGGAAGTCTCCGGATTATTAAACTCTCTTAAACAACTCAAGTTCCTATGCTCCAATATCATTTGGTATAAAATATTAAATTGCACAAAAGTGCATTAAGGAAGCTATTGCAGACGAAAGACTACAGTATAACTCACTCGGTATGTACACTACGGTATATACACATCACTCAATAAGTCCCGGGCCTAACATGTAGATGTCGCTACCTTCCAACTTTTCCCTTCTAAGCCTAAACTAGTAGTACTAACTTTTAAACAACATGTGTCAAAAGTTCGTGATAATATCTTGTTTAGTTTAAAAGTTAGTGGTTTTAGTGAAGCAACTTTTGTTTGTTTAGAAACCATGGATGAAAAATAATTTTGTATTAATTAGACATTGCTTTTTGACGGGAAAAAACTGTTAAAGCAAAACAATGGCTTGACAACTGTTATTCGGATTCTACTCCATCGCGAACAATGGTTAAGAGGTGGTATGCAGCCTTTAAATGTGGCCACAAAGACACAAACAATGATGAAGCCTCAGGTCGCCCAAATTCTGCAATTGTTTCAGAAAACATCAAAAGAGTGCATAAAATCGTTTTAGCCAATCGTAAATTGAAGTTGTGTGAGGTAGCAAAGGATTCAAGGATATCAAAAAGCAGTGTATTCACTATTTTGCATGATCATTTGTCAATGAGAAAACAGTGGGTGCCACGTTTGCTCACTGTCGATCAAGAACAACAAAGGAATGACTATTCACAGCACTATTTGGAGCTGTTAAAGCAAAAGAAATGGGATTTTTTGCAAAAGTATGTGACAATGGATAAAATATGGATCCATTACTACACGCCTGAATAAAAAATATCGGCTGAGTGGACAGCAGCCAATGAAAGCCGCCCAAAGCAGCCAAAAACTCAATTGTCAAGATTATGGCCTCCGTATTTTGGGATGCGCATGGAATTTTATTAATTGTCTACTTTGAGAAAGTTAAAAACAGCAATAGTAAATATTTCATGGTGTTATTGGATCAACTGAATGAAAAAATGAAGAAAAAACATTCTCAAATGCAAAAGAAAAAAGTGCTGTTTTTCCCCAGACAATGTTCCATGCCACGTCCATGAAAACAATAGTCAAGTTGAACGAATTGTGCTTTGAATTACTTTTCCACCCACCGTGCAGTCCAGATCTGGCCCCCAGTGACTACTGGCTGTTTGCAGACATTAAAAAAATACTTCAGGAAAAGAGGTTTGGCTCAAATGAAGAAATGATTACCAATGTTGGAGTCTTATTTTGAGAGCAAAGACAAATCGTTGTACGAAAAAGATATTAAAAAATTAGAAGAGCACTGGGCTGAATGTACCACTCTGGAAGGAAAGTATTTTGATAAAAAAAAGTTCAATTTTGCCAAAAAGTTGTTGTTTTCTTAATTAGGCCCAAAACTTATTGAGTGACGTGTTAAGGATGTTCCATCGCAGATGTGACTTTCTATGAAATGCTATGTGATGCAAGAGATTGATGCCCCTGCTACCTTAAGAGATGATGCAGTCGCATCTCAGAATTCGACGAAGAAATATTAATTTTGAATAGGAAGCATGAGATGATCCGGTGAAAAATCCTAAATTAAAATTCTAGGCAGAGTTTTATTTTTTTTTTACAATTGATTAACCAATTAATGTCTTTGGATGTAGATTTAATTTAATGAGTATCTACAGCAATTGTTTTAAATTTTTATAAGATACATATAATTTAAAAATATCCCTAAAATTAATTAAGTAAAAATTTAAAAAATTAAGAGATAATATTGACAAATGGAGAATCAATCGCATTATTGACAATGGATGTAAACACCCTTGATCTAGCGATGAGATAGTGCCAGTTTCGGCTTAGGCAAAGAAGAAAGCCCAATCAAAGTTTTAAAACTTATTTCAACTTCAGAATTTGCACCAAATCCTGCTATTGCATTAAGAGCTTCACTTTCTTTGCCAATAAGTGTAACACAAAAAGAGTTTATCAAAATTAAAATTAATAAAAAATTTCTTAGGATCCACAATTCTCTTCTTCTAGACGGATTAAATGGTTTCCCTATACTTTGCCTTTCGATCTGAACAAACTGATTTTAAAAAATTAATTAAAAAGGTTTCAAAATTAAAAGCAAAAAAAAATTTGTAATTTTTTTTATTTGTTTTGATTTTGCTTTATTTTTGCATGTTAGTTATATACACTGCTGGCCACCATAAATGCAACACCCTGAAGGAAGCATGCAAATAACATGAAATTTACAACATGCATTAGCGGAGGACAGATATGCAAATTATTAGAATTTCAGCGCAGACACACATCACGCGCGCCTGTGGCGCCACCTCAAAGCGCTATTTAAGGCTTGGAGATTTCGACGATTTCAAGTTCGGCAATTGTGTTTTTCTTGTGGTTTTTTCAAAAAACGATCAGTTATGTCTCGTAGAAAACAGCGATCAGCTTTTGATCAAGTATCCGAGTTCGACAGAGGAAGGATAGTGGCCTACCGAGATTGAGGATTATCTTTCAGGAAAATCGGTAGTCGTGTTGGACGAAACCAAACAACTGTAATGCGGATATGTGACCGTTGGATGCAAGAAGGTACGACGGACCGACGTGGTCGATCGCATCCACCTCAGTGCATCACTTCACGTGAGGACAGGCAAATTGTGCGCATGGCAGTGACGGATCGCTAGCCACATCACGAACCATAGCACAGCACAATGAGTCTGTAACGCATCATTCAGTGTCTGTGCGTACCATTCGACACCGTTTACAGCAGAGTTGTCTGACCACAAGACGTCCATTGCTTGATCTACCCTTGACGCAGAACCACAGACGTCTCCGCCGCCAATGGTGCGATGAAAGAAGGATGTGGGCGGCAGAATGTAATGAAGTTGTTATTACTGATGAGTCACGCATCTGTCTGCAACACCACGATGGTCGGATTCAAGTCTGGAGACACCAGGGAGAGAGGAGAGAGAGGATGCTGAACAGCTGCGTTATGCACCGCCACACTGGTCCTGCACCGGGTATTATGGAATGGGGCGGTATTGGATATCACTCTCGCACTCCTCTAGTACGCATTGCCAGTACTTTAAACAGCCAGCGCTACATCTCCGAGTTGTTGGAGCCAGTTGTCCTTCCTTACCTTCAGGGCTTGGCCACAGCCATATTTCAACAGGATAATCCGCGACTACATGTGGCACCCATTGTCCAAAGGTTCTTCGTCAATCACTAGATTGAATTGCTTTTTTGGCCGACTCGCTCTCTGGATCTTTCGCCAATAGAAAACATGTAGTCCATGGTTGCTCAAAGATTGACCTAGATTACACCCCTAGCTGCCACACCAGATCAACTTTGGCAACGTGTGGAAGCTGCTTGGTCTGCTGTACCCAAAGAACACATCCAAAGTCTCTTTGAATCAATGCCGAGGCATGTGGCAGCGTTGATCTCCAACAATGGCGGCTACTCTGGCTACTGATTCTGGGAGGAACCACACTTCACAGAAGTATATAAATTTAATCATTTGATACTTGGTCAACATGTTATCTACAAAATAAATTTTGTTGTGCTATCTCTTGTCTTTCTTGGTGTTGCATTTACGGTGGCCAGCAGTGTATAAGAGGGCGAGTAGGAAAATAAGTTTCCCCTGTCAACTGTGGTCAGAGTTGTGTATGAAAGTCAAAACATAGAATGAGACATTAAAGATGACATAACTTTATTTTTCCACATAAGTACAAAGTACATTGATACCTTTGTCATACCACTTGATAAGCTTCAAAAAGCCCCCCAGGAAAAAAGCATGGCTTTGCATATAGAAGAAGCATTTAACAGCTTGTTTGACTTCATTATTGCTTCCAAAGCGCCTTCTGACGAGATTCTTCTTCAAAGCCGGAAACAAATGAAAGTCACTTGTTGCAAGATCAAGTCTGTATGATGGATGGTGTAACTCAACCAAGAGTTGTAATATGGTGTTGCATTGCCACTGCCGAGTGTGGTCTTACATTGTCATCCAACAACAGAATGCCAGATCTGAGAAGCCCCAGGCCACTTTTTTTCGAATCGCCTCCTTTCAATTTCGACAGGGTGCTGCAGTACTGTGTGGCATTGATGGTTCCAACGTCCAAAAAGTCTAGCAACAAAACTCCTTTGGCATCCCAGAAACTGTGAGGAGCACTTTACCTGCAGATTGAGTTGTTTTGAACCTTTCAGACAGGTGATGACTGATGTATTCACTCCATAGATGCAGCCTTCGTTTCAGGCATGAAATGGTGGACCCACGATTCATTCCCCGTCACAATCCGAAAAAGAAAGGTCATTGCCATCTTCATGGTAATGCACAAAATGTTACAAGCTGACCGCCATGCATTAATTCATGTGTGTCGAGGTCAGTTGTAGGGGCACCCATCGTGCTGACACTTTCCTAAATCCAAGAATGTGGTTGATGAACTTGTGAACTCGCTATGTCCGATTTCAAGTTCTTCAGCTCCATTGATGGTGATACGCAAGTTTGCATCAATCATGTCATTCACCTTCCTCGCATTTTCGTCTGTAGTGGCCGTGCGCGGCCGTCCAGGTCTCAGTATGTCCTGCACTTGCTGACGCCCATCACTGAATTAACTGCACCATCTCCGCACCATTTGCTTCATCATCACATCTGGTGCATAAGACTTCCACGAGCTGGTTATGAATTTCTGCTCTTGATACTCCACATGCTCATTCATAGCGGATAACTGCTCTCATCTGATCATGAATTCAAAATGCACCTTTTTTTCCTTACCTACCAGGACCAGACTGAGAGGCTGGTCTCTGCTTCGAGCAGGCACTGTAATAGCGCCATCTGCTTGATAGCGGTCGATCTCTACCCGATGGTGCACGGGTGTCATGCGCGTTCACCTGCTGCATCCTCTTTCACCCAAAGCTGTTAAACGCTTCTTCCGTATGCAAAGCCCTGAGTTTTTCATGGAGTGCTTTCTGAAGCTTATCAAACAGTATGACAAATGTCTCAATGTACTTGGTACTTATGTGGAAAGTTATTTCTTATGTTTAATGTATCATTCTATGTTTTGACTTTCATACACAACTCTGACCACAGTCAACAGGGAAACTTATTTTCTAACTTACCCTCGTATATATATATATATATATATATATATGAAATGATTCGAAGTCAGAAACAGACTTAGTTTTTTTAAAAAAAGGAACTATTTGATCAAAGTTAGACATCTGACACAAAAATGTAGAGAGAAAAAGAACGCCACCGAAAAATCTTAAGTGGGTTAAACACTTAAAACACCGATCGCGGCGTTCATAAGTGCTCTTGAAAGTTAATGCTGACATATAGGGTTATTAAATATAAGGATCTGGAATTAGACATGTTTATTGGCTAGGCCATATGTTCGGAAGAAATAAATGGGTGATTAGTTTTATACTTGACAAGGTGAGGAGAAAATATAAAAGCGAATTGCTAGATAGGGAATTTAATTTTTAATCTAATTTAATTATCCTTACATATATATATGCACAGTCTGGCAAAACAACCTCCCCTATTTCGAGAGGGCACTATGTGAGTTGAGGTGGGGATACGGCGGTGGAGGGGGTCTAGATCGTTAGGGGTATATGTGCAATTTGTGTTAACCAAAAATAAAGGTAAATAGTCTCATCCCCTTTAAGATTAATCGTCGTCGATTGGTCGAATTTCCTGATTGAGTGGCGGTCACGTGTTTCCGTGATCGGAAGTCGTCGGGAAGGTGGTGACTTCCGGAACGAGGGATATAAAAGCAAGATGTAACATTTTAGATTCTCTCAAACAGGTGCTCCGTGCAAATGCTTTCAACATTTTTTTTATATCCCTCTTTAATGTATCGATCTCGTTCGTGAGACGTTGATACTCACTCTCTCAATCTTGCTAGCGGGTTTAAATCAATGAGGACATCGATTGTCTGCTCAGAAGTATAATTTTTTATCTATGATGTCTCGGATGTTTTGATATCATGTTCGGAACTTGTTTTTATGTTTTATGAATTGAATCATTGAATTGTTGTTGGTTATATATATAGTCATCATTCAGGTTATAAATAACACTGTGCAACTCTGCTGCCACGTAGTTGGGGCAAACAAGTGGTTATGGGCGGACATGCTGTAACCTGAAGATAGGTCATATCACTTGAAGCTTTATGGAGAATTTTTTCAGTGCAGAATCCAGCCTAATGAAAAACTAAACATATTCTCTTCAAGAATAAAAAGAATATGCGACCAATTAGAAGCAATGGGTAAACCCATGGAGGAAACATATCAATGTTATCAATTATTTAAAAGTCTGCCTTCAAAATTTGATTCTATAGTCTAAAACATTTTCCGTTCGACTGATAAAACATTTAAATATAAAGATATTTTGTTGGAGCTGGTTGCGGAAGAAACCAGAATCAATTTCCGAGATGATTTGAGTCTACAAAGGAGTCAACACAAGATGTTTAGTGTGCAGAAGTCGAAGATAAAGTGTCACTATTGTGGTAAATTTGGACATTTTGGGAGGGAATGTCGCAAAGGAAGTACTACTGCATCATCTAGCGCAACTAATCGAAGATACAGAGAATATAAAACAAGTCCAAAATTACGTCGACATCCACATGTGCCTTCACCTATTGGGTCTTCTGTGTCAAGTGACGAGTTCCATTGTAATACTCTTTGAGGTAGTAGACGAGACAGAAACTGTTCATTTAAGGACTGAAATGACCTAAGCAGGTACCATGGTTCAACAAATTTTGTAACACATCAAAATGAAGGCAAGAGTAAATTATCCTTTTTTCTTGCTGAGGCTAATTTGAGCTGTAATGTTAGTAATGATGACTGGATTCTGGATACAGCTGCTAGTAATCATTTCACAAATAACCGGGACTTATTTATTAATTTTGTAGATATTGTTACTGTAAATGGTGTCGAATTTCCCATAGAAGGAAAGGGTGATGTAAAAATTTGGTTTAATGGTTATGAATGCATACTTAAAAATGTATTTTTTTCTAGTAGATTAAGGAAAAATTTAATGTCCGGCCCCATGCTTGACCAGAACAGGTTAAAATTTATTGGTGAAAATGAGCAAATTAAAGTTTATGCAGGAAATAAACTAATTTTTAAGGCTAATCTTGAGCAAGGATTGTATTATGCATACCCAAACATTGAACCCAAATATGCATCTAGTGTTGAAAAGGCCATTAAAATTGAAGGAAAACCAAATAACTTAATGACCTGGCATGAAAGATTTGGTCACGCAAATGTTGATTATATCCTAAAAACTAGCCGTTTGGATGCTGCGAGAGGTTTACCAAAGCTTAAAAAGCCACTTAATTTTGAGTGCGTACCATGCAGGTTAAATAAATACAAAAGGGTTTCTTTTCAGTCCATAGAATGCATAAGATCTAAAGCACCTTTAAACTTATTGCATTGCAATGTTTGGGGACAAGCTAATGTAACTGGTAAGAGGGGAGAGAAATACTACTTATCAGTACTTGACAATTATTCTCATAGAATGTTTATTTTTCCTATGTGTCATAAATCAGATACTTATGATATTCTAGCCAAATTTATTATAAGGGCCGAAAGACAGCTGGGTTTAAAAGTTAAAGCTATTCGCTCAGATATTGGTGGAGAATTCATCGCTAGTATTTTAACTGATTTTTTTGTAGGAAGAGGCATAAAACACGAGAGAACTAACATTTATACGCCACAGCAAAATGGCGCTTCGGAACGTCTTAACAGAACGGTAATTGACGGAGCTAGGACAGTGCTAACAGAAAGTGGATTAGATAAGAGTTTTTGGCCTGAAACTGTATTATATTTTGTACATGTTTGGAACAGGTTATGTCACTCTGGTCAAACTCTTAAGCCAATTGAACTTTATATAGGTATTAAACCCTCAATTAGACATCTAAGACCTTTTGGTTCTATCTTGTATGTGGGAACACCTAGACTTTTAAGGGGAAAACTGGACTCGAAAGCTAAAAAAGGCATATTGGTTGGTTTTGCTCTAGGAACTAGAAGATACAGGGTGTGGATACCCGAGGATTCAAGGGTTATTGAAACCTCTAATGTTTGTTTCCAGAAACCTCAGCAGAATAACAGTGGAGCGGTGCTAGCGTCCCCATGTTTGAAGTTTTCCGATTACGAAGTGGTTGAGAACTGCGATGATGATGGTGATAAAACAGTAAATAATATCCCAGTCTCCTTACCACAAAATTCAGATTCAGAAACTGAGGATGAGGAGTCAAGTAGAACCGATAGTTCCGTGGTTCCTGTAAAAACTACATGGAAACGCCTAGTGGTTCCACAACCTGATGGTTCTAGAAATGACATACTATTATGAATTGGGAAAAAATCTCAAAGGTTAAGATCCTGCAATGAAATTTAAAAATATTGCACGGATAGAAAACTAGAATATGATGAAAGTATTTTTAATTTTAAGGGGAAGGATACATTCGAAGGAATAATTAACCCACAACCCAGTGTGTCAGGTATCCAGAGAGTAAAAGTTAAAAATAAAGCATGACTAGACATTTTAATCCCTAGAACTTTTAAACAGATGGAAAAATCACCTCAACAGGAATCATGGAGAAGGGCAATGGATGAAGAGTTTGATAATCTTAAATTAAGAAATGTATGGAAATTAACGAAATTACCCCCTGATAAGCAATTATTAGGTTGTAGGTGGATATATAATTTGAAACAGGATGAAAATGGAAAAGTAATCCGATATAAAGCTAGGTTAGTAGCTCAAGGTTATTCATAGGTTAAAGGTGAAAACTATGATGAGACTTTTTCTCCTGTTGTTAATTTTTCAGTGATAAGGTTATTATTTTCTCTGTTGGTAGTGTGGCTAAAATGGAAACACATTCAGTGTGATGTCACAGGAACCTATCTCTATGCACTATTAAATGAGGAGGTACATATGAAACAACCTCAAGGGTATATTGAAAAGGGAAAAGAGAGTCTAGTATGTAGGTTAAAACGAGCATTATACGGACTTCATCAGAACGGTAGAGCATGGTATTTTGAATTAAATAATGTTTTGAATGAAATTGGTTTACAGAAATTAAACTGGTGTAATTGTACTTACTTTTATGGAAATTCTATTGTTCTCCTAGTATACGTCGATGATATTGTTATTTTTGGACAGAAAGAAAGGGATATTGAAGATGTTTTAATTAAATTAAAGAGAAAGTTTAATTTAAAAATTATGGGTAAGACTAAAAGGCTGTTAGGAGTTTAATTTGAGGAAAAGGATGACTGCATACTAATCCATCAAATATCATATATTGATGAGATATACAAGAAATACGAACATTTAAATATCCCAATTTCCTCATTACCGACAGTTAAAGGAACCCAATACAGCAAACGTCAATGTCCCCAGTCTAGTGATGAGAAAATAGAAATGAAGATAATCCCGTATCGAAATGTTCTTGGTTGCTTGTCGTTTCTTGCAGGTCGAACAAGGCCCGACATATCCTACGCAGTTAACATTTTTTCGCAGTTTCAAAATGATCCAGGTCTTGAACATTGGTATGGTTTGTTGAAACTATTTGGGTATGTTAACAAAACTATAAACATTATAAATTAAGGTTAGATTGTAGGTGTATTGATATAGTGGGCTTTTCAGATGCAGACTTTGCAGCAAATAGAGACGACAGAATTTCGATGGGTGGACAATTTATTTGTTTAGGAAACGCTCCTGTTACATGGCGAACATTTAAAGAGAAATTGGTTATTGACAATGGAGGCAGAATTTATGAGCATGGTGGAATGCATAAAGGAAATAACTTGGTTAGATAATTGAATGAATGAATGTGCAAGTAGGGACCTAGTTAAATATGCAAATAAACCAGTTTTATTAGCTGTTAATCAAGCAGCTATAGATTTCCTCAAATCGCCAATTGAAAACTACCGCACAAAGCATATAGAGGTGAGATATCATGTAAGAGATTTGTTCTATAAGGATTTATTTGAGGCGAAATATGTTAAAAGTAAAGCA
The DNA here is from genome assembly GCA_019973955.1 of Trichonephila inaurata madagascariensis. Lineage (NCBI taxonomy): Eukaryota > Metazoa > Arthropoda > Arachnida > Araneae > Nephilidae > Trichonephila > Trichonephila inaurata. The sequence goes on along the minus strand of BMAV01012974.1, from coordinate 50,723 downwards.
AATTTAGCAGATATATTTACGAAACCCTTAACACAGAATGAATTAAAAAGTTTTGTTGAAAATGTTTTTTTGTGTATTGACATGTTTAAATGTTTTGAACTTCTGTGAATTTTTGAGAAATTAGTATTTTTTTGGAATTTTTCTTGAACTATTGTTCATGGTTCAAGTGTTTTTTTTTCAATTTTGCATGTAAATATAGATGTTTATTTCTATGCCACCATTTAAAAATGATAAAGTTTCTTAAAAATTAATCTTTTTGAATGATCATTAGTGTATATAGTTAAATCATTATTACGTTTTAATTGCAATGAAAGTATTTAGGATGAATGAATGTGTGAAGACATGGCGCCATGCATACATGCAAGTAAGGAAGTGTCAGTGAAGGAATGGTGTTTATTAATGTATGATAATTATGAGTAAATAGTGCATTATTCATATTCATATTTTGTACGGAATAAGTGTATAGTTTTTTTTGGTATCAATAACTTATGTGATCCAGATCACACAATTCTCACTGCTTATATATTTATATTTAAGAGATGAACTTTTTGAATGTATAAATAGGAATGCATATTATGAAATGGTGGTATAATAATTATTTTTCTAATTGTTCAAATAATCCTGCGTTGTTTGTTATAACTTAGGTTATTTTTGAATTTTTTCTGGTCGAGTCAAGCATGAAAGCTGAAATGACATATTTTTGGATGTAGATTTAAATATTAGATTTCTGAAATTGTGAACTCTGAGCAGAGACTACATGTTTTCAGGTGATGAGAGGAAGGGCATTTGTTAACCAAAAATAAAGGTAAACAGTCTCATCCCCTCAGGGCCGATCCTAGCAGGTGTGCAGCGCGTGCACCGCACGCGGGCGGCCGCAGGCCACCTATAATTTTTTCAATCAAGCAAAATGTTTTGTGAATTTCTCAAAATAAAATTTATAATAAGTTGATTAAATATGCTGAATTTTAAATAGTTATTGAAAAATCAAAATAAGTCTCTATTTCCCGATAGCATAACATAGAGAAAAATAAGAATGGATTTCAAGTTCTGAGGAACATTCCTTCTCATCAGGGGTGTAGCCTGCCTTATCAGGGGGCCAGTATCAATGATACATGCCCACCTAGCTACAGGGGCCCCGGACGTGTGTAAGCAAAAAGTCGTATAATGTTATTAATGGTCATATTAAGAGTTCCTTTCTACGTTTATAAAATAGTATGTCAATGAATTCAAACGATATAAATTTTCCGTGTGATATCTGAATATCAGGTCCTACTATAAAAAAGTTTAAAAGCTGATTAAGTTAATCAAAATAATGAGAAAACAAGGAGTGGTATGTGGTCAGAAAGCAGGAAAAACTTTTCATTCAAAGCGGTTCGACAAAAAGATAGTTTGAAGTGAAATACAGATAACACTTGGGATGGGAAAAATACATTCAGAAAGTTATTTGCTTGTAAATGAAAATACCCCCTTCATCTGTTGATTGATTGACTGTAATAAACGTCGCACTAAGAAGCTACATGAAGGCTTGGCAGTTGGAATTTTTTTCAAAAGTGGTCCAGTGAAAGAGATTAGATTTTATTTATCCCTGTTCTCTTATTTCTGTAACAACCAAAAGACCAGATGTGCATTCAGTCAGCAAGGGATCTGCTTCCCGTTTCAAGAAAGATCTAGCCCATAAGCGCCAGAAGTCTTCTGTCACCCTCCAAGTCTATAGTTAATTATTTTTAAACGAGTATTCATGAGTTCTCAATGCTGGTCCCATGGGGGAAGGGTTGTTAAGGAAGAATTTCGACACATTGGACAAAAGTAATGAAAAGCACGATCAAGATTTATGACATGCTTAAGGACGAATGAAAAGAATGGGGCAGAATGACCCTCAGAAAATAATACCCCTTTTCGAAGAAAACTGAGGAAATTTTTCGTCAATTTGACTTCCGAACTAATTTCTTTTAGACAAGACAAAAGTCGGAACAACAAAAACGGTTAAACAACAAAAAATGCAACTATATTTTCACTTTCAAATGCCCAGGTATTTTAATCATTGCGTAAGATAAAGTGAAAAAAAAATATTTTGTTGCATTTGTGCTATAAATATTTTATTTATTTATTTATATAAATAACTGTCATCAGTTTCATAGAATACTTTCATGTTAATTAACATATTTATGTGTGTGTTTTCGTAGCTTGAATGTACCGTAATCTTCTTAAAACATTTTCAACTGGCATTGTTATTCAAATGAAAGAATATTATTTGCTTCTCACACATAAAAATAATTCCTTTAGTCACATATGAAAAACGGAATTTTTGAAATATATAACTTGGAAGTGGGTTTATCCATATTTTACGACAACAGAGGGAAGCAATTTTAAGAAAAAAACGCTAATAGTTATTTCAATTGGTGGTAACTCTGAAAATTATAAGAATTTTTCAAAAACTCTGGTTGAGCCTCTGTAGAGAGGTCTGAGCTATATGCAGTCAAAATATTATTATAACAGAAGCCTTTTTCACAAAAGGAAAACATTTTGAAAAAAGATTATTCTAAGTTAATTTTTTGCCAAAAGAGTATTTAAATCCTTTTTTTGTTTGTTTGTTTTTTGTCAAAATATCCTTAAAACAATTTTATGCGTGCATTCTAATCAGAGTGACACTAAATATCATGAAAATTATCCATTTATGTGCTTTTTTAAAATCACGGTTCCGAACGTAGTCGGATACCTTAAAAAAGGTAACAATATGAATGTCAGAACTATTGCAGAAATTTCTTATAAAAAGCATTTAATGAAAGGTTTATTTTTACAGAAAAATAATGAATGTTGAAAAATATAGGTAATATTTTTTAGTTTCTCCTAGTAGTATAAAACTATATAATTAAAGTGATAGCAAAATGCATGACAGAAACAAAAATATGATAAACACAATTTATAAAGTGTAGATAAGTGATTTCTCTCTCTCTCAAACAAAACAGAAATGTGAAAAATTATTCAATAAGTAGTAAGGTTGTATAATCTTGAGTATTTTTAATGTAATTAAGATACAAATTTAGTTGAAAAATTTTAGATTTCTTTTGTGATATTGTGGCCTTCGTCAAAAAGTTTTGAGTTATCTTAGAAATTTCAAATTATTCTAGAAATGTTTTATTGTTCTGTTTAGTCTCAAAGTATTAACATATTTGGAAAAACAAACAAACAAGTATAATAATAATATATTAATGTTTTTTTAATTTATATGTAAAAACTTTAAAAGGAAACTACAAATTCAGAGTATTGTGATTGTGTTCCTAGATTTTTTTTTTAAAAAAAACCTTAGAATTTCTGAAAGTTTACTTTTGGTGGAGATATTTTAATAATTTTGAATAAAGTAATCTGGAAGCCAAGCTACGTTTTGTTCCAGAAATGAAACACATATATGTTTAAACAAACAATTAATTAAACAAAATATGTTTGTATTAAATCAAAAACTTCATAATTCAGTCAGAAAATTTGAAAAAAAAGATTAAATGTAATTTTTTAAGAATTTGAAAAAAAATTAAAAAGCTTAAGATTATTATTTTAATTTTCTAAATATTTCATGGAAAAAATTTACAGTTTGCAATAATAAATAGAAAACTTTAAAAAGTTTGAAAATTTACATTTGATTAAAAAAGAATTAAGTTATTGTTTAATCAAAAATTTATAACTTTATTTTCAAGCATTCACAAAAATTCCTTCCACACTGCTACAGAGAAATAAATTATATGACTCGGAATCGGAAATCGTCCCACGGAAAGACCCGAGGCTTTGTGCAAGCATCGAAGTTGCAAAAGAAATGATTTCGACTTTTCCTAATGTAGAGATTCTTTTAAAAATATTTTTAACTATACCGATATAGAATGCATCAGGTCAGAGATCTTTCTCAGTTTTAACCCGGCACTTCCCGCGCAGGGTATGTCATACCCACCTTTTTAGAAAATTGATAGTTTTTCGTGCAGATGACTTTAAGGTCATATCCTTTGAGGGGCCTTAGCCTGTAGGAGAATTCTAAATATATATTTTTGGATACCACCTCTTCGGGTATATCATACCATGCGGATGAATCGCCGTTACAGTTCTGAATGCATGAGCACGTTTTAAATCTTCCTTATACTATGGCGTATTATTGTAGTTATGATGAAGAAATGTTATATTTAAGTAATTTAATAGATACAGTACTTAACAGAGAGAGATATAATACAACAGTATTTTCGGATGAAGAAATTCTGTTCGTGATTATGATGAGGAAGAATTAAATGATGAAGAGTATAACAGCAAGTATGATTCCTCCACTGAAATCGATCCAGATTTAGAAGAGAGAGACACAGTTAGAAATACATGTTTTATATGTATAGACACAAACATTTGGGAAGAATGTGACTTTAAAGGAGACAACTGGTACACATCCACTTTCAGATGAATTTTTGAAACGAAAAAAACCTATTACTGTAGAACAATAAAAGAAAATAAAAAAGAAATTCCAAAATAAGATATAGAAGGTATACAGCTCTTCAATGAAATAACTTCATTCAAAAATATTTTTCCTGGTAAAAACAGCCAACTGAGATATTAGAAATTATAGTGAAAAATGACATTATTCCGTTTTCCCAATTTCGCTCTAGCATTAAGAATTTTTTTAACCTAACCTGTTTCTGTAGCTTTCGATGAAAGAAGTTTCAGTAAATTAAAAATTATTAAAAATTACTTGAGAAATAATATGGCACAAGAAATGCTTTCAGATTTGGCCATAGTCTCAATTGAATCCGAAATCTCAGAAAAAACTGATTTAACCGAAACTATTAACAAATTTGCTTCTCAGAAAGCCAGAAAAGTTATTTTATAGTTACAGTAAAATCTGGCGTATAACATGCCTCTACACATATTCGCCATTTAACACATTATTAATGTGTTTTACTTTTTATTTGTATATAAGTAGATGATTTTTTAACGTCAACGTTAAGTATTAGTCAAAATATGAAAAGTTCTCTAGGGGGGCGGCACATTAGGTGCTTGCATGAGGGCGGCCGATACCCTAGGATCAGCCCTGCATCCCCTTTAAGATTAATTGTCATCGATTGGTCGAATTTCCTGATTGAGTGGCGGTCACGTGTTTTCATGACGTTTGATCGCGTGATCGGAAGTCGTCGGGAAGGCAGTGACTTCCGGAACAAGGAATATAAAAGCAAGATGTTACATTTTAGATTCTCTCAAACAGGTGCCCCGTGCAAATGCTTTCAACATTCCTTTTTAGATATCCCTATTTAATACCTCTTTAATGTCTCGATCTCATTCGCGAGACATTAATACTCACTCTCTCAATCTTGCTAGCGGGTTTAAATCAATGAGGACATCGATTGTCTGCTCAGAAGTATAATTTTTGATCTATGATGTCTCAGATGTTTTGATATCATGTTCGGAACTTGTTTTTATGTTTTATGAATTGGATCGTTGAATTGTTGTTGGTTAATAAATAATTTCTGAAGAAATATATAGTCATCATTCAGGTTATAAATAACACTGTGCAACTCTGCTGCCACGTAGTTGTGGCAAACAATTTGCAGTAGTCGCAAAGGCATGGCATGGTAAGCATTGCACATTTGTAGTGAAAAGTATATTCATAATGGTGGTTCTGTGATTACTACTCAGTCAGCATTTCGCATTTGGTTCCAACTTCGCCATCATAATCCCATTCCGGATAGAAAAATTATTCATGTTTTAGTAGAAAACTGGTCCGGCAATTTAAAAGAAGCTGCCTGACCGACCACGGACCGTAACAACGCTGGAAAATGTCGTGTGTGCAAAAGCACCCATCAAGCAATCTCCAAAGCATTCGGCACATAAAATGCAGCTGCCCTGGAATTGTCTAATAGGAATGTAAGAAGAATCCTGCACAGAGATCTTCACAAGCACTCATACAAAATTTTGGTAACCCATGCATCAAGTGAGAGAGATTTTCACTCGCACAACTGCGTGTAAAGACATTCTTTAGAACATTCCCCCTGGAGCTGTTTTAATTTCATCTGATGAGGCCTACTTTTACTTGTCAGGCACTGTGAATAAACAAAGTTTTCTCTTCTGGGCTGCTTTACCAACGACCACTTCACAGTCCTTGTGTTACAGTTTGGTGCACCATTGCTGACTTTGGTGTGGGGGGTCCTAATTCAATCAAAGAAGATAAGCTGAGTAACAGTTGCTTCAAATTGCTACTGTCCCATGGTCATGACCTTCCTTTGATCAAAGTTAAACCAGTTTTTACGGGACCATGAAGGAGCAGAAATCTGGTTCCAACAAGACTGAGCTGCAAACCACACTTCGCGGCATTCACTGGGCATTTTGAGAGAGTTCTCTCTCTGGATATCTTCTCTCTTTGTGAAGAGGCATCACCTGGACCCCTAGGTCACCTGATTTATCACTTTGTGATTTTTTTTTTTTTTTTCTTCTTGGGAACAGTTAAAGATGCAAGTGTACAAACATCGGACAACATTTTTTTCGGAATTCCAAGTTATAGATAAATCTGAACACCAACCAAAACATGATAAAAGATTCAATCTTTATGTTTTGTTATTTCTACTGTTTAATTTAATATACTTCAAGTTTCTTTTTAAAAATAAATGATCATTTACAAAACTATCTACAAAAGCCTTTTAAAATTGCTTCAAATTTATTTACCATAAAATCAGGCATATAATGCGTGCCACTACATAATGCAGAACTATTTTCAAGCTACATTTAATTTTTAGGTATGTTCAATGTATAACATGCACCCCCTTATAATGAGGATACTTGAAACGTACATGTGTTTCTTCTTTATTTTGAAGTCCAATTATTTGAGTATTATCCCAGGCTTTTGAAAAAATTGTACACCTCTGCATCCATTGTGCATCCGTAAATTTTGATCTTATTTTTTGTGTTAAAAATGCACATTATATTTTTACAGCAATCCAGATGAAGTCATATTAAAAAAAAAAGGCAACTTAAATGGTAGTCTCATATTATTTTGCTTAATATGCTCTAATTATAAAAATCTATTTTCTATAATATTAATAAACTGGATTAACTATATATATTAATGGTACTTATGTACTACTGCAACAATGCCAAAGTTAATGATTATATTCAATCAAGAAAGTATCAAGATTAAGATAGACTTGCCAAAGTTCAAGTTAAGCAGGCAACCCCGACTTCATTTGAGTTATAAGTGCTGAATTGGCAACAATGTGTTTTGTTTCATGTAATGTTGCCAATATCGTTGTGATAATATGCAAGTACTATATTCACATTCCACAAATTCCTTATCCACTTAAAACTTTAGGAACAGAATTTAGAGGACATGAATGATACCTATATGAAACAATCCTTTCGGAATACAAAAATAGAAAACTGTCTTTTATTTATTTTATAAAAGTTATAATAGTTACAAATTTACTTAGCAGTTATTTTGTTAAGGAATAAATATCATATTACTCATCCATCACAAGATTTCACCAAATCCAAATAGACATGCATTTTGCAATATCAATTGATTAAGAATAAATGAGAAATAGAATTTTCAGTTCAACATCAGTATAAATTTCTATAATGCAAATTTAAAACATTCTTTAATTGAATAAAGCAATAGGATTCATTCCCTAATTGAAATTTGTGCTCGCTGAAAAAAGATTTCAAAAGGATATAATTTTAAAGAATTCATAAAAACTATATTTATAAAAAATCAATTTCACAAAATAAAAATTATGACATCTATATTTCAGAAGAAATATCAAGACAGTATTGAGGAAGAAATTTTATAGTCCAAAATTGGAGTTCCAAGTAATTTTTTCACTGCAGTAATACAAGGACATTTCAAAGGCTCAGTCAAATGAAAGTTACAGTAGCATACACAAAGGTAGGGTTTGAAGATTCAAACTCCCACACAGTATAACAAATTTTTAATTTTTAGCATAAAGGTAACATTTCTATGCTTTCATCTTCATTTTTTAAAAATATAACTTCTCCTATAAAAGTTGTTTGTGTAAGCCACAGGAAAGAAATCAATAGTTGATTAATAAAAAGAGTAAAACATATATATAACAAGAACATATCAAATAGGAAAATTACCAAAAAACTAATTTGTTAAAATACAGAACATTTTAATGTATGGAAATGACTTAGTGCCTAACATAATCATACCAACATTTCTGCATTAATTTTCAAAGTAAAAATAAGGATATTATAAAAGCAAAAGTTTATATCTATTCATGGTAACTGCAGCAATCTATTCCAAAAAGCGATATTCTTTTTCTCGGTTTTTTTTAAAGAAAAGAATGATAATTACCTTTTTTATTGATGTCACCATTTTCTTGAATTGAAAGACTTTCGGCAAGATCTGAAAGACCATTGTCGCTGTTCTGAGAATGAAATGTATGAGACATGCGTCGACGAAAGCGTTTCATAACTGGCTTGCATACCTTTTGGAAGTGCATCCAAGCCTCAAGTTGAGCAGACAAGAAGGCACTTAAATGGACGTGAGCAATGGGCCACTTTTACCACATTGATGATGAGTAAATTATTGCACAAGTTGGGCTCGCTACAAAGAAATTTTAAGGCAGTCAAAAAGCTGACATAAAAAAATATATATAAATTTCCCCAAACCCTAGCTAAAATAAGTGGCCTATGTGATGCAGAAATTTTATGCATTTATGTTGGCTAAATTTCATTTAATGTAGCTATTAGTTATCTGTTTACAATATAGAATTCTTAAAATTTAGAGATATTTCCAAACTATACACTTTCTCACTTGAACACATTAAATTTAAAACTCACTTAAAATTATAGTATTGGATAAAAAATATGAAATATACATTTTATGATAGAAAATAAAGGATCAACTTGCACGCAAATTAGTTATAGCTTAAAATACAATAAAAAATAGCAAAGTCATAATACAATATTAATGTCAGAGCACTTTTCTATTAAAAAGGAAAATTCTAATTTTTGGTCTCCTTCCACATTATACAAAAACAGCCTCAATGTAACAAAATGGATGTTAAATTAATATTGGAAGCAAACACATATTTTTACATTTAATATCATTAATTCATATTTTGGTGCTTATGTACTATTGCAACCATACCAATTTTTAAGATAACTCGCCAAATTGGCAACCATGTGCTTGGTTTCATACAATGCCATCAAAACGGCTGTGACATTACACAAGTACCTATATTTCTATAATATGCTTCTTTTATACTAGTTTAGCTTCAATGATATAATCACTTCTTCTTACATGTCACGAACAACCATGACAGCTATTAGTATACTAATGACAAGATGTTAACTAAAAGGGCTCTATCCCAGTGAACGGTACGCTATTTTGGCGATTTTTTTTGGCGCCATTTCTCGGGCGATACTTATTTTCTCCTTGTCAACTTAACCCTTTCTCTCCCGTTAAAAGATGGTAACCAGTGCGTTATCGGATCCTCTTTGGTGTAACTTGCGCAATGAATGATGTGATGTCATGATGATCTAATTCTTGTTTCATCCAATTATATTAAAAGTTGTAGGAGGTAAGTTTGAATTTCAACACTTTTTGTCGTTAATTTAACGGTTTTGCAGCTTGCTACATTTCAATCTGTTTTTCACCAGTGGAGTGGTTAAGTTCTGCATTCTCTTCAATCGTATTTATTTCAAAATTTTTAATTATTCTAATTTTATAGTATTTAAATTTCTTAATTAGTATTTGTTTTTAATTTTATAGTATTTAAATTTTTGTAATTTCTATTTGGTTTTAATTTCTGGTTTTTAAAATTTTAAGTATAATGGCTTTTTCGTCTTTGTCTGGATCGGAACAAGACCGAGTGAATTTGAGATTTTTTTTTGAATTGGAAAAGAAAGATAAATTGGATGCTGTTAAATATTGTATGAGTGTAGGATTGATTGCTAGTAATTATACTTGTCCTAATTGTAATGAAAATATGAAATTGGTTGAAAGGAAAGATTTGGATGACGGATATACTTGGCAGCAAATATGAACAATTAAAAAGTAAGTGTTTAGGCCTTTGTTGATTTTATGACAGTGTTTTTTGTCTTTCTAAAATTTTTGAAATTTATTGTTGTTTTGTTGTATTTTCTTGTTTTTGGTGACTATTTTCGGAGCACGACTCCATAGAGTTCACGCTGAGTTTCTAGATCTAGCACGAAGATACATCGACCTACATACTTGGCGTGTGCTTCGCGGAGTCGCGTTTCGCCAATAGTCGCCAAAATCAAGATGGCGGACAAGGAGCGTACCGTTCACTGGGAATTAACCACTAAAAGAAGTATATACTCTCTGCAATCCAAAATTATTGCACAACTGTACCTACATGTAACCACTTTGTACTGTCACACCACTGTCTGTTTATCCATTGGGAGCTTGGGGTGGGTACCCAGGGGCCTAGGCACCGAGGGACCCAGGTAAGCTGGACTTAACTGGATTTTCTGATTATAAATTTCGATCCTCCAGTGCCAAGAGGGCCTGTACGTCTTCTGCGCCCAGAGGCCGAAATGAGCTTAAATCAGCACTGTTTCACAAAAAGCCGCTATTTCATGAAAAAGATTTTATAGAGCCATTTCAAAAATTAAGATTTGAGAAAATTTACTTTTCATTAAGTACCTAATTTTTTGTTTCATCAGGTTTAATAATTACTTATAAGTTATCGCAACCTATTGGCGACATTGTATGAAACAAAGCAGATGATTGCCAATTCAGTGCATACGACACATGCAAAATTCGAGTTGCCAACTTGGTGAATTATCTTGAACGTTGGCCATTGTTGTGATAATACACAAATGCTATTAATGTTATCATATTGCAATGTGTATCACCCCAACTTGGCAACATTTTGTAACTAATGGGCAGAAAAATCCATAGTGTGTTAATATCAAACTAATTCCAAAAAAATCTATCAATTTTTTACCCTTAATTACAAGATAGATCCAAGATATTTGATATCATAAAATAAAATTAAGTAAATATTAATCATGTATGTGACAAAATTTACATTGTTGTTTACAAAAAAAAAATTCCTCCCAGAAAATATTCTCTGCTTTAAATTATAGTAAGACCAAAATCAGAAATTTATGGAATTGATTATTTTTATATCAGTCAAAAATTATCCCCAGATTTATACTCAAAATTAAAATCTTATTTTGATGCAAGGAAGATAGACTAAACTAAACTTTGGATGTTTATCTTTCAGTATCAAAGCCAAAAGGAAGAGTGCAGTCTTTTCACAAATATTATCTAATAATTCATGACCAATCTTTGCATTTGAAAAATGTAAGAGAAAAATATTTTAGTTTTTAGGGCCTACATAAAATTAAATTTGTTTTTCTATACGAGAGACTAGCTATTATTGATTTTAAAGGTTCTTTTGTTCGCAGAATTTATGGAAACCAAAGAACCGGCCTGCGTGTGTTTTAGTTTCAAAATATTTTCCCAACATATATTTAATTTATCAATGTTTCCCTCGATAGTAGTTTAAAAATTACTCTGATTCGATTTAAATTTTAAATAGCTGTTTATGAATAAAATTAAGCATTGCGAAGTGTAATATATATATATATATATATATATATTGTAATTCAAACATATCTTATAAAATAAAAGTCGGAATGTTTGTTATATGTATTTGTTAATCAGTAAATTCAAAGTCCAACGCGTCGAAAATTATGCGTGAAACGAAAATTAAGATGCCTTGATAGTCGTATCACGTTTCAAATCTTTTGAGAGAGAGAATCACGATATTCGAGAAAAATATTTCGTTACAAGCAAATTAACCAACAAAAATTAACTTTTTTTTAGAAATCAATGTGAACCATTTTATTTGAATAAAGAAGTCCTTTAATAAAACTTTCAAAAGATATGACTGTTGTAAAATATAAAGAGAACAATTTTAAAAAATCTACACAATACCTGATTTGAATGAATAGATTTTACTCAGCATGATAATAAGTAAATCCATGTTGCCCAACAACGTAACCCACCCGCAACTTGTCACCTCACCAACATTCCCATCATGCAGCTCGAACACATCTGTTGAATATTTTATATAAGCATCGCGGGAAAATCGAAATGATTCTCTTTATATAAAAGCATAAATTCTCAAATAAAACTTTTCAAATTTTGTAAATAAATCAATCAAAACATTTAATGACGAGAATCTTTAAAAAAATAAAAAATGTCTACAAAATTTACTTAATGAAGTTGGCGAAAGTAAAATTACATGTTACCATGACAACAAGGGTTTTATCTTGAAACATGCCCTATGAACGAAGTCCACCTCAATGCTCAAAGTTATCGGCTCAGTTCAGAGTTGCCAGAAACTTATGCAGCAAAGTAGCATGAAGAGGGGAAAAGGTATACTGACAGATAAAAGGAGCCCTTAAAGCCGGACGTGTAATGCTTGATTTTGTTGGAGGCACTCAGCCAGATGCAAACCAGATGGGTTACTTTTATATTTTTGGCCCTTTTTGAAAATCGCCAAGTTTATCGTTGGTTTAATTGAACCTACTAAAATTTGGAACTCCAGTATTCGAGGTTTTAACCAGTTCAAAATACGCTAAGATCGCCAAACAGGGCGAGTATCATTCAAATGTGGCTGTCTATCTATTTGATCTTCTTACGTCTGGCTACGTCACAGAGCTAGAGTTAATGAGTTAGAAGTTGTTCTCGGTTCTTCCGCAACATAAAAAAGTCCGAAATACAATTACACCTTTTACAGAGAATACATAAAAAAAATGAATTTTTAATGTCAGTTATTGGCTTATTTCTGATTAAAACTTTTGATCTGTAGTTAGAATAATAATTTGGGTATAGTTGAAAAGATTGAAATATTAGAAATTTGTTTGTATATTAGAATATATTATCCTTTACAAAAATTTGTTTGTATATTAGAATATATTATCCTTTACATATAGGATTATTTTTTAAAGTGAAATTTCAAATTTTCTATAGAAACAATTAATATTTTTTTAATTAAAAAATCTTGTTTTTTAAACATAAAATCAAATTTTTAGAAATTTGTTAAAGTAGTATTAAACAAATAAACCTAATTTTTTTAAAAAAAATTTTCCCTTATTTTCTTTATTTTTTATTGCATGCTATGTTTACTTTACTAAAAATCTATTTATATATATATATATTATAGTTTTTACGTATTTTTTTTTCCTATAAAACTATTTTCTACACATGATATGTATTTTCATGTATTGTTAATTTTAATATTTTTACTATAAAATTTTTCACTAATATTTGATTTATACATATATGCAAATAAAATTTTGAAAAATGAAAAGCTTATTTTGACTGAAAGATTTATTTTAATAAAAAATAATTTATAAACTTTTTTCATTTCTTTTTCTTTCTTTCTTTTTTTTTTTTTTTTTTTTTTGAGGCTTTTTAGATGAAAGATTAATAAAAAAAATTTAACTTCTTGTGATTGGTATTTCTTCAATAATTCCCTTGAATCGAATATTTGCTCTAACAATTTTTATAAGCAGATTTTGACTAATACGAAGGGGCTGCGGTAGCCCAGTGGTCAAGGTGTCGGATCATGGCAGGCCCAGTACCACTAAAGATCCACCGTGTAGGGAAGCAATGTACGTTAAATCTGTCGAGAGCTCAAACGTCCTCCCGTTGGTGTGGTAGTTAGAAGAGGAGGGTGCCAGCTCAGGCGTCATCCTCATACCTTGCCCATGATTCAAAATTGCGAGGTCCGTCGCCAAAAGCCCTCGTGTAGCTGAACAGTGCGACGTTAATATTCATTCATTCTTTTGACTATTATGAAGACATATTTTTTGCAAGAAAGAATATTTTTATCATTAACTTTCGATTCTTCCTAAATATATATGTATATTTTTATTTTCAATATATATCGAATTTTACGAGGATTCATTTGATCATACAATTTTCTATTGCAATCATATAACTTACTGTTTTCTTGAATAATATGACGAAGATGGTATATCATTTTCCTAAATGCCACACTACACCACATTCACAACAAAGATATGAGTTGAATTAAAATGTTATAATCCTTTGCATTCGGTTTTTCAAAATTTATTTATACAAATACAAACACAGTTAAATGTTATTCTTTTAGCACGCTGGGATTAATGGATAGATCATTAGATGAAATTTATTCACCTCAGGGCTAAATACAGTTTATTTACTGTACACAGGTACATTTATGCAGTTCTAGGATAAATATATAAAATTACAAGAACACGTGGGGAAGGACTTCCCGCGCGATGCGTACACCAGAAAATCCACCGTCTTAATCAATCAACTATCAGTTTTCCCACCAGGGGGAAAACCTCCAAGTACTTTGTCTGGTGGCGCCATCTAGTAATCATTACAATAAATAAATGATAAATAAAACCATTTGTTACATCCTCCCCCTCTGGTTCCGACGGCGTCCCGACGAGGAACCGGGAGTCTTGGGCCTTTGGTGGACGGCCGCGTTTACGAAGAGGAATAATTGGTACAGAGATAGGAGGACTATTTCCCGTGTTAATGTGGTGGATCTTGTGACGTCTCTCGCGTCCTTCTGCTAACATAACTTCTATGTTCTTTGACGGCCACGATTAATGGCAAAACCTTTCCAACCCAATACCAAGAAGATAAACGAATGTAACATGTAAATGAGATATACTTTAAAAGGATAGAAGCTTTGATGATAAGATATAGCGCAAGTTTAGAGATAGCTTAGTGTGGAATCATTCTGATCAATAGCGCGGCAAGTTAGAGATAGCTTAGTGTGGAATCTTTCAGATCAAGAGTTAGCAGTCCGATAGCTTTGGAAGGAATAGCAGTCCAATATAAAGAGTTGGAAATGTCGTATATAAATTGAATTTATAGATATCTCTACTCAATAGGTGAAGGAAGGAGATCTGCAAAAGGTAATATTTGGTATAGGTAGTTAAATGAATCGGTTTATTTATTATAATTAAGATAAAAGGATCTAGTTGCGTGATCTGACTTAAATACAAGGTTTAGTGGGTGTTAACTCTCACTTTAAATAAAGTTGTCAAATTAGGAATTAAGTAATATAAGTTATTCTTAATAAAGTTGTATTAAGGCACTATGTCTCATCATTTTTGATAATCCACACCTCTAGCTTACGCGGAACCGGAACGACATAGTCATCACAAGGATGGCTATATGTCACAATAACACTTGAACGTGTATATAATTCTGGGTTAGGTAATGTAGGTGGGAAGTACTGTTCTACCTGAAATGTACTTTTCAGGGTCGAAGGTACCATTGCAGAGTTTATCAGTGTATAGAGAATAACATACAGTTACTTGAAATCCCAAGTAATCTATCATGTGCTTACTTAAAAGTCATCTCAGGGAAGGGCTCAAGATTGGTATTCGATATTTGGATCGTTGTTGAGTGCAAAATACAGCCACGGATTTCGCGCAGCTCAAGGCTGAATTAGCAAGCTTTTCCACCCAGTCAAAAATAAGAAGAAAATTGCAAACGCAATTCTACACGCGTCCAACAGGGGAAGGAAATCAGGAACCATCTGATTTTGTTTATCAATTATTAAAATAGAAAGAAGTTTAGAGTTAGGAATGTCCCAAGCAGGGGATTGGTGGACCATATTTTGGTTGACTCGAACCACAGATCCAAGGTATGTAGGTAGAGGAAATCCACAAAACTACGATACAACTTTTAGAAGTCTTGGCTAAATTCGAAGAGAATATTCTTACCAAATTAAAAAAGAGGTTCTCAGAACGATAATATAGAAAGACGAGGTCAAAATGCGCATAGGATGCCCCTAATTTTGATGCTAATGGAAGGTAGAAACTGGAGGTGTTCTGATAAGACGAAGACCAAATAACAGTGAGAAATGATTTTTACGAGAATAGCCGTCAAAGTAATAGGGGTTCGAGGAGGAATGGAGTTTTCAGAATAATGATCAGAGATTAAACAACAGGGGTTACTCATTTCAGAAATGACGAAATGATAATTTAATAGAGGACCGTAGGAAATAGGGGTTCAGTGAAAATTTCAATCGAGGCGATAGGACGCAAAAGGGGACGATTAAATATTGTAAAGGTTAAGATCAACCTCAGGGTGTCGACAAGAGACAATTAGACTTTCTCCGATATGTATATCACCCGTAGAACTTCCCACGTTCCTATTTTATTAAATAACACATTTTTGAAGCGCTATGGGACACCGGAACAGATAAATCATTTATATCGGAAGAAGTATATAGAAAATATTTTTCTATAAGCAAATTAAAAATCGCGAGCCCAGGTAATAACAGCACAGGGTGCGAAATGCCAAAACTTATGGGATCGTAGAATTGAATATTCGCATCAGACAATTTGAAAGAAATTGGTCATTTCATGTGTTGACGGATTTAGAATACCCGTGTACATTCTCGGTATTGATTTTATAAATTGGGTCAAAGATAGTAGATTTTGATCGAAAATCGTTGAAAATTCAGATTCTCAAATAAATAAGGTGGTTAGACTTAATTAAAGAGGGGAAAAAGTTGAGATAGATTTATCTAAGACAAAATTGGGGGTAGAAAAACAAAAGCAAAATTTGTTTAGTAGTTTTAAGGGTTATTTTCAGACAAACCAGGTCTTACTCATGTTTTATACCATGAAATTGACACGGGAGATAACCCACCAGTAGCTTCAAAGGCCATATAGGTATGACCGCACTAAGCAAGCAATAATAGATTTTCACATACAAAAATATTTAAGAGGAAACGATTGTTCCAATTCAATCCCCCATACGCGTCACCTGTTGTGTTATGTAAGAAAAATAATGGGTTACCACCGGATAATCGGAAACATATAGATTTGCAGTAGACTATAGAAAATTAAATTCGATCACAAAGTATCCGCGGTACCCTTTACCGTTAATAGATGATTTATTAACGATTATACATATACAACAATGTCATCTCTTGATCTAAGAAGTGGGTACTTTCAAATGGCAGTAAACCCAGTGATATTGTTAAAGTGCATTTTGTAGTAAAGTGGCACTTATGCTTTCAAGCGGATGCCATTCGGTTTATCAGGAGCAGCTCCGATTTTTCAAAAGTAATTGACATAATCCTAAAACCGGTGATAGGGGAAATTTGTGAGTGTTTATATGGACGATGTGATAATCGCATCTCCATCATTCACTCATATGTTGAGCTATTTAAGAAGTTTTTCGTTGTTAAAGGATGCAGGATTGACATTAAATAAGAGGAAAAGTGTAAATTTGGGTGCGATGAATTGGAAATATTTAGGATTAATTATTAGTAAAGAAGGAATTAAAACGGATGAAGTTAAGGTTAAGAGCTATACCACAAGAGATAAGAAACCGCCCCCGTAACTCAAAAGAAGGTGTCCAAATTTTTAGGTATGTCCCAGTGGTACGCGAAATTTATTAAAAATTATGCGGATCTTTGTGAGCACTTTATAATCTTAAACGAAAATTTAAAAAATTTTGTCTGGTCCAATGAAGCACAAAAGGCATTCGAAGAGAGGTCAAGGAGGCAGTGGCAAAAGCGCCAGTTTAAAATTACCAAACTTTCAGGGAGCCATTCAAGATTTGGCCCCACCAGATGCCAGTTCGATTGGTTTTAGGAGCAGTACTTAACCAACAAAAGAACAGACCTGTGGTATTTGCGTCACGTACACTGAACAACGCAGAGGTGCTTACGGTAACGAGAGAATGTTTGCTTGATGAGCATGGGCGTTTGAACAAGTTAGAACATATTTAGGAATATTACCCATTAGGGTAATAACGGATCACGCCACATTAACACGCCTAACATGGCAAAATTTGTCGAGTAGGATGATTAGATGAACTCAAGTTGAATTCAATATAGAATGGGAACATAGACCGGGAACTCAAAATGTAGTGGCTGACATTCTTTTCAAAGGAATCCCGTGAAAGTATAATTGAGATAAAAATTAATTGTGCCATAATCAGGGGTTTAGTACGCACTTACTTCATACTTGGGAACAATTAATAACAAGAACAAGAAAAATGACCCAGAATTAGGTCATATCTATAGATATTTAGAAAACCGGAAGATAACTCGGATTAATGCAACGATATGTGAGAATTGGTCCCACGATTTCCCGTTTAATTGAAGGATTGTTATTTTATGCAGAAACACACCAACGTCATTAAGGTGAAATGCGTGTATACATTTAAAATCTTTAAGGAATGAAATAATGAGAGAATTTCACTGACAAAAACCAATTGCTGGACACTTAGGCAGATTTAAAACGTGTATCATAAAATTCGGGACGTTTGTTTATTTCCCGTACATGAGAAAATTCATTGCGATCAGTATGTCTCTACATGCCATATATATTGCCAGTTAATAACTATAAAACGCGTTACCAGCTGGTCGATTAAATCAATTATATCCAAATTATCCGAATGAGATAGTGACGTTAGATTTATTAGGCCCGGCGTATCCTATATCGAAAGAATAAGACGTAACCGCTATATTTTAGTAATAACCGATCATTTCAGCAAATGGGCTGAAATTATACCTCTTAAAAAGGCCTCATCGTATATATATTTTTATAGGATATTTTTTGTGCTTTATATCGCGTTATGGGCTCAATAAAATAAATAAGTGATAATGGTCCCCAATTTATATCGAGATTTTTGAGCACTTAGAGTGAAAGATTAGGCATGGGCATGTGAACTGTTGCATATCGACCACAACAAATCGGACTGAAAAGAGTTAATCGAGAGATATAGTGCAAAATGATTGCAAATTATGTTAATGATCAACACGATACTTGGGATCCAATTCACTTACGTGAGTTTGTACGCTATTCGTACGGCGGTGAATGAAACAACTTGGGAGGAAAAAACACCTGCTGAATTATTTTTAGGTCGAAAATTGATTACACCATTTCAAAAACTAGTTATGATCTCCGGAAAGTTCAAAATTCAAAATTCAAAATATTGAAAAAGCTTTAAAGGAAGCTAGACTAAGTACGAAAATTAAACAGGAAGGTGGGAAAAATATTATAATAGACGTAGAAAAGACATAAAAATAAGGTAAATGATTGGGTCTTAATGAAACACACCCTGTAAGTTCAGCAGCCAACAAAGTATGAGCTAAATTTAAACAAATATTTGAGGGACCTTATAGGAGTCTTAGAAGTTAAAAAATTATAATAATAATATTTGTAATATGGAAATCAGGAAAAAGATTAACGATTAACGTAAGATCAAATAAGATATATCGTCATAGGAAATGTGACGAGGTCGAATTAGGAACAGGTATCCCAAATAGTATAAGATCCAAGTCAGGAAACTCGTACTTCGGAAAAAGTACACCAAAGATTAAATGCGTCACAATATGGGAAAGAAAAATCTGCGGTGAAACGTAAGTTACTAGAGGCAAAAGGGATTGTGGTAGCCAATCAAATCAATATAAAAATACATAGAGGACCCATAAAAACAAATCACTGGTCAAATCCTTCCTAGTTCATTTGGGAATGAAAATAAAAAGCAAAAGGATAAGGAATAATAGGGGTATTAAGATCAGGTGTGTCAGGGGCAAGTGGACCACAAAGAGAAAGTGGCAGAGGGAACCAATAATAGTAAGAAAAGAACTTTTCATCAATTACTATTTCTAGAGATAGAAAGAAAAGCAGAAGAGAATCAACTGAAGTTCCATAGCAAGAGAAAAGAACTACAACCTAAGACCACGACGGAGAACAGAAAAAGAACTACGACCAGCCAAGGGAGACAACAGGGGAAGTCAAGGGAAGGGACGACAAAGGAAATTACAAGCCCTACAACAAACAAAACAAAAGAAATTCCAGTACAACCGAGGGAAAGAAGAGTGGTAGCACCTCATCGTTGGATATTTATGGTTGGAGAACACATATAAAAATCAGGTTGTATTGTTTCATTTTTATGATCTTCCAACAAGTGGTCGGAAGATTATTGCAAGAAGTCTCAGGCGGTGCTTAAAAGTTATAGAAGCCAAGTCAAACACTACACAATGAGTGTTTATTTGAATTTTGAAACTTTTGACTTGTTAAAAAATTTTTTCTGGAGAGAAAACATTTGTAATCGCACATTTGTTTGCTTCGATGTATGACTTCTAAATTGAGATGCAAGAAAATTCCTTTGGTTATTTGTTATAATAGTTTATTGAAAAATGTTTGTAATTGTATAATATGTATATATATATATATATATGTTGTTGTATTGTTACGTATTATGAGGCATCTGGTTCAGGGAAACGCGGCGTAGTCAGGGCACTAACAATAATAATAACGGCGCTGCGCGGCTCATTGGGAGTTTTTGGAACCAGATGTGGGGATGGAGATGAAAATTTATTGTGATATACAAATAATATATAATGAATAATTGTGAAATTGATTGATATTATGGAAATAGAGACTCAAAAAGTTTTCATTTCAGGGAGACTGACCCTGAAAATTATAACTTCAACAAGAAAGGGAGCGGAAATTCCAGCTCCATATGCAGTGTTGAAAAAGATGCAAAAGGTGGGTCTACTGCGCACCCAGATATTTTTTAGAAAATTTAAGTGTATAGTTATTTTAAGTAATTGGATGTTAAAAGTGAGAGTGGGCATAAATTAAACAGTAATTATTAATGTTGGCCTAGTTATTGGAGTAAATTTATTGTCACGAGTTTAAATTTTAAAATTGAATATTAAATTTAATTCCTAAGATGAGTAATGAAAATTAAAGTCAAGATAAATATTGGAAATTATAAAAAGTTAAAAAGGAGGATTTAAGATTAAATTTAAATAAAAATCAGAAAGCGAAGAAATTCAGAAATAGATTTAGACACGTAATTTATTAAGGGCATTGAGAACCCTTAAGTGATGCGTTTTTTCTTCTTGGAGGGTTGTGACGTCTCGCGTCCTTCTGCTAACACAACTCCTATATGTTCTTTGACGGCCACGATTAATGCTTAGAGCAACACCAACCCAATACCAAGAAGAGAAACGGATCAAATATGTAAATGAGATACTTTAAAGGATAGAAGTTTTGATGATAAGATATAGCGCGGCGAGCTTAGAGATAGTAGTGTGGAATCTCTTTCAGATCAGAGTTAACTTGATCCGATAGCTTTGGAAGGGCAGAAACTCAATAATATAAAAGAAGTTAGGTCTTCGTATATAAAAGAGAATTATAAATATCTCTCTATAGGTGAAGGAAGGAGATCTGCAAAAGGTAATATTTGACATAGGTATTTAGATGAATCGGTTTATTAACTATAATTAAGATAAAGGATCTAGTTGCGTGATCTGACTTAAATACAAAAGGTTTAATTGGGTGTTAACTCACTTTAAATATAGTTGTCAAATTAGAATTAAGTAATATAAGTTATTCTTAATAAAAGTTGTATTAAGAACTACTATGTCTCATCATTTTGATAATCCCACACCTCTAGCTTACGCGGAACCGGAACGACATAGTCATCACAGGATGGCTATGTCACAGTCTAACATAGTTGTTGCTTCTCCCCCTGGTTCGAAGATATTTTGGAAGGATTCCAACAGGAGGTTAAGGATTTCCCAGCTAAGGGCAGAGGTCAAACTTTCATCTTCCCCATCTTTTAATTGGCAGATGTTACTGGACATCTTCTCAGCTATGGACGGCGTGTCCAATTCTTTACCAAGTGGGAACTTTTGGATAGGATTGTCCCAAAATGCACTAACCACAGTGTTGGCTTCATACAAATGGCTGGAAGCTAGGAGGCTCCTAGTGCAGAGGTTCGGGTTTCTCATGGGAGGTAGGTTTGGTCAGAGACTGACAGTCAACATAGGCCTGGGTTTTGGGGCTGCTATGAATTAGACATGCTTGGTGTGGCAATGTGGTTTTCCTAGGAGGTTCCGCTACATTTTGGTACATTGAGCTGGATGTGAGATCCTGAGTCTACACATACACGTCCCTTTTTTCCACAGAAAGTTATGTCGACCAGGGTCAATCGAGGGCTTCTGGTCTGAGTTGAGTAAGCATCGATGTGATTGGTTGCTACGTCTGTTCTTTGTGAGGAGTTGGGGTTGCAGGTAGGGCACCTGGACTTTATCACCCCTTGTCTCCCACAGCCATAGCATCTGAGAGGGGATCTCTCATTTGCTACTGGATGGGAATATTCTCTTTTGGGAAGGTGGTCAGGTTTCCTGGATGATACCTGTCTTCCATCATTTACGGTTTCACCTGCCTTCACATGTTTCCTAGGACCACTGGGTAAGGAACGCCGGATATTGTCGAAAGCTTCCAGCTTATCTGCTAACATTTCTGGGGAAATAAGTTCTTCCCAGATATCAAGTATGTTCCTTACTCTGGAAAACATCTCTTTTCATTTTGATCGGCAATCATCAAGATTCTTCTTCAAGCTGTCAAATGAATCAATTTTAAGCTCATTGAGCCAACCTTCAAAATATGCTTGGATTTTTCCAAAGAATAATCCTTCCACGTCCCATTTGGAGCTTTTTTTCGCAACGACGTGAAAACAGCTCGGAATTTTTCTGCGGTTAGCGAACCGTTGCAGAAGCATTCCTCGGAAATATTGGGAGTAATCCCTGCATTTCTCCTCAGGCTCACGGGCAGTAGGGGAGGTTTACATCACTAGGTAGGGCACCAATGAGATAGGGTACCTAGTCTTCTGCAAGATCCAAAAGATTCATTTGCGACGTTCGAATAAGGTGAGGAACAAGTCCATGTTATCAACTTCAGGATTGAATGTTGGTAACAGATTTTTAATTCGATTTTTTGCTTGGGGTAGGTTTGTGGACCTACAACTCTTTGAGTCTCATTTTGCAGTCTTATTTTCTGCAGCTCAAATTCACGCAGTGTTTTCTCTTTTTGTTCGTTTTCCTCGTCTATCCTATTTAATACGATTCCCTCAAAGATACATTTCACAAATTCAGGGTCTTCCTTATAAGCATCACTTGATAAAATTTTAGCCCTTAATTCAATTATTTTTAGCTCTTCCCCATCAGACTCAAATTCACCTAACTCAATAGCAAGCTTAATGAGATCAGCTTTTTTCCCCTTTTCCAGAAATGACATGATTGAAAAGGTTTAAAAGTTGCAAATAAATAAAATAAGTAACTAAGTTAAGGGCTTAATTGTCCACCAAAGCTCTTACAGATATGGGAATACACTTTAAAATATAGCTAGCCTTTAAATCTTATAAATTATTATGCACTTCAAAAACAATTAAAATGGGTAAATAAATTAATAACATATTCAAAATACCAACATGGAACACACACACACATTAATTCAAATAATAAAATTATATAAAGAAAATTTAGGAATCATCAGTTGTAATGATACAAAAATTCAATGCAACGAAAATACTAAACGAAACTAAAATAATCAGGCATGTAATGAATGCTACCTAAATTCAATATGAAATCAGTAAAATATCAAGCAAAATAATAATTATCAATGGGCAATTCAAAATACTTAACAGGAAACGTTATATCAAGAAATAAATTAATATAAGGCAAAATTAAGAATTATCTCTCTCTCTCATTGCATAAGAATACCAAAAAATAAATGAAATAAAATAAGATCATGCACACACACACACAAAATTGTGTAATGCTACAAAAATTCAATATGAAATTCTTTTATAATATATCAAGCAAAATGATTATTGTAATCAATATCAATGTATAATGATCAATAACACTGTAGCAGGGTTGCTACCCCTTTTTTTTTTTGAAAAAAACTCGCCACGCTGTAGCAGGTTGTATCACTTCTCTTTTTTTCTTTGAAAAAAACTCTCCACACTGTAGCAGGATTGCTATCACTTGTTTTTTCTTTTTGCAAAACACACACACACAATACTGTAGCAAGTTGCTACCACTTGTATATGAAAAATGCACAAAACACTATTGCAGGATTGCTACCGCGAATTTTGAAGAATGATCACTAGCACTAACGCACTTGTAGCAGGTTGCTACCGCGATTTAAGAATGATCACTAGCACTAACGCATTTAAAGGCGATTGCTACCGCGAATTTTGAAGAATGATCACTAGCACTAACGCACTGTAGCAGGATTGCTACCGCGAATTTTGAAAACTTTCAAATGGAAATAGATTTTCTTCTTTTTCCTCTACAGACAATTGAAGTCAGGATGATTCATTTTGTCTCTTACGATTTCCAGAGATTTGCGGCAGGACCGTAGACGGGTGATTTCAAGATGAAAAAGTATTCGGAGTTCATCTCTTTCTTAAGAAGGATTGTGGCGCAATACCAATAATCTCTTCCGGGACGGTATGGTTTACAGAGCTGGTTTCATTTTCATCTTCCGACGGCGTTTCGCTCACAGCGGCGGTTTTCTGCTTCTACGGGGTCGTAAGGCTTAAGCTGCGGGTCTCGACGCCAGTTTTAACACGCTGGGATGAATGGATAGATCATTAGATGAAATTTATTCACCTCAGGGCTAAATACAATTTATTTACTGTACACAGGTACATTTATGCAGTTCTAGGATAAATATATAAAATTACAAGAACACGTGGGGAAGGACTTCCCGCGCGATGCGTACACCAGAAAATATCCACCGTCTTAATTAATGCTTGTTACGAAAGCTGCATTAAAATTCGTCTTCCAGTAATTACTGGTAATTGTCATATTAATTAATACTGTCAAATTTACTTAATTATTGAATTTTTTTATGCAGAAATAGTTGTGCTTCACAATGAGGAAAATTCGCTATCAGAAATTCGCATGCTATAAGAAAGCAGGAAATTTTTTCGGACAAAATTTTTTTTATTTAATAATTAATTTTTTAAGAATAAATAATTTTTAAATAAAATTTCAATTAAATTGCTCTAAAATCTATTCAATGGTTATTTTTTATAGACATCAAACACACACAAATGAATTTTTTTTCTAAAATGGATTTATAGTATATGTATAGCAATTTTTGAGTCATCTAAATGGGGTTAACCCTTTATCTACCGACGGTACTTATAAGTACCACTTACTTTAAAATTATATAGAATAACCAATAGAATATTCAGACGATACTTATTCTTTGAAATCCACTCTGCCAAGATATATGGCTGTACGGGTTCTATGATGAGTAAACGTGGAATGCGAATTGTTTTATAGCAGAAATTGCGTTTTCAGCGGAAGTTGTCATTTTTGTTCCAAAAAAATAGTTAATGTCAAAAGGTAAGTGTCTTATTTTTTGTGTGTGTTAATGAAGATCTTAGAAAACGATTTGACTATTTATTTTAAGTGAACAGTGTATATAATTAATTTTACTGTTGAATATCTTTAATTATTTAATTAGCTCTAACGAATTAAATTTCCCAAAGTTGAGTATTTTGTTTATGTATATCCCTTAATTTTGAATGTAGTGATTCGAAAAAAAATATTGCATGAAAAAAACTGCAGTAAATCATAATGCGGAAGAAAAAAGGTTAAAAGGAAGTGAACAGTTTTCACACAAAAGAAAAATTAAATCACCAGCGCTTTTTCTTAACTTTTTTATTATTTTCTTGATTCCAAAGTAATTCTTTCTTATTTTTGATTAACTATCAGGCTTCAAATTTGTTCAATATTCTGGTACTTTCTTTTCGGGTAATTATTTTAAAGAAGGAAAGAAATTCCTCAGTATTGTAAAATGGCCTCTATAAAAAGAAAAGGGAAATGTTTTGTTTGTCTCCCCATTCAAATCATTTCCCCTTATTTTTACAGCTACCATGTCTTCGTACTGGGGGAGGGAGCGATCCATTCATAGTAACTGGTTCCAGTCTATTTTACAACTTTCCCATGTAATTGGAATTTTCTTCTAACAACTCCTATCTTTTATTGCTACCGCCATAAGGGGTAACTTCTAAAAGGGATGCTCTGTCCATCTCTCTTGGTGACTCGTCGGTCCCAACCATGACTGACACAGAACTTATAACTGCATAGTACAAATAGTTTTAATACTTGAATTTAAATATTCTTTCATACCTTTATGTATTTAAATTAGTTTAATGTTTTTTCTTAATAAAGTGTTTTCCTTTTTCTATGATAGTTTTATTAAACTTTTTTCACTTAGGTTAACATTTTTTTATAGTTAATTACCTCTAAATGCAGTACTGCGTTAAGTGAAAGCTTAAACCTAGTTAATTCAAAACCATATTGAAAGGAGGTAAAATTTCCTCTTGGAAAGAGGCAGATTTGTCTGTAGATCATAGCCAATAAGAACTTGATTAATAGCATTGGTTAGTTTTAGGACGTAAAACAAGAATATGCAATAGCACAATATCGGATGACATATCACATTCGATTCTGCTATATACAATATCAAGAAACTGAAGTAACGTTGAGTTTTGTGCATAGGGTGCAAAAATGAGAAACTGGTAAAAGTTTGAAAACTTAACTGTGTGTCTTAAATTCGTATAAAAATTTTTTTTAAAAAAACATCCGCTGATTTTTTTGTTATTTTAAAATTTTGTATGTATATCTATATTTATTGCAGTTATAGTAAATAGTATAGTTTTCCACAAAGCCAAAAAAGTTTCTGAAGTTTAAATTCCTTATTATTATTACTTAAGTCAGAAATAACTACAATATTTTGAATTTTATTATCGAAAAAAAATCCGATACATTTATTCAAATTCTTAATATTTCTATCCTCAAAACAATATATATATATATATAATCATTTTTAAAACTTAAAAAAGTCAAATCCTGAAAACACTAATTTGAAATAAAACTTGAATAATGACTAACATAACTATTCAAATTTACTTTGCAGAATTTACCAATAAATAAGCACAAAAAACTATTTTTGTGATAGTATACATGTCCTTTAGAAATTTGATACTGTGTGAATATCAATCAAAGTGTTAGAAAATTTGGAGTATGAAACGTTTGCATAATTTGTTGTTTCTAATCCCCTTGGAGCAGGAAAGCCTACACCAAGTCCATTTGACCATTCCGCGTAATAGTGTCACACACCAGGTCTTGCTGTTCATACAAATGTCGCAGGGAAATTCCCCAGCAGTCCAGAAGATTAGCAGAAGCAGGGAGAGAGCAGGGACAGGTAAAGAAAGACTTTACTCCCTGTACAAAAGTCATATTACGCAGGTGACCGCTTCTATAGCGCGCCAAGGCCGTCTGATGAGCCCTGGAACTCCTGCACTGTATAGATAGGCCAGGACTCATAGTTGCGTACCAGTGGTGAACAGGAGGGTTTCGCCAAGTCAAATTCATTTTATTTCTCTGGAAGGAAGGAATTTCCGAATGGGTTAAAACAGTGGAGCTGGGGTTAGAGAGATCACAACCCCTACCAGCCAGCTCATCAGCAGCTTCGTTCCCAAGCACACCCACATGGGATGGAATCCAATGGAGACATACTTGTTTCCTCTGACCGAGCCTAACTAATTTGGATAAAATATCTAGGCCGGTACTGTCCATAATTTTTGGCCAATTCTTCAAATACTGGATAGAATTTCTGCTGTCTGTCAGGATCCAGATGCTGTCCTTATAAGAATTGAGAGCATGATCGAGAGCACCACTAATAGCAATGAGTTCCGATCTAAAGACAGAACAGTGGTCAGGATTTCTGATGCTGATTTTAACATCATTCCCAGGAGTGTTACAAAAAATACCACTCCCTGCTCTACCCGTATGCGAACGACTACCATCTGTGTAAATAATCAAGGCTTGATCGGGAATGCCATTTATTACTTCAAATGCCAGTTGTCTTAGTAATTCTTCACATAAAGGGAGAAAAGCTGCATATTACCCTTCGCCATGGACCAACCTTTTGCATAATTTTTATGTAGTTTATCAAATTTAAAAGTGCTCTGATGTTAAAAAATGTTAATTTGTTAAAATAAAATTAATTGTAATAATACCGTCCCTCCCAGTGCCAGTTTATCCATTGGGTGCTTGGTGCGGGGCCCGGATAAGCTGGACTTAACCAGATTATTTAGGTATAAATTTCGATCTTGCAGTGCCAAGGGGGCCTGCAGGTTTTTTGCACCCAGTGCCCGAAATGAACTTGAATCGACTCTGGTTCCTCCCTTAATTCTATGAAACATGAAAAATTAGGATACATTTTTTTTTTAATATAATAAAATTTAACGTATAAATCAAAAATGTTTTTTAAGTAAAACAATTCAAAATGGGATAATAACCTCTGTAGCTCCATATCCCAAATAAAGATATTAGCAGAAACAATTCAATGACCTTTGGCAAGTGAAGCATTCAATTATCAATGGGCAAATTCAAAATATTTAACAGAAACGTTATCTCAAGAAATAGAATTAATATAAGGCAAAATTTAAATTATCACATTTGCATAAGAATGCCAAAATCAATCAAATAAAATAATAAAATAGATCCATACACACACACACAAAATTGTGTAATGCTACAAAAAATTCAATATGAAATTCTTCTATAATATATCAAGCAAAATGGTGTGTAATCAATGTAATGATCTATAACTGCTTACAACACAGGGTTGCTATCACTTTTTTGAAAAATTTCTAAACCCCTTTGTAGCATAGTTATATCACTTCTCTCTTTCTTTGAAAAGCACTCTCTCACACTGCTTAGCGGGATTTATATCGCTAATTTTTCTTTTTGCAAAAAAGCACACACACAATACTGCGCTTGAGTTGCTACCACTTGTATATGAAAAATGCACAAAACTCTATTGACCGCGAATTTTTGAAGAATGATCACTGCTTTAACACAGCAGCTTAGGATTACCGCGAATTTGAAACTTTCAACAGGAAATAGATTTTCTTCTTTTTCCATCACGAATACGTGAAGTCCAGGATGATTCATTTTTGTCTCTTTCAATTTCCAGCGATTTTCGGCAGGACCAAGCCAGACGAGTGATTTTCAAAATGAGAGTATTCACGGGGTTCATCTCTTGCTTTAGGATTGCGGCGCAATATCAATAATTTCTTCCGGGACGGTATAGTTTACAGAGCGGTTTAAATTTTTTATCTTGACGGCGTTTTCGCTCACAGCGGTGGTTTTGTTTCTACGGGGTCGTAAAGCTTCGGGCCACGGTCTGGGCTCCAGTTTGGCTTAAAGTGAAGGGATAGATCATTAGATGGTTATTCACACTTCAGGGACTAAATACAGTTTATTTACTGCAATACACAGGTACATTTATACAGTTCTAGAATAAATATATACATACAGGAACACGTGGTGAAGGACTTCCCGCGCGATACGTACACCAGAAAATCCACCGTCTTAATCATTCAACTACCGGTTTCCCTGGAAAACACTCCATATATTCTGTCTGGTGGCTTATCAGTAATCATTACAATAAATAAATGATAAATAAAACCATTTGTTACAATACTATTTTTAATTTTTAAATATATTTAAAAAATTTGTTATTTCATTTTTCAGTTAATTAACTATGTACAACTTGAGATTAATTCAATTTTTAGTGTATTGCTTGTTGAGAAAAGATGCATTAAAATTCGTCTTCCAATAATTACAGGCATTATACTATTATTAATGTATCATTACTTTATTATTAATTTTTTTTAATGCAGAAATAGTTTGACCTTCACAATATTAAGGAAAATTCTATATCAGAAATTCGCATGCTATAAAAGAAAGCGAAATTTTTCAGACAAATTTTTTATTTCAATCAGATATTAAAATTGAATTAAATTGCTCTAAAATCACATTCAATAGTTATTTTTTATAGACATCAAACACACCTGATAAATTCTTTTCTAAAATGGATTTATAGTATATGTACAACAATTGTTGGAGTCATCTAAATGGGTTAACAACATTTTACCGACGGTACTTATAGAGAGTACCACTCACTTTAAAATTATATAGAATAGCAATTTAGGAATATTCAAATGATATACTTGTAGGAATATTCTTTGAAATCCTACTCTGCCAAGATATATATGGCAGTAAGGGGTTCTATATGATAGGTATTTGGATGGAATGCGGAGTATTTTATAGCAGAAATTGCGTTTTCAGCGGATTGCGAAGTTTGTCATTTTGTTTCCAAAAATAGTTAATGTCAAAAGGTAAGTGTCTTATTTTTTTGTGGGTAATGAAGATCTTAGAAAACGATTTGACTATTTATTTTAAGTGAACAGTATATATAATTAATTTTACTGTTGAATAACTTTAATTAATTAATTATCTAACGAATTAAATTTCCCAAAGTTAATTATTTTGTTTATGTATATCACATAATTTTCAATGTAGTGATTCAAAAACATTTAAAATATAGAAAAAACTGCGAAGTAAATCATAAAATACGTGAAGTAAAGGTTAAAAATCCTTAGTTTTCACACGAAGAAAATTAAATCACCTGCTTTTTCTTAACTTTATTATTTTTCTTGATTCTAAAGTAGTTCTTTTCGTATTTTGATTTACTATAAGAGCTTCAAATTTGTTCAATATTCTGATACTTTCTTTTCAGGTGAGTATTTTAAGAAAGGAAAGAAATTCCTCAGTATTGTAGATGGCCTCTATATACAAGAGGAAATGTTTTGCTGTCTCCCCATTCAAATCATTTTCCCCTTATTTTTTACAGCTCATGTCTTCATTACTGGGGAGGGAGGATCCATTCATAGTAACTGGTTCCAATCTATTTTTCAACTTTCCCGTGTAATTGGAATTTTTCTTCCAACAACTCATATCTTTATTACTTTACCGCCATAAGGGGTAACTTCTAAAAGGAATGCTCTGTCCATCCTCTTGGTGACTCGTCGGAGAATCAATGGCTGACTAACACAGAACTCATCATAGTACAAGTGGTTTAATACTTGAATTTAAATATTCTTTCATACCTTTATGTATTTAAATTAGTTTAATGTTTTCTTAATAAAGTGTTTTCCTTTATCTGTATTAGTTTTATTAAACTTTTTTCACTTGGAACTAACATTTTTATAGTTACCTCTAAATGCAATTACTAGGTTAGAAGTGAAAGCTTAAACCAGAAACAATTTAAGCCATATTGACGGGAGGTAAAATTTCTTCTTGGAAAGAGGTAGATTTGTCTGTAGATCATGTATGCGAAACTTGATTAATAGCATTGGTTAGTTTTAGGACGTAAAAAGAAACAAGAATAAGCAATAATACAATATCGGATGACATATCACATTCGATTCACTGCATATGCTCACAATATCAAGAAACTGAAGTAACGTTGAGTTTTGTGCATAGAGATTGCAAAATAGAAACTGGTAAGTTTGAAAAGCAACTGTGTGTGAAACCGTGTGTCTGAAATTAGTACAAAATAAAAATTAAAAAAGCATCAGCTAATATTTTTTTTTTTTTAATCATTACAAAATTTTGTATGTATATCTATATTTATTGCAGTTTTTCCACATAGCCAAAAGTTTCTGAAGTTTAAGTTCACTTAGTATTATTACTTATGTCAGAAATAGCTACAATATTTCAATTTTACTATCGAAAAAAATCCAATACACCTTATTCAAATTCTGTATTTCTCTCCTCATAAAAATATATAATCATTTTTTAAGACTTAAAAAAGTCAAATCCTGAAAACACTTAATTTTGAAATTAAGCTTGAATAATGACCTAACATAACTATTCCAAATTTACTTTTGCAGGAATTTACCAGTAAATAAGCACAAAAAACTATTTTTGTGATGGCCTACATATCTCTTTAGAAATTTGATACCAATGTGAATATCAAAGTGTTAGAAAATTTGGAGTATGAAACGTTTGCATAATTTTTGTAGTTTATCAAAATTTTATGTTTAAAAGTGCTCTGATGTTAAAAAATGCCAAAATAAAATAGTTTGTTAAAATAAATTAATTATAATAATACCGTCCTCCCAGTGCGGATTTATCCACTGGGCGCTTGGTGCAGAGGAGCCGGAGAAGTCCAAGAAGGAGGCGAATAAGCTGGACTTAACCAGATTATTTAGGTATAATTTCGATCCTGCAATGCCAAGGGGACTGTAGGTCTTTTGCGCACAGTGCCCGGGAAATGAACTTGAATCGGCACTGGTCCCTCCCTCAATTCTATGAAACATGAAAAATTAGCATACATTTTCTTTTTAATTTTAATAAAAATTTAACGTATAGAATCAAAAAAGTTTATTAAATTAAAAACAATTCAAAATCGGATATGCTGTCACTCCATATCCCACATAAAGATATTAGTAACAATTCAATGACCCTTTCAAATGACCTTTTGGAATATCATGACATGTATTCGCTTGGCAATATATTTTAAAGTAATAAAGTTACATTCGGTCAGACAAGTTAAACTTCCACTAGTATATAAACTATTTATATATAGTATTCTATAACTGGAACACAACACCACCCAAAATTTTAATAAAAAGACCTCGTTTGTAATGATTAGTACTTGCAAAATTTCACCTTTGAAGTAATATCAGAGTTTGAACCACGCCTCAGCAGCTACTAATCTGCAGCTTAGAGGCGTAGCTACCACTACATCAATGATACAGGGGTCCCCAAGCTACAGGGGCGCCATCATATGTAAGTAATACTATAACATGTTGGGAGGCCCAAGAGCTAAAGGAAATTCTAAAATTTTTGATGCAGATTTTCTCAGATCTAGCTATGTCAGTGCTGCAGCCCTTTTTAAAAAATAAAACCTATTAAAATATTATATTTTTAATATGTAAAATTAATGTATGTGCTAATTATATGAAATTATTCTTCAAAATGCAGATTTTATATAGGTTTATATACATTACGAAACCTGTTATGAAATGCACCTTTTCTAACATATAAAAAAAGTTGAAAATAGAAAAGAAGCCTTAATTTTTTAAGACAATGTATGTAATTAAGCATTATGAAAACAGTAGATTTTTTTTTAAAAATAAATAGCATGATTTGAAAATGTCAAAATATATTTATTTTAATTTGCATGATCTTTTTACAAACAATTTTATTTCATATTTGTTACTGCACTAAAGAATTTGAGAGAATTTACAGTGCTTTTTATCTTAATTTTTTAACTTATTTTGCTTACATTAGAATTGACGCTGGGTTATGGAAGTCTAGAGATCTGATTGCAAACAGTGGGCTTTCGAATTGAGCCATGTGGCCCTGGTAGCCCTATTAGCCATGGCCGTGAACTTGCGGCCGTTGTGTCCTTCAGGTTCGAGTCTCAGTGCCATTACCGGTACGTTAATTTTGTCGAGGCTCAATGTCCTCCCGTTAGTGTGGTAGTTAGGAGAGGTAGGTGCTAGCTCGGTGTTATCCTCGTCGCACTTGACACCGAGGTTCAAGAATGCGAGGCTCGTTGCCAATAGCCCTCGTATTGCCTTACAGTGTGACGTTAATATATAAGCCTCCACTCATTCGATCGATACGCGGTTTCGACTTATGATTTCATTGAAGATCCTTCATATCAAATGTTAAGTATGCTGTTTTTTTTATAATGGAATTTCAGGTGTTATGTGCGTTTTAGGAAAAGTAAGCAATAAGCTCCTGGCTAGTTATCATCTTTGTTACTGAACTACGGTTCATAATTGCAGATCCATCGCGCCTATCAAATTAAAATTCATATTTATGTCTGTGATTTTGAACCAGTCGCTTGGTTCTTAAGCGGTAATATGTTATTTTAATAGGTCGGTACTGCGAAATCGATAATTCAAAAATAAAATTTTGAAAACTCTTCTACTATATAAAATGCTAATAGTAATCTAAACCTTGATTAACTGGTATATTTCGCAATGCTTACTCGAATTAACTAGTCGTTACTCACTTTAAAACTGATGGGTATTTAATGACGTTGTATACATATGTACTTTCTGCTTATATGTATGTAAATTGTGTATCAAGCCCTAGAATTAAGCGTTCGAATACGTTCAAAAACATTAATATTACGAATTCGAAAATAATCTTCCTACCTTGAATTCTACGCAACGAGGGTTCAATCACCTTCCGAAAGTCAAGTTAGGCTCGAGGTGCAATGGTATGCACCTTGTAGTAATGGCAAGATATCCGTGATTCATGGTAGGCCGTCAAATTACACTTCTACCTTTCTAACAAGAACTTTCTCTAAGAATTGCCATCCGCTTACTAAAACTTCTGTTCTTTTTAGGCTGTATTTGCATCTATACTTTCGGCTAAAAAGCTTCTTGGATTTGGGTTGGAAAGATTTGCCATTAATCTTGACCGTCAAAGAACCAGAGGTTATGTTACAGAAGGACGCGTGAGCCGTCACAATTTATTGTGCAAAGTAGGTTCTGAAATTTCTCGAATGGTGTTGTGTAGTTAAAGGAATACATAGTAGACTTTCCACACAGCTAATTTGTTTTCATTTGGCTGCATATATAAGTTATTAAGTTTGTGGCCAAAAAGAAACCATGTTATTAAAATTCAATGCCAAGAAATTAATTTGTAAAAACACGACTGTAATTTTAATTTTGTTGTTATCATCAAAACTGTTTTGATTTACTATTATTTAATTTTCATTTTTTTGTGGTTAAGAAATGTTGAATTATTTTTAGCGATATATTGTGAATATGGGACAATTTTCTTCCAACAGTCGTTTAATATAGTAATCAATCAAACGTACATATTTTTCATCTTTTGTACGCAACCTCTTATTAAATTCGATTACTAAAAACTTTAACGTTATTTCAACACAGTTATTTCAGATGTTTTAAATCTAAGGCATATTTTAATATTAAATGTATTGAACTAAATAAAATAATTCATTTTATATTCTACTTTGATACTTTGATTGATTATAAAATAGCATTAATTTTTTGAAAATAATGTAAGTGATCAGATAAGTAGTAGTAGTGTTTATTAGTTGGTTAAATTTTGAAATTGGATGTGTTAATCATTATTTGAATTTTATTTTAGATAAGCATTTTAGAGCTGACTTTTCTTAACCCTAAAAAATTATTTATTTTCTCATGAGAATAGAAATATTAAGGATTTGAATGAGTTCATTTAGTTATTTATTTTTGTTGATAACCAACATTTAAAATCTTGTGGATATTTCTAAAATAACATAGTTATACAAAAAAAGAAAGAAAACGAATACTAACTTCATAAACCTTTTCAATTGATGTGACAATTATAGCATTTCTGTTTCAATAGTAATAAATATAAGAGGATAAAATATGAAGACTTCATTTATGATATACAAGAACATATAACTAGTAGAATAAATTTAAGTTGATCAGTTCAAGCAGGTAATGCCTAGCATTTTTATATAATTAATCTTACTTTTCGTATTTTCGTAGTATTTCTTACTACGTACTCGATCAGATATTTAATAAAACTTTTAATCTTTTTATAATGAAATAATTCCTAAATATATATATATATATGAAGCTTAAAATGAGGATCCTCTCAATTTAAAGACAAGACGAGGAGCTATAGTGGCAGAAGTCTTAAAAGAAAAGAAAAAATTCTTGAATAACTGTAAAAGGCAGTTTTCAAGTATTTTGAACCACTACACGTGGGAGGTAGGAAACCATGAAGTTTATCACAAGAGAGTTCTCTCCATGACATAAGGATCTGTAGCAGAGGTAAGCAGCGCTATTTGGCTCTATTCCACCCCAATTTTGAGGAGAACATCCTGGGGTGATCGGGGACCACTAACTCTCTTCCTTCCATAACCTTACGAAAAAGACTTGTGCCTTGACAGCTAATTTAGAAATTACCCCCATGCCTCAAAGGCACTCTTCATTTACAAATATCAATGCCTCCTGTGGAATTTGTCTCTCAGGTTCAACGGCACAGCAATCAACGTCACTAACCTCTAAATGTTTCATTATATGTGCCAGTCATAGAAAAATATTTACATAGGAAGAACTTTTGTCTACGCGCATCTAGCTTGACTTCCTGATCGAGCAAGGAGTGTAAAAAAAATTTATAAAATTAATTCTGTTTCTTACAAAAGTTATATTTTTTTATAAGAGTTTTCGTCATTGTGATTGAATTTTTTAAATAAAATTTTTCAAGTATGACTCTGAAATGGATACTTAAAAAAATTTTCCTATGTGATTTTATCAATACTTATTCATTCGTAAGAAGCTGACGACTGAGTGCTTGAGCATGGCCTTCCACCACGGGTCGGGGTTCAAACCCAGGCTGGGTGAGGTCGACTCAACCTTTCATCCCTTTGGTAGGCTGATAAATAGGTACCAAGCAGCAGGAACTTAGCTACTGGAGGTCTCAGACGACAACCTGACCGGAACATCTGCTCATGCCTCAGAGGTAGGTCTCGTATACTGATATGGGCACAGTAGGTCTTAGCCCTCATGAGTATTTGCGCCACTGTGATTAAGTTTAGTTATTCATTTTGGAGCAAGGATTTAAAAAACTCATTAAAATGTATAAAAGTCAAAGTGAGAGGAGGGGGATTACATTAGCGTCACATAATAAAGTAACAAGAGGGTTGTTGGCGAAATATTTCGTAATTTTGAGCCTCGGTCAAGTGACGAGGATGACACATGAGCTAGCAGCCCTCTCTCCTAGTGTCTACCACCACAACAACGGGAGGACATTGAGCTTCTACAGATTTAATATGCATCAGCTTTCTCATACACTGTTGGTCTTCTGTGGCGCAGGACTCGAACCCGTGACATTTCAGCACTGAGGTTCGTGACCTATCCACTAAGTTACCGCAGCCACTATTCCAAGAGTGAAGGCTCAAAATTATTTTAAATTTTTAAAATCAAATTTGAAGCATATAAAATAGACGTTGTAGAATTTCCTAACATTTAACTAAACATAGTATTTTGTATGCTAGAAAATAAATAAATAACACATTAAAACATTTTTATACTAAGCTGGTAAATATATTTTGTAAATGCAAAAAAAAAGTAAAAATTTTCAAATAATAAAAATTTGACGAGTTATTACGGAGCTTAGAAAAAGTGTCATCTTAAAATTTGAAATAGCATGTAATTTTCTTATGAATATAGGTATATTAAGAAATTAAGAAGTATCTGATTTTTTTTTTTTTTTGATAATAAATTCAAAAATGTTGCCGATATTTATAACTAAGTAGTAATAATCAAAGGAGAAAAAGGAATTCTGAGATTAGTACAGAACTAGTATAAACAACTTTTATATATTGTTCTCATTTTTTGCATCCTATCGTCAAAATTCAATGGTACTTTGGAACCTAGATATTACATATAACAATTATAAATGATATTTTACAATAAAAAAAAGGTTTACCAATAAAATGATTTATATATTTATATAAAATCACTATACTTTTTTACTACTTATTTTTATTTTAAGTTCTGAAACTAACCCATTGCTATTAATCCTATTTTTATTCGCTATGGGCTCTAAGCAAAACTAAATTTAATACTATCATCTTTTAAAAATCTCTGAAAAAATCTAAATTCAAACATTTATTTCTGTTTTGCAAGGAAAAAAGTTAAGACAAAGTTAAACACATTTTTTCCAACATTTCTAAAATTTCACAGTTGATATAATGTTCAACCTTTAGTAATAATAAAATATTCTTAAAATAGTTTTCTGAGTTTTTGAGATTTACAAGACTTTGTTTATATTTTAAGACTTTTATAAGAAAACAATGAATTAAGGAACATATATATTTTGACACCTGATCACTATATGAATGTAAATTCTATTTTAATGGTTACATGAATATTTAAACTATGTCAATTATAATCTTTAGTATAATTGTAGTTGTACATTGTTCAAATACTGAAATATAAATTGTTCTAAATGGAAATCACTCATTTTCATTGAAAAGAATGTTTATATCTTATACTTGCTTATATAGAAAAAAATTTTGCATGTAAAATTTTACTGAGTACATAAAATTTTATGTAGAAACAGATGTATAAAGTCGATATTAAATAATTCAGAGCTTTTAATAAAATTTTTCTTAAGTTGATACAATAATAAAACCATGTGTAGAGGATTATAAAAGAACAGCAAGAAATTTCACACACAAAAAGACATAAGCAAATTCTAGTTTTTTGTTTGTTTGTTTGTTTAATTTATTTTATAAAAAATGCTAAAATTTTGATATGTTAATTTGATAAATATATTTATATTTTCTGTTCAGTCAAGTGGGGTAGATAAGATATGATTTTACAATCACTTGCTTCAATAAATCCACGATGTTCTAAGAGTGTGATGTTTCGGTTCAAATTCTAAATTTTGTGTGGATAATTCAGGATTTATTTTCATCACATTTACTTAAAAATTTTTATTATTTAGACGAAATGAATTTTACTGTATATTGACTACTAACATGTAACATCAAAATTTTTTTATAAATTACTATTTTTTCGAAAAACTATAAGTGAAAAAAGAGAAAAGTAATGAAAAATGTAAAATATATAAAATACATTACTGCAAGTATATATTCGCTTCCAAATTATATCTTTTAACTATTACATCGAAAAAAAACCTCAGTAGGAAATAATCTTTGCTGAGTATAATAAATCAGCTCTGAATAAATATAATGCAGGAAAATTCAGTAAATATTTGAATATTTCGAAAAACTTGAAATTATCTGCTTTAGAAATTAAGATAATGATAGAAATAAAACAAATAATACATTTAGAATAATAAGTTATATGAAATTTCTGGATTAGATAAATAATTACTTTCCTTAGAACCGGCAAAAATTAAAACCTACTTTATAATTTGACATTTATGTCTTGTATTTGTAAAATTAATGTAATTTACCTTCATATTTAAATGATAATAATTCTTTGTTTTGAAAAAAAAAAACTGAAAAATTTAACTTAATTCAGGAGGATCTCATTAGGATTCAAGGAAGGATTTCAAAGTGAATTCGAGAAATCGTGAAAACTACTGCTGGAACTACATTGGTAATATTTAGATAGCTGATATACTGTTCGGGAAACTGGGATCTAGTCATATTGGTAATATTTCCAGAGAACATGAGCTTTAAACGAAATGCAGTGTATCACACTACACGGAGCTTTTCCTGCGAGGAGAAAGCATATGGTTACTGCAAACCGGTTCCTTCCAAGGATAAGCCTTGGCGATCCACCTTTGACTAGAAAAGAAGTATTTGGCGGAGGAAAATCCCAGCCACGTTTTAAAAGATTTCCCGAGTTGGGAAAAATAGCGACAAAATACTTAAACAAAATAATAAACTCTCTCTCTAACAAAAATATAACCTTTAAAATAAAAATAAACATTTTGTATAATTATAAATGCAAAGCAACAGAATTTACTCAAAAAATACGATCTAATAAAAGTAAATATCTAAGGCACAAATCTCGTGAAACGAAAAGCAGATAAATCAGTCCTTCTACTGACTAAGTAATAAACTATACCGTAACATCCGGTGTATAAAGCGCACTTTTAACTCAAAAAATAAGTTCGAAATTAACGAGTGCGCGTTATACGCCGGGTATAAAAATGACAGCTTTAAAAATACAAAAAGATGAGCATAGAAGATCAAACTTTTACATATATCGAAGTACAGTT
Source organism: Trichonephila inaurata madagascariensis (assembly GCA_019973955.1). Classification (NCBI taxonomy): domain Eukaryota; kingdom Metazoa; phylum Arthropoda; class Arachnida; order Araneae; family Nephilidae; genus Trichonephila; species Trichonephila inaurata. The sequence continues at coordinate 11,250 of BMAV01012974.1, read as the reverse complement.
TCTGTGAAAGAAATAACATTCCTTATGAACTTAAGGGGTCGTAAATCTGAAAATACACTATTTTTTACTAAATCTTGGAATAATACTCGAATAAAGGACTTCCAAACATAAGATCATTGCACACTTGCATTTCAGGTTTCTTCGTAAAAAAGGGTGTGCGTGTTATACGGTGAATATGTGTAGGGACGTTTTACGCCAGATTTTACTGTAACTATAAAATAACTCTTCTGGCTTTCTGAGAAGCAAATTTGTTAATAGTTTCCGTTAAATCAATTTTTTCTGAGGTTACGATTCAATTGAGATTATGGCCAAATCTGAAGGTATTTCTTGTGTCATATTATTTCTCAAGTAATTTTTAATGATTTTTAATTTACTGAAACTTCTTTCACTGGAAGCTATACAGAAACAGGTTAGGTTAAAAAAATTCCTAATGCTTGAGCGAAATTGAGAAAACAGGGAATAAGATCATTTTTCACTATAATTTTTAATATGTCAGTTGGCTGTTTTTTAACAGGAAAAATATCTTTAAATGAAATTATTTCATTAAAGAACTGTATATCGTGTATACCTTACTTTGCAATTTCTTTTTTATTTTCTCTTATTGTTCCAGCAATAGGTTTTTTTTTCTTTTCAAAAGTTCATCTGAAAGTGGATAAGATGTGTACCAGTTGTCTCCTTTAAAGTCACGTTCTTCCCAAATTTTTTGTTCATACATAAAAAACATTTATTTCTAACTTGTCTTCCTTCAAAATTTCGGATCGATTTCTGGAGGAATCATACTTGCTGTTATACTTTTCATCCTTTGATTCTTCCTCATCATAATCACGAACAGAATTTCTTAATCCGAAAATACTATTGTACTATCTCTCTCTTTCTCTCTCTTGTTAAATATTGTATCTATTAAATTACTTAAATATCACATTTCTTCATCTAACTACAATAATACGCCAGTAAGGAAGATTTAAAACGTGCTCATGCATTGAACTGAACGGTGATTCCCCGCGGGTAATAAAACCCGAAAGACGGTATCCAAAAAAATATATTTAGAATTCGGGTTTGCTGGCCCCCAAAGGATATGACCTTAATGTCATTTGCACGAGAAACTATAAATTTTAAAAAAAAAAAGGTTTAAAAAGAAATTAAAAAAGGAAGACGGGGGTATGATATCCCCGGGCGGGGGAAGTTGGGGTTAAAACTAAAAAAAGATCTCTGACCGTGCATTCTATATCGGTATGGTTAAAAATTTTTTAAAAAGTATCTCCATAAAAAGGAAATTGAGACCATTTTTTTTTTGCAACTTTGATGTTTACAGTTTTCCCAATTTCCGATCATATAATTTATTTCTCTGTAGCAGTGGGGAAAAATTTCTGTTTGAATGCTTGAACATAAACTTGTGAATTTTAAATTTAAAAAACAACTAAAATTTTTTTAACCCAATCTAAATTTTCAAACTTTTAAAGCTTTCTATTTATTTTTTAAACTTAAATTTTTTTTCCAAGGAAAATATTTAGAATTTTAAAAAATAAAAATTTTTTAAGTTTTTTTAATTTTTTTTTTCCAAATTATCAAAAATTACTTTTTCATTTTTTTTAAAATTTTCTGACTGAATTACAAAATTTTCCCCTGTTTTTAATACAAACAAAATTTTGTTTAATTTTTTTATTCTTTATGGGAAATCTTTTTAGTTTCATTTCGGGAACAAAACGAAAAGCGGTTTCCCAAAGATTACTTATTCAAAATTATTAAAATATCTCCACCAAAAGAAAGCTTTCAAAAATTATAATTTTTCTGTTAAAAAAACTGAAAAACCCCCCCCACAATACCCTGAATTTGAAATTTGTTTCTAAATATACGTTTAAACGTTCATATTATTATTATACTTGTTTTTTTTTTAAAAATATTTTAATATTTTGGGAGACTAAGAAAGAAACAATAAAACTTTTTTTTTCAGAATAATTTAAAATTTTTCAAAAAGATAACCCCAAAATTTTTTTGAAAAAGGGCCCCAATATCACAAAAAAACCCTAAAATTTTTAACTAAATTTATATCTTAATTACTTTAAAAAATACTAAAAGATTATAAAACCCTTTTACTACTTATTGAAAAATTTTTTTCACTTTTTCTGTTTTGTTTGAGAGAAAAATACTTTATCCTTTATAAATTGTGTTTATAAATTGGCCCCGGTATTGGGATTGTGAAAAATTGTGCCCCGTATCCAAAAAAGTGAAATTGTTTTTTCCCGGAGAAAGTTATTTCAAAGAAGATATTTCTGATTCCTGAGAGCCCAGCGCTTTTCCCTCAGTCAAGAAAGAGCGTTTTGCTTTTTTTTTGATATCAAATTAATGTTATGTTTTAAAAAATGTCGACATTTAAAAAAGTCTTAAAAGGACGAGTTTTTTGCTGGGTCGCCGAGGACCCGGGATTAGATATCCCCCCAGAACCCAAAAAAATTATAAATTTAAAAAAAATTAATTGGGGTAGTGAAATCTTTAAAAACCAAAAGGAGTTTCTGCAAATTGTAATTGATGGTTTTTTACCCGAAAAGAACGCTAAAATTGAACAAAAAAAATTTAAAAATTAGAATCTGAAAAGGCTACAAAAATTGAACAAAAAAAAATTAAAATTAGAATCTAAAAAGGCTGGGTTGAATTCAAAAAAATTAAATTAGAACATTTAAAAAAGAGCTTGAGTTAACTAAGCAAGGTGTAAATTGTCCCCAGTGCAAGCAAAAAATTAACATTTTTGAATCTGCCCCATTTGATATTGAAACTTAAAAAAAAGGTATCAAAACTCTAAAATACCTGTCCCTTTCCCAAATAAAAGAAGCTTTTAAATTTTTTTTTTCAATCGTTAAAAAAAAGTTTTTAAAACAAAAAAATGTGGAGGAAAAATTTTAAAAGCAGAAATTTTATTGAATATGTTGGGAAAAAAAGGTGGGAAATTTAATGATTTATGTTAAAAAAGAGGAACTGGATAGTTATAAAAAAATCAAGCAGTTAAGTTTTAAAAGCAATTTCAACCAACCCCCTCGAGTATTGTTAGTCATTTTCCCGGGATCTAAAAAACTAGGAATGAAATTTGTTCATTTTGGGTTTTCAGAATTGAAGCAATGTTTGATTTTTTTGTAAATTAAGAAACGTTAGTGAGTTTAATGGTTATGCCAGTTAATTGTTTCCGATCAGGTAATTAATTCTCTTGATCAAGAACTGACCAGTTATATTAAATAAAAATGTGCGAAAATTAATTTTGCCAAAAAAGCGGTCGTTGGGTTTTTTTTATGTCTTCTAAAGTTTTTAAAAGAAATAGGGTTTAAAAATGGGTTTTAGCTAAATTCTTTAAGGTGGCGTCGACAGAAAGGGGGTTAAAAAGGGGTAACTAGTGTTTTTTTTTCCGTGTCAATGAAACAAAATGTTCATATTGCTGTGAAAAAACATGCTATTTCTTTTTTTTGCAAAAATTCAAACAACTTTCCGTAAATGATCGGGTTTAGTTTGTTTAAAAACAGGGCTATGTTTTCTGTGTTTTTTGAGTAGGTTATAGGCGTCGAAGTTAAAAACCCAAAACCCTTTTAAATTATGCATAAAAGGGCCCCTGTCTCGTTAAATTTTCCCCAAAAAAAAACCCAATTTTCTAACAAAAACCAAAAAAAAGTCCCCAATGCTTTCCATCCATCCAGAGTCAAAGGGTTTAATTGGGGGTTTGGGGGTGTTCCCAATCCCGCTTACCCCCGAAGAGGTTTCCGGAAAAGATAAAATAACCCCTGTTTGCCATTAATCAACATAGGAAGGAAAACACTGGGGTGTTTTTGAGTTTCGTGAAGTGTTTTTTAAAAAAATTCATATGGCGGGAAAAAGGGAAAAAAAGGGTCTTCTTTTATGTCGGTTCTATGACAATCTTATTACTAAGAAATTCGTAGGGGAAAAAATTGGGGTTAAGAAAAGAAAAAATAAATATTCTGGTCACGTGTTTAAATGACTCCCCTATATGTGTTAAAAATTGTGTAACTACGGAAATCTCGAACCCCATGGTAGTTTATAAAAAGAGAATAAAAAATTTTTAGCTGTAGATATATAAAATTACTGGGTTTCTCCAGTTTTAAAAACTATATAAAAAGTGAAAGGATTAATTCCGAAAATATAAATTTTAGCAGATATTCCTTTTTAAAAACCCAGGTCCCATTGATTGTTTATTGGGTGCAGAAAAATTTTTTGAATTATTACGTAGTAAAAAATTCGTTCTAAAATTCCCAAACTTATTTTCCAAAAAAACTGTGTTTTTGGGGTTTGTGGTTTAGGGAGCAATAGTTTTGCAGATACTGAAGCTCGGGTTCATTGTGGGGTTAATTAAAAAGGGGATTTAAAAACAGACTTTAAAATGTTTTGGGAGTTGGAAAACGTTGAGGGAAAAGAGAACTAAAAAAGAAGGGAAACAATTTTTGTGAGGAATACTTTTTAAAAAAAGCATTTTTTGAGATGGTGAGGGGGCGGTATGTGGTTTTAAAAGCCCCTTTTAAAAAAAACCCAAAATTTTTTAGGGGAGTCGAGGTGTCTTAAAAAAAATTTTAATGCACTGTGGACTCGATTAAAACAAAAGATCCTCAATATCTAAAGTTGTATAGAGACTTTATACATGAATATGAGCAGCTTGGTCACATGACAGGGTTGTCGAGAAATGCAATCGGATTTCCATTATATGCCACACCATGGCATTTTAGACCAGAAAAGAGCAAAGTGGGGGTGTTTTAATGCCCCAATCCTACAAGTAATGGGTTATCATTGAATTCCATAAATATAATGGGGGACTGGTTCAAAATACAGTCCAAGAAACTTGCTGTGATTGAGCCCTGAGTTATAATTTAAAAGCTGACGTAGTAAAGTAAACAATCATTTTTTTTATTTCTGTAATGCTTTTTGCATCATTTTTAATTAAATAGTTTTATACTACTAGAGCAACAAAAAAATATTACCTATATTTTCAATATTTATTATTTTTGTAAAAAAAAACCCTTTTTCATAAATTTTTTTATAAGAAATTTCCCCAAATGTTCTGACATTCTTATTTTTGCCTTTTTAAAGATTTTAAATATTCCTATAGAGTGTTATAGATGAATTTTGATTAACTTTATTAGATGCAAACAGAATGCTTACAATATTTTAAAGAAATTATACGTTTTTTTATGTATTTTATAATTAATTATACACATAACTAATTATTAGGTTGCATTAAATATTTTTTTTGATTCTGGGAAAAAGATCTTAATCAAGAAGGTATCAAGCAAATACTCTTTTAAAAAAGCAATAAATGCAAAAAAAAAAAATTTGTGCTTTTTTCAATCTTACAAAATAATTCCTTTAGCAGTCTTAGGTGTATTAGAAAAAATTTTATATTGTTTATTTCACATTTACCCTCAATAAAAGAAAAAATGTGTGTGTATCCTTAATAAACTTTAAAATACTTTATTTCTTTGAAAATTTTTTTACATTTTGAAGCAATTTAAATTAAATATTTAGGAAATATAGAATAGTTCATTTATTAATAAGCAAAATTATCGTAATATGTTATGATTACAAACAAACTCATCAAAATAAATTTAACAACGTTTTATTTCAATTTCAAGTTATTGTTAGGATCCTTTTAAGTATGGTAAATAACTAATGAATGTACTCAAAGGCTCATTAATGTTTTGTATTTTAAAAGAACTACTACCGTTTTTTATGTGACTAAAAAAAATTTTTTTTATACGAGAGGCAAATAATATTCTTTTTTTTTAAATAAAATGGGTTGAAAATGTTTAAAAAAATTCGGGACGTTTGCTGAAAACATATCTTAAAAATTTTTAATCAACATGGTTTTTCTAAGAAACTGATGACAGTCATTTATATTTATACATGTAAAAAGAAAAATAAATAAATAGTTTTGCAAAATGCAACAAAAAATTTTTTACTTTTTTCTTAAAAGATTAAAAAAACCTGGGCATTAAATCTTAAAAAAGAAAAAAGAATTTGAAAAGGAAAAAATAGTTACCTTTTTTTTTGTTTAACAGTTTTTTTTTCTTCCCATTTTTTTTTGTCTGTATAAGCCAGGAAGCAAAAAGGGAAATTTGTTGGGAGTCAAATTTGGGCGCAAAATTTCCCCCGTTTTTTAAAAAAGGGGTTTTTTTTTGAGGGGGCATTCAATAGTCGCTCTTTGGACCATATCTTTTTATTGTCAGCTAATTAAAGGGGGATTTTTAAAATGAAAAAAATTTTAAAATTTTAATATGACTTTTTTTAAAAATGTAACAAACCTTTAACAATTTAGATAAATTTATATAAGTGAGAATCTATAATCAACAACACACCAAGATAGTTAAACCGAATCGCGTAACTTAGACCACTTTTCTAAATAATTTTATTATCCGCCTACTCTCTTCTATAATATTACAAGTCCCGATATCAAATAATCAGTCCTTTCCTTAACCAATAAAATTCAATCACTGTACAAAACACCTGGGCCGGGGTGCAATGGTATGCACCAAAAAATGGCTAGATATCCAGGTAATTTTATGATAGGCTGTCAATTCACACTCGTATCTCTTCCAAACTAACTTTCCCTAAATTGCCATATTGTTTACTGAAATTCCCTGTTTTTTTTAAAAAGCTATTTATTTGCATTTCATAATCGCATTTCGCTTCTTGTATTTTGGTTGGAAAAGAGTTGCCATTAATCTTGGCCGTCAAAAAAACCTAGAGGTTATGTTACAGAAAAGACGCGTGAGCCCGTCACCACCCCCTCCAAGAAGCAAAACGTGATTTATTCAAGGGTCTTAATGGCCTTTAAGAAATTACGTGCCTAAATTTTTATTCCTTAATCTCCTCACTTTCCAAGTTTTATTTAAATTTTAACCTTGAATCCTCATTTTAACTATTAATTTTCAATATTAAACTTAAACTTTAATTTTCATTATTCATCTTAAATTTAATTTTTAATATCCCTCTTTAATTTAAACTCTTGACAGCCACAATAAATTTTACTCAATTAGTTAGACCAACACCAACAGCCATGCATTTCAATCATGGTAGATTCTCACTTTTACAACAAATATGGGTATGCCTCATCCATCGTGACGAATTTACAAAAAATTTGCTTCTTTTTACAATCTTCTTCTGTCTAACATTTCTTATATCCATCTTGTCGGATTTACAATGTGAAAACTGCTTCCTATCTAAAATTCAGGGTCAGTCACCCTGAAATAAAAACTCTAAGTTACTTGGCAAAATCTATATTCACATAATACCAGTATATTTCACAATTTTTATATATTATATATCACTTTTAAATTACAACAAATTTTTATCTATATATTTCATCTGGTTCTCTCAAAAAACTCCCATCGGTCACGCTGCGCCGTTAATGTTATTGTTATTGTTAGAATCCTGTCTACGTCGCGTTTCCCTGAACCAGATGTACATTAATATGAAACAATACAACAATATATATATAGACACACTGTACAATTACAAACATTTTTCAATAAATCATTAAAACAAATAACCAAAGGAATTGTCGCATCTCAGCGAAGTCATACATCGAAGTAAGCAAATGCATGATTACAATAGTTTTCTCCATCAATTGAGAAAAAATTTTACAAGTCAAAAGTTCAAAAAAATAAATAAATAAATACACTCATTGTAGTGTCAAATTTGCTTGGATTATAATTTTTAAATACCGCCCAAGACTTCCTTCTTTGCAATAATTCTTCCGACCACTTGTTGGAAAGAATATAAAATGAAACAATACAACCTGATTTTTATGGCTTGTCGTCTCCTACTAGAACTTCCAATGATAGTGTACTGTTAGTTTTCGCTCCTCTTCCATTTCTTGGGTGCTCTTTGATTCCGTCTACTTCCTGATGTAGGGTCTGTAGTTTTCTCTTCGGCTGTTCCTGGCTTGATTTGACTTCACTTTACTGGTTGGTCGGGACTCCTGGTCCTGTTTCTTGCGTGGTCTGTGGTTATACCTTTCTCTATCTCGAACCACTACTCCTTCCGTTCAGTTCCTCTTCCTACTTATATAAATATTATTATCTAATGGCAATGGTCTTTTACTTATTTTATGGTCTACACGTTTCTGCAACTTTCTTTGTGGTCTACTTGAACAAGATCCATGCGATCGCTTATATCCTAATCTTTCCTGGCGTTTTCTTTTAATTTTTGTTTTATTATTGGAAAAAGAGCTAGGTAGTGATCTGATAAGTGGTCCGCGCTTATCGGTCCTACCTGTGTGTCTTTCACCTTTTCTTCCTACCATATTGCGACTCATTTGATCTTCGTTGTACGCTTTCCAAACTATTCGTTTCCTGACATGAACTAATGTAATCCGAGCTACCTGTTCCTATCTCAATCCTATCTTGCATTCAGTCGAAAAAAATAGTTTAACACTGTGACCCTTTCAAAAAATGACTGTAAATGGAAAACGACCTCATTTGAAACGAATCATTTTTATGATGCACCCCCACAGGATTTTTATTCACAAGGTTAGTAATTGCGTCATTTTCATTATTTGTAATTGATATTATTTATGAATGAACATGTACAGTGGCGTAATGGAGAACATTTGGGCCCCCTTGTAAAGTCAGGTTTTGGGCCCCCAAGTTGGATTTTACAAAGGGTTAGGTACTTGGTGGCAGTCAGGCTTTGGGCCCGCCGCGCTGCAGGGGTGTACCTTACGCCATTGAACATGTAATGTATTGCTCAAAACTTTTTCATTCGACCCCACGACGTTCCTTCGTTCGAGAGTTTTTCTTATTTTGAACCTGCCGACATGTACAGTGATTACTTGGAGCAGGAGGCTGTCAAAGGAAAAGGGGCTTTTATCCAAGCCGTGTATACTGTATACGCCGAACCCAAATAGTACAATTTTGCGTACAAAGGTACCCAAACTCTGACCACCTGTACTAAATTGGCTCAAATGGTATTGGATGGGGGCCCGATCGCGTGCTTCAAGTGCCAGATTCGTGTCCCATCTGCCTCATTTGTGTATATGCTTCATTCTTGAAAATAATTGTTCACAAATATAGGAACTGCCAAAAGCTGAAGACATTAATAAAGCATGATTATGAAAATAAGGATATTTTTCACGAGGTAGGTAATCTTTATAAAACTTCAGGAAAGAAACATTCCAAAATGTTTTATTTCAATTGAATGTCACTTTACAGTTCAATGCATTTCATTTGAAGATTTGAAGGTGATTTATTTATTTCTAGAGAAAACGGGGTAGAAAATATGTGTTGAAATACTCTTCATTTTTTCGAAAATCTTGAAATCTACTTTTAAACTCTTGAATTAAATCGAAAATTAATGCAGCATATTTTGTGTAACTTACTGCTTTATGTGCTGTGCAGCCAAAGTACTGAAATGTGTCAAATCTTTTACTTTTATTTGGTTGTGCCAAAATTTCAACTTTCTTTCGAACGCTATTATTGTTTGAAACATGTTATTAATAAATTGATTTTTTCCTTGAAGTCTCAAATTTAAAACATTCAAAATTGTTCTGTTAAGATCACTAAAAAAGCTAAATCTAAAACCTAATCATCGTCTTCAAATTCAGTTACAGGTTTTCCTTTTGTTTCCATAAATATTTTTATTTTAGTTCTCAAATCGTAAGAACTTTTGAGTATTTTCCCCTTACTGAGCCATCTTACATTTGTAAAGTAAATAACATCTGCAAATTCAGTGCCCTTTACCTTAAGAAACTCTTGAAGCTGCTTATGATTACGTCCTTTTTCTCTTATAAAGTTAATAGTTTTTATAACAACGCTTAATACTCTTTCCATTTTTAAAATTTTTCAACATAAATTGCCCTGATGTACAATACCTTGAGATTGTATATGAAAAATATTGTAAACATTTATTTTTTAAATAAAAATTTGTAAATTTAAATATTTTCATAAGTTGCTTTGGGTCACATGCGGCCTGTGGTCAGCACTTCAAAAAAGCATGCTATAGATCCTACAATTTTGCTATATACAACTTTATTTCTTGATTTCTGCTTGGCAAATTCATCAATTATTTTTACCGTATCGATTTTGTCCAAAACATCTTGTTATATATATAATATAGCCATGCTATTCAATTTGTCTTCTCTCCCTCTCATTACTTTTTAAATAATTTTTAACACGTTTTAAAACTGAAAAAGATCGTTCATCCGAAGCATTCGATACCGATAACATCGGTATTGTTAAAAATATTTTTAAAAGTATCTCTACATTAAGAATTTTCTTGCAATTCACTAAATTTGTTGTGGGATCTTCACTGCATCTTCTTTTTCTTTTAAATATACACTCATGGACAAAAAAAGCGCACCAAGAAGGAGTCGTCAAAATGAAACGAAATTTTATAAATTGACTACTTTGATGGTAAATGATTGAAAAACAAAGAAAAAAAGGGCTTATTTGGAAAAAGGAAAAAAAAGGGGGATTTAATACCCTTTTTAACCCCCCTAGCGCGAATGCACGATGCAATAGATTGGGGATTCACCATAAAATTCTGTATGATGTCTTTAGACATTTCCCTTCCATATTTACTGTAACCGTTCAGGTTTTCCCAAAATTTATGGGATGCCCAACTCGCCTCCAAATGATCCCAGATAGGTCGATTGGAGAAAGTCTGGGATCGGCGGGGCCGGGAAAGGGGAGTAAAAGTGGGAGAAGTCTTGTGACATTTTTCCGTGTGAAGCGACATTGTCTTGTTGAAAAAAAAGGCCCTGGGGGCCTTTTGAAAATGACGGATTTGAAATCCGCTGGCTGTCATGGTGTCACGGATCAATACTAGTGGTGACAATGTTTGAGGCAATGGCACCAAAACCCTCACCAACTTTGGGGGGGTGTTCCTTAAACAAAGGCAGGATTGAGGATTATACGGGGGTTCCCACACGAACACGATTGTTTTCACTGCCAGATTGTCTGGGTTCGTTTCTAAAGAGACCGGGTTCCCTTCCCCCCTGCAGTCCAGTTCCCTTTTTGCGGGACCATTCAAATGGAGGCGTCGATGGATGGGCGTCTAGGCAAAACACGTAATGGGGGCCGCGATCCCAAATTCCTTCAGCCAGGCGCCTTCGTATGGTTCGAAGACCAGGAGCCCCCAGTGAAGGTGCTACCAGTGCCTGAATGGCAGACGATGCGCAGTTTGGGTGTACGTATGCATTTCATGTGGTGATCTTTTACGACTGGTCTGTTTGGGGGTTCTGAGCCTATCTTTGTGTAAAAAGAC
>BMAV01012973.1:0-67806 GCA_019973955.1 Trichonephila inaurata madagascariensis | reverse complement strand
TGACTTTAATAAATATACTACGTTTTTAAAACAAATTTTGTGAAGCATTTGGGTCAAGGATTCTTCAAAAACTATTACTTGGCATTTAACCAAATTGTTTTACTAGTAGTACTATAAGGATATAAACATACAAGCAAGGTTTTTAAATAATGTTTGCATAAGTTAATTATTTTATTCCATTTTTCCGAATGTTTTCTTTTTATGTTGTTTCAGTTCTTTCAGTCCCATAATTAATTCTAAGGCTTATAAAAGTTTTAAATTTATAATAAAAATAAATATAAAAATTCCATTTTTAAATTTTTATGAAAAGAAATGTATTCATTTTCTTAACCTAATCGGGGGAAATACTGATTTATGAGAAATGTAAAGCACAATGATCTTCCAATGAACAAAACAAAAAGTAAGCTAAACACAGTTAAATTTAATAAAAAAAAAATTATCGTAGTATGAAAAGGAAACAAATTAGTAAAACTCTAACTATAAATTAGGCTCTCTATGTATAGAAAAACATTATGCTTAGATATTATTAATTAGATACATTTTGAAATTTCATTTATTTATTGGATCTTTAGACGCCGTATGCTCGAAGAAGCAATGTGAGGCGTGATTAAAAAGAACCTTTTTAAATAGTTTTTTTTTAAAAGAAATTACCATTTACTTAATATTCAATATCAATAAATTGTTAATACATAGAGATATAGGTCTCAGTCTTTTAATAAAGGAGATAATTGCCAGAGTAATTTTGGAGTAAAGGAACATTTCAGAAACTCTGCTTTAAATTTTGAAAAAAGATGGCAAATAAAAAATAATAAAGTGTAAAAAAATAATAATAATTAATCAAAACTACAAATAGAAAAATATAACATTAAATAGATAGCTCATTTTAAACAGATAACTATAAAGCTATTATTTTTTCACAATACAAAATAACAATTGCCTTCAAGTAAGCTGCAAATAAACAATGTGAATAGTTTTTGAGTGTCGGTATATATATATATATATATATATATATATATATAATCACTTTTATGTATATTTTGTCATTATTATTATTATTTATTAACTATTATTATTACTAGACTATGTAAAATAATTGTTATGAACATAAGAAATTTATATTTGACATTAAAAATATATAAGTTTTGTATTTTATAAAAAGGAAAAATACTTAATTTTTTGTGTTAAATAAGTAATATGGTGAAAAAGAAAGACATTTCTTTTATCCAAACTTCTTACACAAAAATAATCCAAATACATTTGTCACAACCCAGCACTTTTTGAACATTCTTCCTGTTAATTTCATACAATTTTAGTTAAGCATTTATTTGCTCATATACTTATAATCAAGTGTTTAATATAGCCCATGATGAAAAATTTATAAATTATATAGGAATTTTAAAAAATAAAATAGGAAAGATTTCTGTTGGTAACAGTAAAAGTAAATGAATTTTAACATTCATTCCAATACATATTAAAAACGCAAGAATTGTGCAGTGAAATATTAATGTTTTAATAATAAATAAATATTTTACAAATTTCAATTGTCTTAAAATCTATATATTTCAATTTATAAATCACGCGAATTCAAAATTGAATTATCATTTCAAATTTTATAATTTCTACCAATAAGACAAAAAGATAAAAAGTATTGAAACACGCGCAAATGATGTAACACGAGTATTCTTAAATAAGATGAAATAAAATCGTAAGACGTTCCTTTTCTCTTACTTACGTATTTAGAGTAAAGGTCATGGGTTGTATCGTTTAATTATTTTAATTTTAAACTACATAAAAAAATTTTTTTTTTTGTTAAAACCCATTTATTCAATGATTTGAAATAGACAATGTAGCTTTGAAACCAAATGTATAAAAGAAATTTTTATTGACCGAATTCAACAGACGATTTCAGCAAACCCATCTGGAATTTTTACACAAGTAAACCGGAAAGTTTTCCCCTTGACTTTTTTAAAATTTTTTTTAAACCTTCCCAAGGAGAAATTGTATCATCAAATTTAGAGGAAAATTTTCACCACCCGGCGGATACGAAAGAATTTTACTTACTGGTGTTTTGATTTCAGAGGTGATATGAGACAGATGGCATGCAGTGTTTGCGTGATGTCCAGACGGTCGAATGAGTGGATAATGAGAAGCCCAAATGGGAAACCCAAGAAGGGCTGATGAAATAGTTCGATCTCACGTTCAAGGGAAACGGGGGATTTGAAAGGGGGGGGGGCTCCCCCTTCGGCCCGGAACGAGAAGGGAGAGGCGAACACCCGATCAGCGCGGGAAGTGACCCGATCAGCCGCACCGAACCGGGAAGTTCCAAAAAAAAAAGGAAAATCCCGGTGAGGCAAGAAGAAAAGAGATTCACCGAAAGCGAAAACAAAATCCCTTTTAAAGGGGGGGGTTCTAAATTTATAATTTTGAAATTTTCCTTATTTTTCTTTAAATAATTAATTTAACAGTTCAAAATTATTTTAAGGGGACAAATTCGGATAGGAACTTTTAGATAGTTACGCTTAAGTATGAGTTATGAGTACTTCAGTTTATACGATTCTATAAAAGACATGGAGTAAACTGCATTTTAACGAACTCGGTCTCAAAATCCTATGGAGTAGTGTAAGTTAAGATATTTATATATGGAATTGTTTGTATTGTCGAACATGGTTAAAATTGAGAAAGTCCATTCCCAATGTCCTTCGAAACTCTAACCCCAATTTTAATTCAGAACCTGATAATTATACTTTAGGTGACTATGTTCGGTATCTTGATTCTGAAAATGTGTATAAATGAATAATTTTTATGATATTTAGTATCTGTTGAATAAGAATATACATACAAAATTGTTTTAAGAATATTATTACAAGAAAAATAATTTAAATACAATTTTTTGGGAAAAAAAAGAAAAAGAATGATATATTTTCAAAACATTCTCATTTTTTTTAAAATTGTTTCTGTAATAATAATAATATTTTCTTTTTTATATAGCTGGGATTCTATAGCTGGGGAGTATAAAATTTTTTTAAATATGTAATTTTGAGGCGTATTTATTAATATTTTTTTTAATCAGGTGAAATTTTAACAGAGAACATCCGTTATAATTTTAACGATATATACAGGGGGTATCTAAACTCTTGGGCAAAAATTTAAGGGGGGATAATTATCAAACAAACAATATTAAATAAAACAGGGTTTCCTAACGTTTCCAAGGGGATAGGTGCCAAAATTTAGGGGCCAAAAACCCAAAATTTAAAAATCGGGGAAAATGGGTGATTTGTTAGCGGTTTTCGCTAAAATTATTCTTTTGTCAGATTTTTTAAAAAAAATTTAAAGTTAAAGTTTAAAAAAAGTCGATAGAGGGTGGTTAAGACTTTACAGAACGAAAACTATTTTTTTCTGTTATTTTTGTATCCAAATTTAAATGCTTTCATGTTAGACTTAAACTTAAATTTTATCAAAATCTGAATCATTGGGGGGGGTTGGGCGCAAACCAACTGTTTCCAGAGGTGAAATTTGAACCTCCCTCCTCCTTGGACACAGTTCAGTTATTCACGATCTTGGGTGCCTCAGACAGGCAGCAACTACTACCCACTAAACGTCCCAAAAAACGGGTAGAGATGCAAAATTAAAAAATTCATAAAGACATGGAGCAATTTTCTAAAAAAAAAAAATTTGATGTACGCGCAGTGCGCGAATGAAGGTTGAAGAAATGACACGTAGAAAAAGGGCGCAGATTTTTTCGGAATCACAAAATTGCGAAAAAGCGCCCACCAGCAAAATGCAGGTCTCAACCGCCGGGGGCTTTAAAAAGAAAATACCTCGAATCTCCCGGATTTCGCCCGCCCGGCAATTTCGCAACCAGGGCCTCGTCGGGGTCGACGGGTTTTTGGGAAACAAGACTTTTCAGGCCCTAGAGGAAGAAGTCTAGGCGGAGGTGGAGAGCGTACCTGCCAATTTTCCGACCACCCCAACCCAAACCATTGCTCTGGATATGGTATCCAAAATTACATTTTTTGAAATGTACAGGCGCTCCTATGTTGGGAATATCCCAAACCATTATGTTGCCTGGCCCTTTGGGTATAACTGGGAAACACCGTTGTCGGAATACCAGATACGTTCCGCCATCCAGGCGCCTTGGCGGAAGATATGGCTCGATCAAATGATCGTGGATAATTCCGACCCACACATGAATCTGAAACGCTGTTGATATGAATGAGGACGGATAGCATGTGGGTTAGTGTACGTCCAGTTGTGTGCTTGTTCGCATTGAAAATGCCTTCCTGACTGAAAACTGCATACATCGGAGAATAACACATGTGCGACACAGTCTGGTTGCACAGCCAATCGTTGGAGGAATCATTGTGAAAAATCGACACGAGGGTGATGGTCGGTCGCTTTCAAGGTGTGCACACGCTGTACATAATAAGAACGAAGGCCTTCTCTGCTCCCAACATTCTCCAAACCGTCATGTGGCTCACATTTGCGGCTGTCGAGCTCTTCAAGTTCCGGTGTCCTCGCACGCCCTGTGTCGTGCATACCACTGACAAACGAACCGGTTTCGCTGAGACTCCAATGCAAGCGTTCGAAAGTTTTTCGTTTCGGCAAACGTCTCGATTGATTGATTGAATATTAACTTCGCATTGTTCAGCTACACGAGGGCTTTTGGCGACGGACCACGTAATTTTGAACCATAGTCAAGTGACGTGGACGACACCTGAGCTGGCACCCCCTCTCCTAACTACCACACCACACCAAGGGGAGGACGTTTCAGCTCTCGACAGATTTAACGTGCATCGCTGCCCTACATGGCGGGTCTTTAGTGGTACTGGGCTCGAACTCGTGACAAGGCAAGCCACGATCCGATACCTATACCACTCGGCTACCGCGGCCGGCAAACGTCTCGAAGGAAATCGTTCCACGTTCAATCGCCGAGCCTCCAGGGCATTCCTTACGGCAACGCCGTAAATGAAATAGATATCGGTCATTTCTTGATTAGTGTAGCTGCTCATCCTTATAGCCGTCAAAAACGAAAACACGATGAATGTGGACAACCAGAGCTTTTATAGCAACAGTTATATAGTAGTTAGTACCATACAGTTAAATCCTTGGGTACTACACTTTGCATGCAAATCGGGTATATTGCGCGGGGAAATTGCTCATGTCTGTTATAAATAACTTTTTTATTTAATTTGTCATCCCTCTCTCGTTTATTTTACGTTTAGTGGGTAGTAGTTGCTGCCTAGTCTACGACCGAGCATCCAAGATCGTTAATAACTGACTGTGTCCAGGGAAGGATGGGGGCTCAAATTTCACCTCCTGAACACAGGTGAGTTTCGCTACTCAACCACCCCCAATGATTCAGATTTTGAGCTCAAAATTTAAGTTTAAGTCTAAGCTTTTGAAAGCTGCTTATGTGATACAAAAAATAACAGTAAAAAATAATTGTTCGTTACTCCAAATTCTTAAGTGCCATCTATCCACATTTTTTAAACTTTATCTTTAAATTTATTTTTCAAGAAAATACTGATAAAAAGAATAATTTTAGTGAAAACCGCTAACGAATCGACCCATTTTTCCGTTTTTTATAATCATTTGAAATTTCGGACCCTAAATTTTATTGGTCCCTATCTCCTTCGGAATACGTTTGGGACCCTAAGTTTCCTATTTATAATATTGTTTGTCTTGATGAATATTATCTCCCCTTAAAGTTTTGCCCAAGAGTTTAGATACACCCGGTGTATAGGCAAAATATTATTATTACAGAAGCATTTTTCATAAACGGAGCATGTTTTGAAAATATGTCAATTTTTTTTCCTCTATTTTTTTTGTCAAAAACCTTTACTTAAATAATTTTTTAGCGTAATATTGTTCTTAAAACAATTTTATAAGTATATTCTAATTTAACTGAAACTAAATATTTATAAAAAAAATCATTTATACACCTTTTCAAAAACACAATTCCGAACATAGGAAGAATTGTTCAGGTGGCTGACTATTTTTATATCCTAAAATTATTTCCTTATAATTCAGCGAAAGCCTAAATCAAAAACAAGATATTGAAATTGTTATTACCAGTTTTATAAGACATTGCATTTAAATCAACAAAGATTCTTAAATAACTAAAAAAGCAGTGTAAACTATGATTTATTCGCATGATGGATGTAATCCGAATACATTAATTATGCATAGCTACAACCGAGAAATTTAAATGCAAAATGGGAGGAAGGTAAAAGAATGCGTAGTACAGAATTACAAAATAAAAAGAATAGTTCGATAATAGTATGTTATAACATTTTCGACCCGTACATTCTTAAGGTATTTATTTGCTTATCTTCGGAGAGAAGTTTTCTAATATGACATTCTGTTAGTAATTTTATGTAATATTGTAGGTGCTTATGACTCTAAAAAACGAAAAACAGCAATCATGAAATTATATGACAATTTAAATGAGGTATTTTAGGTAAAATCTGATGAAGATTGTATCGTATTTTAAAACACTCTACATGGATTTCAAAACCATATATTAAAATTATTTTTTACACAAATTTAACATAGATATAAAGGCAATGAACTAAGATCTAAAATATATTTACAGTTACCAACAAGTTACGGCTCATTGCACATTTTCTTATCGAAAACTTTATAAAAATGCATGGTGTTCGTAACAACAAACTGTTAAAGATAAAAAAAGAAACTATTAATGTTAGAGCTAAAATATCTTATTTCATTGTCTTTACCATACCTTAAATAACATATATAGGAACTAGGAAAAAATACATTCATTAGTTTTTGAGATATCAGGCTATAAGTAACATAACTTTGACAAAAAAAAAAATCTTCATTAAGTTTTGATTCTTATTTTACTAAAATGTGATTGATATAAGATATTTAAAATTCACCACTTTTATATAGCTCTTCTTCCTTTTTACCTTCCACTTTTCTATCTTATTAATTTTTTTCTTTCTGGCTACTCGATTTTTTTTTTCCTACACGAAATGGCAATGATAAAAAAATAGTTTGAATTTCAGTCAAACAATGATTCAGAAACATAGGTAAAATAAAATGAAAACCTTAAAATAAAAACGGTTTTATTAGTGAAATTTAAGTAATTTTCCATATATAATCCATTTTTTATGCAAATAACATCAAAAATGTGGTGTTTTTTTTTTTCAGTAAACCTATTATATACAAGTTTTACATAAATCTCTAGAATTCAAGTATTTTTTAAAAATATAATTACTGCAATTTATTTGAATCGGTCGAAGCTATTGAAATTTCTTCTTTAAATCCTTTACTTCACTCTTTTGGTTATTTAGAGTCCATTTAATGCATGCATGTTTACGAAGTAGTCTCTGTATTCACTATCGATTCAAAAACGTGTAATAATTAATCATTTATGAATTTTTCTTAACTATTCTATTCTTGTGTATGCTTCAAGAGTCGAATTTTAATAGCATGTAAATTAGACATCTGGGACAACAATGTTGTAAAATTGATTCAAAATTAATCATATTTTATATCTAATATAGCATTTTTTTTATGTACATTGGTATATTTTTGTATTGAATTGCATAAGTAAATAAAAAAAAAATAGGGATTTTCAAAACTTTGATAAAAAAAAATTAAACCTTATTAAAATAGTCAGCGAAAAAAAAAAACTGGTATGGATTGATTAATTTTCAATTGACCTTAATCCAGATCAATATGGGAACATGTTTTTTTTTTTTTTGATGATGGGCTCCTAAGCTGTTACCCATTCTCCTGATTTCCACCACATGCCACAGAAAACTTGTAACACCCTAAATTTTATAAAATTGTATTTTTTTATATTTTATTTGGATAAGATTTATTTTCTAAAAGTGAGAGATTTTCTTATTTTTTTCAATTCAAAGTACTCTGTGCGAGTCAAATTTGGTTAAAATGTCACAGAATTTTAAATAATTTTAATTGAGTAGAAAGAAAATCCACACAAGAACATTTTTTATTATTTTATTAAATTATTTTAAAGTGTCCTAGCTAAAAGCATTTGGAGAATTTTTTTTTAAAAAAACATTGCGCTGGTAATGTTTAATCCTTTTTTCCCCTTTTCTGTTGATGATAGATTTAATTCAAAGACATAATGTCAAATTTTATGCTTAAATATGAGTAGAAAATTTTATGGACACTTTTTAAAATTTGTTAAGGATAAGAAGCAATTGTTTTAAGGAGCCATATTTTCGGCACTTACCGGAGACGTTTTATGTAATGAAATTATTCTCTTCCTCATAAGCGTTTGTTCCTAGGTGACATTGGTTCAGATTTTATTTCTGTGGATGACTGTGTCCACACAAGACCTCTACTTTTGAGGAGCTTCTTGAAAGTGAAGATATCTGCAGAATGAATTGGCCAACGGGATTCTTGATTGAAATCCCATCGAATATATGGGGAATATTTAAGGAGTGGGGTGGAGGTATATAAATACACGTTGAAAATTTTAACACTTTAGTTTGTTTCTCCAAAATTTTTAAAAATTGTGTTGTTTCGTGTTTTGTATTTAAATATTTGTTTGAGGAACAACTATTCAATACAAAACTAAAAGAGAAAGAAATGTTTGAGTATTTTTAAAATTTTATAACTATTTTTTACTTACATTATATAAATTTATTTGACAAATATCAACGTACTTAATTTCTAGTGCAAGTGATTTTCAGTACTGAATGCATTAATATCTAACTCAGTAGTTTGTCAAAGTTATTTAAATTTAAATTAAGTAAATTAAATATAAATTTGCGTCTGAAATTCATCAAGAACAAAAATTCATCTAAGCAGTTTCGAATAAAATTTCAATTTATTGAACAATAATAAATCTATTACATTTAATTCAAATGAGTTTCTTAAACAGATTTCCTTGAGCTCGTTATGGCTCTGATGTTATTAGAGGATAATGTAAATTCGTTGATGGATTGGCATTATTTGTTTACTAAAAGTTAATTTTAAATGAAAAATCTTCGAATTTGCAATTACAATAACAAGATTTATAATAAGTAATTTGCATTTTTCAATATTATTGATTAAATGAAAGTTTTTTTTATGTTATCTCTAGATTGTAAGTAAATTATGATAGAGCCTTTTTAGATCAAAAGTATTGTTGTCTTTTAGCTTAAAACGGCTCCAATTCCTTTCCTGTATTACAGTCCTATAAGGTAAGAAAAATAATAGTTCTACTTACGTTCCATCTATTCAAAAGATAGTGTTACTTGTACAATGCTTATTTATTAAAAAGTTCAAGGATACTATACAATATTAGTTCCTGAATTAAAAAGTCCCTAAAAAGCAATTTCCACAAAAAAAACAAGAAACTTTTTTACCCATTTAACTGTAAGTAAGAGCTGGGTTTTTTGTATATTTATTTTATTCGTAGAGGTCAATAATGTAAGGCAGGGGTACGGAACATCAACCTCAAAGTTTTCTTTTATATGGTCCGGAGACAAATTTGCACATTTTTCTTTAAGTTTAAAGGCATTTAGAAGTCTTCAAAAGAATATATAAATATCTAAATGAAGTTAGTAACCACACAATTGTGTTTATTAATGTCACTTTTTGAAGACACACTAGTGGCTGCGGTAGCCTAGTGGTTACGGTCATGAACTCGGGTCTGGTTTGTCATGAGTGCGAGCTCTAATGTCATTGAAGACCCATCTGTCGTGACTCAAAGTCCTGACTGAATGAGTGAATACTAACGTCGCATTGTTCAGCTGCACGATGGCTTTTGGCGACGAACCTCATAATTTTGAATCATAGTCAAGTGACGATGACGACAATTTAGCTGGCACCCCCTCTCTAATCTACCACACTACACCAACAGGAGAACGTTTGAGTTCTCATAGATTTAACATCCCTACACGGCGGGTCTTTAGTGTTACTGAGCTCGAACTTAAGACACGCCAGCCATGATCCTATACCTTGACCACTAGGCTACCGCGGCCACTCAAAGTAGTGACAATGGCGTAGTGTGAAAGTTAGGACTAGAATTATAGCTCAGGTGCCGTTCTCATCCCTTGGACCGTAGCTCAAAATTACGAGGTTCATCACCAATACCTTCTGTTGCTTTATAGTGAGATGTTGATGAACCATCACTTACTCGAAACTCCCCTAGAGCTATTGGCGATGAACCTTTGAAACAAGGCCAAGTGGCGAGAAGGATACCTGAGCTAATCCTCACTCTCCAGTTTTCCAAACCACGCCACATGGGGTACTTTGAGCTTCGACTGATTTAACGTGCATCAACCCCTTTATGTGTGTGTGTGGGGGACCTTAAATTAATAACCTCAACGGCATTTGGAAGTTTGCATATTATGCGTAAATAAATACGTATTCGTTTCGAATTTAATGCTCATTATTACATTTAAACAAGAATAAAAATAAAAATTAAAATACCTGCAGTTGAGTTTAGCTTTAAAATTTTTTTTAAAAAAAAACCTTTATTGATAATACAACGCATTCGATGCCGATAATTTACCGCTTATAAATGCTCTTTTTCCTCTCTGTATCATGCACGAAGTTCATTCGCTAAGTTTAATTATGTCTTTATCTCAGATTGTGAAACATTGTATATAAATATACGACGTCCTTTGCATTTTTTCTAGAAAAGCAATTACTAGGCTATGTTTCATATTTTCTCTCATTAATTCGAATCTAGTTTAAACAAATGTCTAAGTTTTTTAATAATCGGTAGCGAGCCATACTTGTAAGTTTCAAATTCAATATCACTGATATGCCAAACACATAGTGAGATGGAATTGTAAGGGGGTTCTAGAATGAATTCTCCTTTTATGCCACAAGGTTTCTGAATGAACTAAAGAGAAAGATTTCCTATTAAGGAAGTAATAGAAAAATATTGACAAAATTTTGTATAAATTAATTTATTGTTTTCAAAAAGAAAATTGAGAATTCGTTTGTATACGTATGCTTGAGAATTTCCTTATAATTTCATTGTCTGATATTAATAAATAATGTAGATATAAACATTATATATATTTTTTATGATTTGTTTACTATTATAATATATCATGACTGAGTACTTTTAGAAGGGATTATGTATCGGTTTAAGAAGGGTTTTTTCCGCTCTTGATTTTCATTGAAATTTTATTTAGTTATTTTTAATGGTCAATACAGCTAATAAAAAGAGACTAGTCAAGTTTAGGACGGCCTTATGGTCGCGGCACCGAGTGGACAAGGTCGTGAACTCGTGACTTGCGTTATCGAGTCGCGAGTTCCAAAACAAATGTCACTGGACACCAGCCATATAGAAAGGCTGAAAAACGAAAATTCTGTCGGGGCTCAAAGTCACCCTCTTTTGTGTGGCGTGGAAGTTTAGAGGGAGGTATCAGCTCAAGGTGTCATCCTCGTCACTTGATCATGGTTCAAGATTACAAGGTCCATCACCAATATCCCTTCTGTTGCTAAGCCATACGACTTAAATTAAAATAAATAAATTAACCGGCATTTCGATCGAGTAGTCCGATAAAAGCCTAAATGATTGAAAAAAACTTGTTGAATTCTAATCGAGTTTTGTGCTTGACAATACAATCTGACCGGACTTCAGAATCTAGCACACATTTCTTAATGCAAAACTCTACTCCGAAGATAATCTTACACGATAAGAAAATTAAATCTTTCAAGAACTAATTTAGAATAATGAATTAATTAATAAGTGGAATAAAAAATGAAATAAACCATTTGAGTCGAATATTGAGCCGTGAAAGCGAATAAAATTCGTATCGTCATTATACCTCATTCGGTAGCATTAGAAGTATAAAATACATTAAAACCTTTCAGCGCACGATTTTTTTTCAAAAATAAATATGCTAACCACCAAACGTTCAGATTTCAATTATAGAAGACAAGTGATTATAGTCTTGAATTTCTTGGTTCGTTTTGCTGCGGGCTCGAGTACTGATAGTGCAAAATATCTGTTCGTGCATATCAATGGGAGTTTTTGCACATAAATGGAACAGAGCTTCAAAATTCCAAACTGGCAGTGATGTGAAAACTAGGAGAGAGATCTATCTCGGTATCATCCTCTTTACTTGGAGGTTCATTCTTGGTTTTTAATAAGTCATTTTGTATGTTTTATTTCGTTTAATTAATTTGCTTCCTTTAATGAGCTCACTCACTGTCTATTAAATTTTTACTATTTATGAACCAGTTTTCCTACATATGGATTCCTCTCTACACAGTGGAGAAAAAGCAGATCGATTAGATAGAAGAAAAGATCAATTGAGGTATTGCTGTTCGAAGGAAGCGTTGAAATTTTGTTATATAACTGTTGATGTTAACAAGGATACACTGAGTCCAATTTAGAGTTGAGCATAATAGCACTAATTGAAAAAAGTCCATTATTCATCCTCCAATGATATTTAAAAATAATCTGCTTCCCTTTTTCAAATACAAGGCTCTCGCATTGAAAATATAGAATTTTAGAAAGTGAGATGCCAGTTCACAGTGGTCACTCTCATTACTTAACCGTAGTTCCAAATTACTAGATCCATCACCATAATCCTTGTATTGCTTCTAAGAGAGTGTGACGTAATAAAACAATAAATTATAATCCCTTTAGTTTTAATAGTCCCAAAATAGTTTTACTTGTTGTTATTTTCGAGTTGGAGATTGTGTAAATACGCGTTTCTAAAATAATAATAATAATAATAAAATGGACGCTTTAATGTGATTTCTTTCTTATTCTCCTGTACAAAATTTAAGACATTTTCTTTTTAGAAAATAACTAGAAAAAAGGCTTATTTACAAAATTATGGCTTTTTTACGACTTAAATCATTTACAAAATTACTAGATATGTTACCAAAACTTTTTAACATCTACATAGTGAAATTTATTCAAATCAGAGCTATTAACTTTATGTATTGCGTTATGATTGCACAAGTGTACACGCTTTGCCGATTAACAATATACTAAAGCGTACCACTGCGTTATCGATACCTTTTACGTTTACATTTCTGAAGGAGTGAAAAGAAACAAGGCGGACGAGGCTTGTTTTCAATTCTGCTTCATTTAATTTACTGATTTTGATACACACGGTCCTTCAGGTAACTCTACAACCAAAATCACAAAGATGATATAGGTCAGGTGTAGCGAACCTTCATGGATCAACGTGGAATTTTTCCTTAAGAAATGTTAAGTGAGGTACAGATGTGCCGTCAGATAATTTTGACTTGTGGTTATTGGGAAAATAATAAAATCAAATACTTATAGCAACTCGAAACTCTTTATTTACTACGAAAAAAATACATTTTGCGTTGTATAGCACTAAAGTTTTTAGTTAAACGTGTAATTCAAATTAAAGTAACATTAGTGTGACTTATGTTGTTGCAGATTAGATGACAAATGACTTATTTTGGGGTTGTGTAAGATATTACTTGTAGCAAATGTATGCTGAATTGGAATCATCTGCCAAACAGTTTCTAAAAATGTTTTTATGTTATTCACCTCTGAAAATTATGACTCGCAGGCATAGGTAGCTGAAAGTATGGTCTTCTTCAAATACTTAAATATGTCTGTGGAATCGAATTCCATATTTCAAAAATTTTGTTACTGGCATTTTTACTTATATTGCTTGTTAATCTTTCTGTTTCAATCAATTCTAACTTTTCCTTTGTCTTAATAAATTTTTGAATCCATATTGAACTAAACTGGAAATCAATCACACACACACAGAGAGTTGCATTTCAAATTCTTTAATCTTCAAACAATCGAATTAGGACAAGTTCAATTTATCAAATGAAGTCACATCAAGATACATAACTTGAGCGTTTTCGAAAATTCTTTGTGCTGAGAAAATCTAGCTAAAAATTCATTGATTGAAGAATCAACTACCGCCCCGCTACTGATCACTCGCGTTTGTTTGTAATACTTATTCGTAAACTTTGTTTTTGAACTAAAATACAAACTGTTTTCATCGGTGGCGTGCCCAAAATATTGTGTCACGTGCCATTGGTTTGCCATCCCTGATATAGATGATCAGGCTTTAATTTAGACAATCGTGTACCGCAGAAGATACACAAGAAGATACTTTCATCATGGAAGTTCACTGAATTCACAGCTTTTAGACGTATCGCCTTATGAGCAGTTATTTCGACTTGCATTAAAATAATGTTGTCTAAATAAACACGTTGTCTTAACACCGAGACTACATATTCATTTAAAAGTTTGCTGTGCCATTTCCTTGCGACTATGTACCTAATAAGTCACCCGTTGGAAAGTGTGGTGAAAGCTCAGATGTCATCCTCGTTATTTGAACGAAATCCCAAATTAAGAGGTTCGTTTCTCTCTCCAATAAGTCTCGTATTACCTCTAAGTGTATTTTTAAAAAATAATGAACTACATTATATGGCGTTAGCTTGAAGTGCTGGCTTGGGTTTCAATTTCCTCATCCGATCATAAACAATGAAATATATTGGCGGGTGTGATAACCGAAACTTTAAGAAAAAAGTAACCGAAGATGTTCAACGAACAAGGGACTCTCCAGTTTCACAGCAGACTAACGAATTTCAATAAGCAAGTATGAAAGTTGAATAGGTCTTATTGAAATGGTGTACAATATTACAACACTTTAATTCATGGCATTTGCATATTTTAAGTTGCGTATATTTTATTCAAAATGCTCATGGATCTATAATGAATGTTATTAATGATTAGTAATGATAAATGTATGTGTCGAGAGAGATTATTACAAGCAAACTCGCAACTTTAACCTTATTGATTATTCATGTAACAAAACCCTTCTTTAAACCCCTTAACTGGATTGCCCGTACACCGTAAAGGTTACCGAAAGCTGGCCATAATCAGTTTGCCTGTACGCTGCACGGGTACTGATATTTTCTTCTTTCTATCTTTGATTTGCACATATTTTTACTTCTGATAGTGAAATTATTAGTGTAGTTTGTTCATGGTACTGAAATACTTCTCATCCGTGATTTTCTTTGTGATGAAGGCGGGAATTTTTGATTCAAGGCAGAAATTTAGATTCTTGAAAATTTTCAATAAAAACTGGGGTTGGCAAGGTAACGTGCAATTTATTGCTTGAGAAGAAATGAAAATGGAAAGATAGCCAACAAAGCCGATATTATTTCCGTCCCCATTGTAATGTAAGACTTAATGTTACACCATGCTTCAAACTGCGTGTGCATCAGGAGCGTAGCACCACCGTATCAGCAGTATCAATGGTACAGGGCCCCCAAACAACAGGAATCCCAACATGTGTAACTACAGTCCCACTAAGCAGGGCTCTCATATTTAAAAAGGGCCCCAAAGGAATTTCGATATACGACCAATTCAGATCTAGTAATTCTACTTGTGTATGTATATATATGCACGCCCACACGAAATCCTCTACCATTTGAAAAAGAGGTACGAACATGAAATTTTTTTGTAAGTATGAGTGAAATTCTTTTAAGATATATGAAACATTCTTCATAGCATTCAGAAAGTACTTATAAAAAGCAAATATTTAGGGGGATTTGTGTTCCCCAATTGTAAAATAAAAAAATAGTACGAAAACTGAAAAGTTAAAAATTAGATTAAAACTTTTCTATTTTCGCATTCTGTTAAGAATAATGCTTAATTACATGCAATATATATAAAAATGTACCTTTATTTGGAACATATTGTGCAAAAAAATTGACTGCTTAAGGGGTTAATTGTCGCTATCTCCATTTAAGTGGGTTTAATATAACTCTTTAATTAACTGAAATAAATTACGTGTTCCTGTTTAAGGTATCCGACTACGTTCGGAACCATGATTTTAAAAAAGCGCATAAATGGATAATTTTCATGATATTTAGTGTCACTTAGATTAGAATACATATATAAATTGTTTTAAGGACACATTTTGACAAAAAAATTTATTTAAAAACAATATTTCGGAAAAAATTAACTTAGGACAACCTTTTTCAAAATGTTCTCCTTTTGTGAAAAATGCTTCTATTATATATTTAGCCTGTATATAGCTCAGACCTCTGTTCAGAGGCTCAAGTATGACTTTTGAAAAATTCACATTATTTTCAGAGTTATAACCCATTGAAATAATTATTGGCGTTTTTTTCTTAAAAATTCTCCCCTCTGTTGTTGTAAAACATGGATAAACCCACTTCTAAGTTATATATTTCAAAAATTCTAGTTGAGCCTCTGTACAGAGGTCTGAGCTATATACAGGCAAAATATTATTATAATAGAAGCATTTTTCGAAAAAGGAGAATATTTTGAAAATGGGTCATTCTATGTTCATTTTTTGTCAAAATATTGTACTTGAGTAGTTTTTTTATTGTAATAATATTCTTAAAACAATTTTATATACATTTTCTAATCTAAGTGGCACTAAATATCATAAATATTATCCATTTATACGCTTTTGCAAAATTACGGTTCCGAACGTAGTCGGATATCTTGATATATATATATTATAATAAAAAAATGTCTGAAGTCTTAGTTTATCTTTCAGTTTCACTTTTATTCGCTCGTTTTAATGTTTTCGCTCGACGTGCAAAGAGAAACACATTCCCTTCTTTAATTACTTAACTGTTACAATGAAAATTTCAGGACATCTCCGTCCAATTAAAAATCTGCTAATCAAATCCAGTATACCTCGTAATTTTAATCCATGTTCCATTGACGAGCTTGACATATGAGCTGGCATATTTATTGAAAACTGGCACTCTAATCAAAATTTCCAAATATATATTTATGCACGATTTAAAATTCTGACAACGTGTGTGGTTAGATTTCTAATTATATAAGAAGTTGCTGTCATATATATGTCGTATATCTAGGTTAAAGTGTAGTATAGGGTGGCCCTTAACGATGTCAATTTCTTTTATCAATCAAAATCGGTCACCAAGCTACTTCATTCAGCGATAGGTGTACGGAAGCCAGAATGAATTCGTTATTTCACCATGATAACTAGATAAAAATTACAAAATCCAAAGCCCCCATAATACACTTGGTGTATGAAATTAAATTGGGTTTTAAAATCTTCAAATGTCTTGATAACGTCATAAGAAGAGTGAAGTGCAGCCCAAGTGCTGTTCTCATCATTACAGCGTCGTCAAAAATTACAAAGTTTTTCTTTCTTTGAAAATTAAAGATTTCTTTCAAGCAACATTGATTGAATATTTTACAATTTGTAATTGTATTTGTTTGACTTTTAATGAAACCTTATAGTGGTCCAGCTGCTTTTAAAGTTTTCTAAAAGGGTTTGCTTTCTCTTTATATAAATTTGATTGCTTTTCATATTGTAAATAATTGTACAAAATTAAATATCAGGAGCATTATAATTGAACAAATAAATAGGAATAAATAATGTTCAAAATCTTAATATAATTTAAGCTATTTTATTTTGGGTAGTTAGAATGCAGCTCAACTTCCGGAATATCATCTTTCTTGTTTTTCTCTCATGCTTTTTCTGTTTCTGTTTTCTTTTTATATATATTTGTTTTGAAATTAATATTGTAAAATTCTGTGGTTTTCGAACTAAACATTAAATAATAAATATTTCACTCACATAATCTTTTTGATTGAAAAAGTTGAATATGGTAAAATTTGTTTTGTTTGCTGTGAATTTTTACTGGCTGGTTTTTGAACCGTAATTTAAGGGTATGAATTCTTAATTTTCTCTTTGTCTGAGGTGATTATAGTTATTTTTATGTATTTTAGATGTGTGAAATTATTTCAGTTTTGTTAAAATTTGCATAATTATATTTCAGAATTTTTTTAATGATTCATCTTTGAGTTGGAATACATTTATTTTATTAATTTCTTACTCACTCGGTTTTATTTTTGCTAAGAAAATAATCATTATTATTCTTTGCTTGAAAAATATTATTACAAAAATTTCAAGGCCTTGTTATGTTTCAAAATTATATTGTGTGGTAATATACTATAATGTTTTCATATTATAGATTAAAAAATACTATTATAGTAAACATTTTTTTTTTTGTAATCGTATATACTTTTTATGTGTGGATTTCTTTTGATAAGCTCTAAGTACTCTGAGAATATTTTTAAAATCTGAATTGTTGAATCTATTTATGATATTATTTGTGTATATAGTATTTTAAAAATGCCAAAAATTCAACGTGTGAAGTTCAACAATGCAAGTGTTTTACATTTTCTTCTAAGCCCAGTTAAAATAATCATTATTAGAACAAATTTGTCCCTAATTTTTGATAATTAACCTAAATATGTAAAATTCTTATGTGGAATTTTTATTAAATGATAGTCTTATATCTTTTATAGATGTCTTGTGAATATTGTCGCCAAGGCTCTCACTCATGCCAGCCGTATAACCATCATCCAAATTATGGACACCCTCATTATTCTGGTGAGCTAACAAAAAATGTGCATATAGCTAATTTTATTACTTTTAATTTCAAATTTAAAATATTTGTGAAATCAGTAAACTATTTTGGCACAGATTCCTCAGTTTGGGAATCTTTTCTGGTTGGGACTTTACTTCTTTTATCATTGGTTTAAGCTAATATTTTTAATCATATTACAAAATATTTTACATTAAAATTCAGATTAAATGCCCTTCTTTTGCTCTATGGCCATTTTTAAAGTTTTGTTGTTTATGGTTATTTCAGTAATAAAGCTAAAGTAATCATTTTAAGTATTGTCGTAAAAATATTTCTCTGCATTTTATAAATTGTATTTAATAATTTAATGACCAATTAACTTTTAGAGGTATTTGAACTAATTAAGAGAAATTATTTATGGAAATTATATTTATCTCTTAATCAGCATCATATGTCTGTTTGGATGAAATGTATTATAGTGTGTGTAATTTTATTCTATTGTTGAATGGTTTCTATTTATGTTCTTTTTGTAGATGTTCCAGATGAACTGGAGGAAGAACCTGAGGCTCCTAATCTATCGTTGGGAAATCGCATCCTTTGGTTGACTGAAACACGTGCTGCATCTGGAATTGTTCGTTGGATTGGTCGCATTCCTACCATTTCAGCTGGCTGGTCTGCAGGCATTGAATTTGTAAGGAGAAAAAAATTTTTTAGTCCTTCAAAACGCAGTTTCATACTATAATATTGTAACAGTCATACATCTTAATATCAGAGAGAGAAATTAAAAATCAAACATTTATATTTTTACCCCAAACTTGACTAAAATTTTCTTATAAAACAGTTCTCCATAGTAATTTAAGAGCAATTTAGAACTATTTATAGTGATTAATTTTTTTTAATACAAATAATATTATGTCCTTTAAATTTTACTAAGTATATTTTGTCTGAGCATTCATCTTAAATTTTTTACTTTTTCTCTTTATTGAAATTTCGTAATTCAGTACAACTATGTCATTAAAATATCCAGCCTTTATGATGATCAAATAGTTCTGTGTGAAGGTAATTGTGATTTTTTTTCTTATTAAATGAATTGCAGAATCCCTTATCTTATACATTTAAACCCAGCACC
Source organism: Trichonephila inaurata madagascariensis (assembly GCA_019973955.1). Lineage (NCBI taxonomy): Eukaryota > Metazoa > Arthropoda > Arachnida > Araneae > Nephilidae > Trichonephila > Trichonephila inaurata. The sequence continues at coordinate 48,332 of BMAV01012973.1, read as the reverse complement.
TGTAAATATATTCCACTTCTCTAATCAATAAAAAGCTCAGAATCCTGTTTGAAAGCTTAAAATATTTAAGAAGTAAATGATATCCAAATTATGTTTGTAGAAACATGCATGTATGTACTAAACTTTTTGCTTTGTAGATCATCAAACCTTTTCTTTTGTAATAAAATCAAATTTCACTTATAGGGTTGTGATAATGCACAAATGCTGAACAATTAAATATCTAAAGAGTAAATGTGCAAATAAAATTTGAAGATTTTTATATTGAATCAAAACAATGATATTTAATAAAAAGTATTGGTCTGATTCTTTAACTGGTTTTTTTTATCTGTATCATCTATTCAAAATAAACATTGCCTTTGCCATGTCTTTTTTTACTGTTACTATGAAAATATCTTGTCGTTCATCAGGTGGTAAATGATATCCAAGCAAACAGTCTGAAGATGTTTGATATAAGAATATAATTAGAATGTAGTAAAGCTAGGAAATTTTTTAATTGTTACCTTTCTCAATAATTAATAACTAAACTTTCCTGAGAAATAGTTTTAAATAACTGTACTGGAATTATTTTACTCTAATCATTAATTAAATTTGTTTAATTGCTTAGAAATTATATTATAACAAATAACATTATTATAAACAAAATGAAAATTTTAAGCTAAAGATTATTGTGTGGACATCTTATATAAAGGCAGTCTACTCCACTGTAAAGAATTAAATTTCCTAATTAAGGTTGACATAATGTATTTATGGAAAAACTAAACTTTTCACAATACTGTTCACAGAATTACAATTATACCATTTAAAAAAGATAATTTTTATACCTATGTAATAATTGTAATTGTTATGTGTATAGTTCCTCATGGAATTTGTGAATCTTAAATGAAAAATATTGGAATATACATGTATATATATTTACAAGGAAAATATAACCATTGTAGTTTTTTTGTAAAAGTTTTTATGTGTGAAGCATTGTAATTAAGTATTAATGCAGGTGTAAAAAATATAATCTTTCTCAAATTTCTGCTATTTCCTATATTTTGAGTTACATATATGTATGTGTGTATATTTATATGCAATATATTTGCTCACGAAAAATTTATGTTTTGATTAGAGGTGATTAAGTGGTTGTGATCAAAAAATTAAAGAGGCTTATTTGTGATCATATCATTCATTCTTCTTGTACAGTGCTAAAATACAAGAGAGGGAATTATTCAAATATTAAGTTTTTATATATAGTGAAGAACAGAGAAAAAGGTATAATAAAAAATACAGTCACGTTTTAGTCATGTCAGTGCTTAGGCAAGGGGATTTAATAGTTATTTATTGAAATGACATAATTGTTTAGAGGGAATATTATTAGAAAAGTGCATGAAGACAATTAATGATCTTGTATTTCTTGGAATCGCCAATAAATCTATCAAAAATTCAAGGTCTGAAGAATCAGTAATAAATATACCAACATAATGTTTTTAATGCTTTAGAAAAAGATAAATTTAAGACAAGTTTCAAAATGGGGTATTAGGATTTATGAATTAGATGTTATAAATAAAGGAAATTCGAATTATGAGTAGGCATCAATTTTTAAGTTATTGACACACACACACACATAAAGACTAATGTGTGAATCAGAACAGCAAAAGATTTATGGTTATATTTAAATAAAATGAATGCTACATACCAGACTTCAGTGGCAAAATTAAAATACAATTGCATATTAATTGCATTTCTCATGTTTTTAAGCTGTTTAAGCTTAAAAATGCGCATATAGATCTCATAGTAATATATGTATTAGAAAATTCATTAATTTTGGATTAAATAATTTTGTGTCATTTCCTAAACCATTTTAACATGTTTGTCAAGGATTTGTTGAGTAAGTACAAATGAATTGCTGATGTTTTTATTTTAGTAAAATTGATATATTTTTCAATAATGAAATATACTTATATATGTAAAAAGCAAAACATAACTGCTTAATTATGCATGTGTGTATTTTGCTGTGCATCCTGCTGATTGTTTTGTATTTCATAGGATAATGTAGTGCCAAATGGGGGAAATGGAGATTTTAAGGGCGTAACTTTTTTAATTCTCGTCCTGGTCATGCTTTATTCCTTCCTGTGTCTGATCTAATCAAAGTGGATAGTGCTGCCTCTGGATCTGTTAATGGTTAGTAATGTTATTATGTTTATAAATATTTAGATACTCTGAGCAGTTTTTAAAATCTAAATATTTAAGAATTTTATCCAATATTTTTTTAAGGTTATACTGGTATTTTTTTCTTATTATTTATTCATGGTATTTAAATATTTCTCATGTTTTATTTTAAAGTAAAATTTTAAACAAATCATTAAATAATTCATTTGATCTTTTTATTTGAAGTACAGTCATGCCTGAGTAAATTTCTGTAAGTGATTAGAGAAATTTATTCATGCATAATAGATAATAATAATCCTTAGTACAAAAGGATTATTATCCATTTATTTGACTAATGTATAATTATTTAATTATGTGGAAAAAAGGGAACATCAATTTATTTCTAATATGCTAATTTTAAACTGCATAAATTAAATTTTTTTTTCTTTCATAAAAAATATTCATTCGTTAAAATTTTTTTTTTAATATATTTCTAGCTAAAAAAATTTTCTACTCATTGTAAAAATAATAATAGTTAAATGAAAGAGTTGCAGACAAAATTCCAGTGTCCTGTAAGATGTGTTAAGTTGTGCTGTAAAATTTTGGGCTTAATATATATATTCAAATGATCAAAATATCTACTTGAAGAATTCAAATTATTTAGGTTTTATATTTGCAATATCTATGAACATTCAAGAACTGCAAATAATTTATCATTTAACCAATTTATTCATTCATGTAATATTTATGCTTTAGCTGACTTATGTAAAAATGTAGTTTTTATGTATAAAGGAATTTTTTCCCCTTTCCACTTTTTTTTCCAAAGCCAAAATTATAACTCTGTATGAGATGAATTTTCTTTATTGTTGCGGTAAACTTTTATAATCATATTTTAGCAATACAAATTCTTCATCTTAATTATAAATGTACAACCAGTAATAAAATTAATTGAAATAATTGCCACCATTATGTTATAAATGAGCATGTGCTCTGTGTGCAAATGTATGAAACCAATATCTATAGAGTAAAAAAACATTTTGAATTTTATTATAAAGATTTTTTAAAACTTTTTTCATTAATGTGAAATTTTAAAAATATGCATATTTAACAAAGGAACAAAATATAAAATAGTTCTTATCTTTTTTAGGTGAAAGAACATCATTTTTTGGTAGGCTTCAAGATTCTTGTTCCAATTTTGCTCATAGGAAACGCAGAGATTCCACTTTTGGACATTTTAAACAGGAATATGTAAGAAAAATGAAAATTGATGCAAAATTGAACTTTTATATTTTACACACACACATACACACACACAGATATATATATATATATATATATATAAAATTTATGTTCTTTTGTCTATATAGTATAAATACTTATGTTTGTAAATATTACTTTCATCAATTTGATTGAATTAAAAGAATTACTATATTTTTATGATGTATTTGAATTAATTCTATAAATATATATGAGGAAGGGGCATAAGGTAAGGTATAACATAATAGACAGAAAGAGAGAGAGAGAAGCCTTTGAATTTTATCCTTGAAAGTGATATTCAAAAGTCAGACATTGAAATACTATTTTCACTGAGTGCTTCAAACATCAAAAAATAATTTTTTTGAAGTGCGTTTTTCATTAATATTCAATTACAAAATTTATCACTGACACGTTATTGCCAAACTATTCATGTATCTTATCACCCCTGTGTGTGTGTGATGTTTATGATGTTGAAATGTTAGAACAAGGAAAGTTACTAAGTATATAAATCAACTGAATATGCTTATATTTTGTAAGATACATTATTTTATTATAATTTATGAAATATCACAATTTTTAAATTTTTGAGTTAAATTAATGGTAAACATATTTTACCTTCCACTAATCATCATTAGAAATGGGAATGCGTGTTATCACCAGAAATGTCCACTTGGCAAAGTTCATGCCTCACTAACTATAAAGCACTTATACAAACAAAAAGCATCAGTAAAAAGGTTTAATTTAATTATTTTAAAAATTTGTGAAAGCAAATGTTTACACATTATAGAGTTATAAAATGAATTCCTTATTTTAAAGAAATGATTTGCTTAAATTTATTATAAGTAATTTCTTGTATTCATCACATAAAAATTTTTGGTTATTTTTTCAGGACAAATGATGAAATACTTAAGTTTCATGAATTGAAGTGTAGCCTTTGCTTTAAATAAAGCTTGGATAATATTTGTGATATTTATATTTTGTTGAAAAATAGAAATAGTTGCTATATATTAAAATTTTGTTTCTGGTATTTATCGTTAAAAAAAAATCATTCTATATGCAAGAGCATGAAATGCCTGTTTTCCTTTTTAAGAAAATAGTTAGGGACAGATTATAAATTAAATTATTTCATTATCCTTTAATTTTTTAAATTGCATTTAATTTTCTCAATAAAATCAATACAAGACAACTTTCATAGATAGTGGGTAAGAATTAAATAAAATATCAGTATTGCAGTAATTTATGTTACTTTAGTGATGGATTTTAGTTAATATTGTCAATTAATTATTGTAATTGTTTAATTTCTTTTATTGTACATGTGTATAAGATGTTAAATATAATTGAAAATGAAGTTTTTAAGTTTAATTGTATTTTAACCATTTATTTTATTTCAGGGTTTTGCATGGTTTGTGAAGTGTGCAGGTATGATATACTAACCTGAATGGAATATTTTGTTATGAATTGCATTCCTTTGTTAAAAGAACTCAGCATTTGTTATTTGTGTGAGTTAATTAACTTATATTTCCTTCTAACTATAAATTACTTAATTGCTTGCATCCTCATTCCTATTAATTGTTGTATTTAAAATGCTATTAATTTTAATTTCACTTAGACAGAGAAGGCTTTAAAAATGTTTTTCACATAATTGAATGTGAATGCTGCCAAATAATTTTATTATAAAACTTGCATGTTGTGATTATGCAGCTTTGCTTTAAAATAATTTGTAATGTTACTAATAGTTTATCTAACATATATTTTTGCTTGTTTGAATTTTTTTTACTTATTACCTCTAATTATATTTCTATTTTACTATAAACATTTTAAAATTATAATATATAAACATATATAAATTTAAATTTCAATTTTTAGAAATTGTATGTTTTATTCTGATGTGACATGTAGAGAGAGACAAAATTGACATGTAGAGTGCCCTCTTAACTGACCTATACTAGACTGTCAAATGAATTAGCAGATTAAATGAAAATAAATGAATGTGTAGTGAACACCACATCATAAAATTGGAAGAAAAACTTGCTTTCATTCTTTTGTATTTGTGTAACCTTTTTGTACAAAATTCCATTTTAACTAAATAATTCTCATTTTATTAATTTTTCCTTCTGAATGTTTTTCCGTCATTAATTTCAGTGAAATGAGGGGGTAAAAACTGTTAATACTTGCATGAAAAAAATAACCATTCAATAATATATCTGTTCAGTAAAGTATTTTACACAAAGGTACTTCATCAGCTGAACTGTTAAGTAAAAGGGTATATCAGGTGTTTTGTTGTATTTGAAATCAAATAATATGAATGTTAATTTATTTTAGTTCTTGTAAGTTATTGATTTTGATAATACTTTTCAAACATGCTCTGTTTATGTTAATTTTTACTTCTGTTTCTGAAATTTACTGGAGTGAAGTAATTGAGAATTCACACACACTACTAGTAACTTAATTTTTAAATAAGTAAAGAAGAATAATTCTTTTGGGTTTTGGGAGTTTTAATGTATTAAATCTCCATTGAATCCATCTGATTATAAGTTAAAATTGCCCTAGTGTTTTAAAATTATTTTAAAGAGATATTTTAATGTGATGTGAATGAATATAAACAAAAATTAATGATAATTAAAGTTTTTAGTAACATTCTTACTAAAAATTTCAAATGCTTCAACTTTTGAATGCAAAGTTCCTCATAATACAGACTAGATTTTATGTTCTTATTATTAATTTTTCATAAATATATTAATACATATATACTTATTTATATGTTACATCATGTACTAAATTGATTTGTGAATTAATTTTTAATAATCCATTATAATTTTCCCCTTTACTTTACTATATTTTTTAATATTTTCTGTGTTTGAATATGCTTTTTTTTAGTGCTCAAACTGCAATCATAATGATCTTCGTAATGGCCATCATTATAACCATGCCCCTGTATATGATCGAATCACATCCAGGCGTTCTATGTATTATGAAGACCAACCTTATGAAACTTACAATGCATGTGCTCCTTGTAATCCTATGCAAGGGATTTCCAACAGAGCCTTGGGAGAAATATCGAATACAAGACAATATGCAGCACATCGTCGATCATATCCAAGAGAAGAACATTGCAGACATCCTGATGAAGAAGTTGTAAAAGCAATTGATTACCCAAAATATAATGATGAATTTCGCATGGCGCGCAAGGAATCTATTTTCAATCCAAGATCCAGCTTGAGTTTCATAAATGGTTTTAAGGAATGGGTCTCATGCTTAGTTTTAGGAACCAATAGGCGAAAATCAAATAGAAAACTTGTTTTGAAAGATAGGAAATCTGTTACTAGTGTTTTTCTTTCAAATAATTCACAGTCCTTAACAGGTCAGAGATTGTCTTCCTTTAGTGAATATGCATCTATTAGTATTTCTAAAGGCTCCCAAAAAAGTAGTCAATCCCTTACTAGATCTTCTGGTAACTCTATCAGTGCTTCTAATCATGCACCAGTGACAAAGAAGAAGAGTAGAAAAAAGAGACCTGCACCTTTACCTCCCATTCAATACAATGGTGCTATTGATTCAAACAGTGAAGATCATAGACGGGGAAGATTGTCCAATGGCAGAATGATGTTGCACTCAGTAGAAGAGATAGTCAAAGGGACCGTCGCAATAATAAAATTATATCCAAAACTGTAAAATCTACAAACTCTGTGACTCATGCAGTCCCAGTTAAGAAAAGATATAAAAAAAGAAGAGCACCTCCACCACCTGCTGTTCTTGCTACAGTTGGCTCTGCTATTTATGCAACAGTAATAAAAAAAGACTCCAAAAATGCTCAAAATAGTGCATCAAGTTTGAAGTTGAATGATTTTGCTCATCCTGTTAAACATTGCACCACAGAATTCATCGAAGAAATTCAAATGACTGGGAAGTCCCAGGAACATCATCAAAAATATCGAAACATAGGACTAACCAAAAACATTTAAAAAGAGGCCCTCATATCTCGGCTTATGCCAATTCAAAAAACAGCCTTGTAGGTTCTGATTCTGAAGATTCAAGTAGTGGCTCCATTTCATTTTCTCCCAATGAAAGTGGTGATGATAAATATGGATTGGTTAATTATAGGGCCATGAAAGTTATTGATGGTATAGACGAAGAAACATCTATGCCAGGATCATCTAGTTATGTGCAATATTCTAGTGATAATAGTGATGTTTGTTTGAAAATTTCCATTCAAAAAACTGAAACTAATGTTGTAACAGTTGAAGAAGTACCTGCACCTCATACAGTTCATTATACCATCGAAGAGGATTCATCATCTTCAGAGTTATCTGATGAGCCTCCTGTGATTCCTGTGAAAATAAAAAGTATTGATGCTCCTCATCAAGAATCGAAAGCAAATTCAACCGACAGTTCAATTATATCAACTGAAGAAAATAGTGATCAATCCAAAACTATATTTGAAGAATTAAAATTAAAGCCACCAGTTAAGGGGTCTGTGAAAGATTTTGTCAATGCATTTAACATGCTTGCTTCAATAAGCAATGGTCTTGGTCAACAAGCTCCAAAACAAATTACTGATGCCCCTAAACCACAGGATTCCCGTGTTAATTCTGGAGCACCAGCTCCTAAAAATATCCAGTCATTTCCCACAAATTGGGAATTCCAAAACAACAAAGCTGCTAATTTGGCCTTTTCTTCTAGTCAATTTCTCCTTCCAATAGCTGAAGAATCATTAAATGAAACATCAGAACATGATGGTAATGTAGAAGAATCAAATGCTAATAATTCAGGTTCAACTAAGCTCAAAAACAAGAAAAATGTTACCTCTGATCATAGGCATCTAAAGTATGAAAAAACTGTTGATGTAAATGAAAACACTAACACATGCTCCCATTGCTCAGAAAAACATTCTCCAGCTTCTACTACTAAAAAGCAAAGTACAAAGAAAAGAATAGCCCCTCATCGTGAAAAGACTACTCACTCAGAACAGGCTCAATTACCAAATATTTCTTCAAAAGCTTCTATGTTAGCTCTGTCATCTCTACTTCAAGAAAAAGTACAAAATGGAAAACAAGGCAAGTTATTTGAAAAATATTTATATTAATTCGATATTTATGTGTTAGTCTACAAATTATTCATATTTTTGCACCATTCCCTGGTATTAAATTTAATAAAAATTGTTGATCTGTTTTGAAAAAAAAATTATACATAACATACAAATCATAATACATCCATTGGTTTAAATTTGATATATCTTATATTAACATCATTTCAGTATTAACTATTGAAGGGGGGGACTAGACTTACGTGTTTGAAATAAGCGTTTTTAAACATGGTTTTACTAAAAATTATTAAGATATCATACTCTACTGAGAACTCAGTGACTCAACAGCCCATGAGGGCCAAGGCCTACTGTGTCTTATCTCAGTTTACATGACCTGGGATGCATGTGCAGATGTTTCGGTCAAGTGGTCTGTCTGATGCGAAATCCCTAGTGTCTAGTTCCCAAGCAAGCTTGGTACTCATTCATCGACCCACTGAAAGGGTGAAAAGCTGAGTCGACCTTGCACAGCCAGGGATTTGAACCCCGGATCTGAGGCGTGGAAGTGTGATATACTACCTCTCAGCCACTGGACTTCAAGATATCATTACATTAATTAAAATGTTGAAATTTAATTTTGAATAAGCTAAAAATTGCTTTTCATAATCTATTTTTATGTATTTTGCATGCAATGCATTTTTTAAAATGAATATCAAATTTTTTTTCTCAAATGAATTAATTGTAGGTTATAAAATTTTTTTACTTTAAAATTTATTCTGGAATAGCATATTATAATTTTAACTAGGTTTAAATTTTTATTTTCAGTCTATCATTGTTAACTATATGCTCTTAATTTTAAGAATTTTAAAAACTATGTGACAAGAAATGAAAGAGGCCAATTTTTCTGTTAATTTTTCCAGTTAACTCTAACTATTCCTTAAATTTTACATTTTTCTGGCATTCTAAAATTAGAATTAATGTTAGATAAGTGTTAATGAGACTTGAAAACTTAAAATCAACTCATTTCACCTATGTAAAAAAGATTCAAATCACAGGCATAGCTAGTTCTGAGTGGGCCCAGTATTAAAACTCCTTAGGACCCTTTTTTAGAAATGAAAGCACACATTTTGGGGCCCCTGTAAGTTGGGGGCTCTGTATCATTGATATGGCAGGAGCTACGCCCCTGAAAAATACAAAAAGAGTTTAAGTAATAAAAATCTTCTAAAAATTTAAAATTTACTATTTTTAAGTTGAAAAAATCTTTTGTGTATCTTGCTTATTTTCATTGTAATTTGTTTTCTGCTTTATTAAAATTATTTGCTGCTTTCCTATCTTATTTAAAATCTGTGTAAATATATAATTGTTCATATTTTTTAGATATGCCCAGTTGCTCATCAAAACCAGATTTAAAACTTGATCAACCCATCATGTAAGTTGTGGCTTTCTGAACTTTTTTTAGCTAAAATAAATCAGTACTTTTTCTGATTAACAATGCTTCTAATTTTAGCATTCAATAATATTATTTTATTTTGGTATATTTGTGAGTATATATGTAACATCAATTTATATGCATGGGTAAACCATTTTCGACTAATATACGATAAGTGCATATTCAAGCACATTATACAGGTAGATTAGAAAACTTCTATATTAAATCATATTTCTCAAATAAATCTTGTATCTTTAAATCTTTTTGTTTTCGAATTTTTTTTATCCCATATGTATATTAATTATAAATTGAAATGGGATTGTGGTGTTCATTTTATAATGAAAAGAAATATGGTATAAAAAATGGGGGGTATGGAGAGCAATAGAGAATGAAAAATTTCGTATCCTAAATCAACTAAATAGATGTCAAAAGTTATTTGCAAAAGTTTAAGAAAAAAGCTTTAAATAGTTTGAAAACAGCTATATCTCCTTAATAGCAACTTTTTTCATTTATTGTTAGGCAAAAAATATAATTATGAATTTATCTAGCTGAATTATTAATAACTCAACTATAATTACTTCCACTATAATGTGTAAATATATTTGATGAAACTCTGCTAAAGAGTATCTAACAACTGTAAAAATGTAAATATTGGCAGGATAAATTTTTTCCTATTAAAGAATAGAACAATAACTATACTCCATAAAAACTGCCAACTTTTTTACATCTTCAAAAGTTACCGATAAATATGTAATCATAAAAATTTGATTTGAAATATCAAATTCAATATTCTTTCAGGGTGGGACTGTATATTGAAGACAAATCATCTCATCGAGGGCCTATACCTTTACTTGTAACTCCTTCTATGTCACTAAGAAAGTTGAAAAAACAGGTAAAATACAGGCTGTTATTTATTAATTTATGTATATCTATAGAGAGAGAGAGATAAAAAAAAACCTATCATTACTTTGAGTTCAAATCATAATAAAACTGCTCATTTGAATTTTAAAACTTGAGTAATGTAATAACATTCATAATGTTAAAAAATTTTTTAAGTCTGCTTCTATTATTTTTATTTTGCTTTTGTATATTACTAAATTACAGACCAAATTCATAAAAAAGAAAATTTCATTTTATTGTTTTTGTTTCAATTTATTTGAAAACATGAAAAGAAAAGTAAATTAATAAAACATCAATTTGTATATTCTTTTAAAAACTAAAAATTGGTTCTGTGTATTTTTCTACGTCATAAATATTGTGTATTATCTGATGTTCTTAATAAACAGTTTAAAGCTAAATGCATTTTCATGTTATTTCATTTTTCATTGCAGATAAATAAGAATTTATAAAATGTATTATAAAGAATTTATATTTATTATATTATCATTTATATTTATTAATTTTAGGTTGAGGCTGAATATGATTTTCCTCGTCATCAGCAGTGTTGGATTCTGGGTGAATCATTTGCTGTACAAGAAGATGCATCCTTGGCTAGTTATGGTGTGACTGAAGCAGGTTGTCCTATTCTTCTATATGTCATGGCCAAAGAATCCAAATCTCATTCCTTGCCTTGCAGAGCTTCTACAGCTACCACTCGGCTGCAAACTCAGAGCTCAAGCAGTGAGGAGGAAGTGGCTAGTCCCCGACAGCATCGAAGGAGAAAATCAAAACCTACACCCCATAAAGAACTAAAACAGGCTGCTTCAAAAGTACCCAAACCAGAAGATGGTAATATATGTTATTAGTTTAAGTGGATAATATACATGTTATGAAATTTCATGAAATGTAGTTTGATAGTATCTTTTGTGACAATGTTCAAAAGATTCAAATATCTTTTATAATGAAAAATAATAATAAATCATTTATTGATTCTATACGAAAAAGAAAATTTTCAGTGAATCAAATATATAAAATTGTAATTGAAATAAAAAATGGCATAGAAATTTTCTGAACTGTTAATCACTTACTCTTTCTTGGTTATAACCATGTTGTTATGGTGTGGAAGTTTTGAGAATGAGGTGCCAGCCCACGTGTTGCCCTTGTCATTCAACTGTGATTCAAAATTTCAACCTCTGATGCCAAAATAAGTGTAGTGTAGCTTAAAAGTGTGATGTCAATTAACAATTTATAACAACTTCTTAGTTGCAACTGAGGATTGAAATTATAAATATCGCAGAAAAAGGTTACTTTTTTCCCCAAAGAATTTTTAATTGTTAAGTGTTTTAATGTAAAAAATGATAATTTTTACAAATTAGGTTTTTAGTCTAGTTATCTATTACTTGGTCTGAGAAGATGAAATGTTATAAAAGGCATTTTTACTCCCTTATGAATAATCTAATAGAATTCATTTTTTTACTATTTAAAAAAATTCTATGATTCTTTTTGTCTGATTGCTATTTTTTACACTTTTTTTTATGATTATCAACTTAGTGCATCAGTTTACTATAAATATTTATTTACTATTTTCTTTAAAAAAACTTTTCATTTTGAGATGTGCAGTAATTTGCTTAAAAGATCTTTAGAAATTTTCAGTTACGCGAACATGTTTAGGGGAATATTATTTTTGTTAAATTAATAATAGTTAATATTTAAGAAATTCTTATAAGTTATTTGATTGTATTTAATGATTCATTGCATGATTTTAAATGTATTGCAGATAAATCTTATCATGGGAGCACAAGTAAAAAGCCTCAAAAGGAAACTCAAGATAAATTAAAAAACACCAATAAAAAGAAAACAAAAGTAAGCTTTTGATTATTTTATTGACTTTAATAAATAAAAAAAAACATATGCACTTAGATACAGACATTAAGTGGTCACTTTTTATTATGATTACACCATCAATATCTTGTTGGGCTAACTTTTATCTATACTAGAACCTTGATTCTTCTTGGGCCAGCATCTATAAAATGCTGATTGGTCGTTTATGAAATCTGAAACCCTGCCTGAAGAATAGATCTATGTGTGATTGTATTGTTCTGTTTCTAGATATCAGATGACTTTTAATTTCATTCAAATGCTCTGTCGCATAGAATTTTAGGGGTTGTGGAGGCTAACTCAATAAAGCAAAAAGTCTCTGTCTTATCCCTCAAACCAATCCTGTACAATACCAGCCAGCACTATGATTGGACTAATTATCCAATTTAAAGTACCCAAAAGCTAATTTATCCCATTGCCATTGAATGATTGTGGTTACTAAATGGTCATGACTGCAAATTTGTACCGGGTATTATTTCTTTTGAATCATAGTTTTGAATTCTAGTGCTATTAAAGATCTGCCATGTAAAAGGGTCTGTCAAGGCTCAAAGTCCTGACTTTGGCATTATGTTAAAATTTGAAGAATAAGAGGCCATCTCAGTTCTCATCCTTTGACTGAGGTTCTAAAGTACATTTTGATGCTAATAACCGTCTTTTTGCTTTTAAATGTGATGTTAAAAAACAATCAATAAATACCATTTTGATTGGGATAAATCATCAGCATTATAGAATGCTCTTGGTCAGCAATGATGTGTGACATACATGCACACAAAATGAAGTGTACCAAGAAAATATTCCTCAAATATCCCATTGCCAACATCAGCTTGAAGTATTGTAGCAATGCATTTAGGTTCAGGCATTAACATTAATTCGACTAAACTCTATTCCAGCTTCCATAGTTCATATGATGCATCCTATGATGAACATTGTACTCAGAGATATGATCCTTCTGCTGCAATTTGCTACACTATTACCATTGTTTCCTTTTACAATTTATGAGATTCTCCTTTCTGTTTTATAATTGATCACGTAGTGATGACCAAAATCTGTCCATTCAGTTTTTTACCTGATATTCTAATCTAGATACACTTCTGGTACATCTACTCATTAACATTTTTCTAATAAGGCAGTTTTACTAATACTTTTTCTCTTTGAATCTAAGCTCCTATTGTCATCCCTCATTTGAAGTTTGTCATATCGCATTTTTTCTCCCATATATTCATGAGTAATTCACTTATATTACTTTCTCAGGAACTCTGCTTAATTAACCTAGCTCTTTAATGGCAACACTGTGATGCTATAGCTGATTTGCATAAAATTGTTGTACGGTTATTCAAGCTTTCAGTGTTTAAGTAATATTATATTTATTTTGTGAATTTTATTTCCTAATAAACAATCAGTCAGTTTTTATACAAGCTTGGGGTTAATTTTCTGAGCCATGTAATAAATCATTAAATTGAAGTAATAATAATAAGATAATACTAAGTGTTATCACCAACCTAGGATAACACTTGTAAATGAGTAATTTTTACCAAGTTTGAAGGTCCCTGTAAATAACTAATGATTATGAGCCATGCTATTTTACAATTTTGTTGCATTAAATTTTGTATAAATATTTTTTTTATATATTTGTTTTATTCTAAGTTTTAAAATTGTATTTTGTGTTTTTATTCAGAGTTACTATCACAAAGCATGGGAAGAAGAATATAACAAGAAATCTGATTACCGCACTCTTTTGGCATTAGATGATGTAGATCTAGTAGCAAATATGGAGCCATTTGAGTGTCCTGTTTGTTTCTTGGATGTAGAAATAAATGAGGGAATTGTACTCCAAGAATGTTTGCATAACTTCTGCAGGTATACTAAAGAATTTCATATAATGTGAAATAATTTTGCTTTTGAACATATAATTTTACTTTTGTATTTGTTTTATTTCAAATATTGTTATTTCAAATCTGTTATGTTTATTATTGCAACAGATTATTTACTGATTTGAGATAAAAGAGTGATTTTAAAATGTTTGCTTTTCAGATATTATTTAAACCTTTGCTTAATTTACTTACTAAATGATTTATCTAAAATATTTTTCTTGCAGACATTTAGGATTGAAAAATAAAAAATGAAAATGGCTGCTTAAAATTTATATTTAGAGATCTTGATGTATGAGGTGTCCACATAAAATAATTTCATTTGTTTTACTCCTTTTTTTGTTTTAAATTCTGAATGGAATAAATGGAAAGAAGATTATACTTAAACCATGTAATGTTTAATGTGTGTGCGCGCTTACAAATTACTAGGTATTTAAATGAAGTCTTGTATTTTTTTTACAGAGAATGCCTTTCAAGTGCTATCCAATATTCAGATACAGCTGTAATAAAATGCCCTTTCCGAAACGATGAATATTCATGCGAAAGTCATCTCCAAGAACGAGAAATTAAATGTGTCAGTATGAATATTTTTGAATTTGTTTTAATCTTATTTTCTTTAGATATACATTCTCATTTTCAATGTAGAAAATGAATTCTGGTATTGCTTGAATCATTTAAAAAACTAACCAGTTATAAAAATTTTATTACATTAATATTTTCTTAATTATCTACAAATTGTTTTTCATTTTGTCTTATCTACTAGTTTTTAGGCATGCTTTTGGAAGAATAAGCATTCCATTAATCTTCGAATAAATAAGGAAATATAGAAAATAGCATTAAATATATTAAAATAACTATAATGATTCATTGATTCTCATTTTACAAATATTACTGTGTACATCATGAGTAGAATCTTTAAGTTATTATTATTATTTTTTGAAATTATTCTATCAATTACATGTTATTTATATTATAGCAAAAACGGTATTGAAAAAATAGTTAATGATATTAAATAGCTGTAACATTCACTGTAGATTAAATAACTATTGTTTGCTTCGCTACATGTATGTGCATTGTTTTTTAAATGATCATCAATAAATAGATATTTATTCATTTATCCAGCTATGAAGAATTGAATAGGATTTTCAATTGTCACTGATTCATCAAAAATTTCACTGGTGATTTTTCAAAAATTACTGAATATTCTTGTCTTAAATATTATATATACTTGAAATAACTCGATTAATTATACAAATATGCTAGAAAATGAATAGTTTTGTATGTTATGCAAAGACCTTTAAAGAAGATCTCTTAAAGAATTAAAAGAGTTAATTCATTCAACACAAAATAAGGAAAGCATTTAAATAATATTATTTACGTATCTATTACATGTGTGGAACGACTTTTCAAAAAAGTAAAGAATAGATTTTATAACTAAGCATTAGTTTTTACTGTTTAGTAAGAAGAATTTTAGACTTATTTTATTGTTGCAAATTATAATTTAGTTTTAGAGTATGATTTTGAGGTACAATGATTATAAAATGTTATTGCAGCTTGTGACTCCTGATGTGTATGAACGCCATTTGCAAAGAAGTATGGCCCTTGCAGAGAGTCAAGCTCGAGATAGTTTCCACTGTAAGACCCCTGATTGTCCTGGATGGTGTCTCTTTGAGGATAATGTCAACACTTTCTTGTGTCCTGTTTGTAAACACACTAATTGCCTCACTTGTGCAGCAATACATGAGGGCAGAAACTGCAGGCAGTATCAAGACCACCTTGCCCTTAGCTGTGACACTAGTGAGGAAGCAAAAAAGACAAAAGAGTATTTACAGGTATATTTTTTATATCTACACTACTAATAACTTTTAATTTAAGTTAAATTTTGCACAAATATTTTTCTATCACTCTATTTCAACAATTAATTGTCTATTTGTTTTTACTAAAATTTATACGTATTTGCTTATTTAAAAATTAAATGTTATTTTAAGTCATAAGTATCATTGCTAAGATGGATTTAAAGACTTGAGATGCAATGCTCCAAAAATCGTTATATAAAAACAATGGAAATTATGGTGTATTGAATCTAGTCAACTACAAAATTTTCTTTTGCCACAGTGTTAGTTAAAAAAAAATGAAATACCATCAACACAATTGGCTGTTATGAAATGATAATAAAAACTTAATTCTACAATTATAATTATTAAAATCTTTTTTAAAAAGTTGAGAATAGCCATTTCCTTCTAAAAACAATTTATTTATTTCATTTTTGTAATAATAATTAATATCTTCAGAATATGGTAGAAAATGGCGAGGCGATGGAATGTCCTCAATGTCAAGTCATTCTGATGAAAAAATGGGGCTGTGATTGGCTCAAGTGCTCCATGTGTCACACAGAAGTGTGTTGGGTTACCAAAGGCCCTCGTTGGGGTCCAGGGGTAAGTTTCTATATGATGCTTAATTTTACTAGAATTAAATAATTTGGTATTAATTATTAGTTTTTTAATGTGAAATTTAATTCTGAAAAGTAAAAGAAATGTAATGAAGGTATTAAAGTTTTAATTTACAAATTGAATAGAGATACAAAGATTAGAGCTACATTTTGAAATCATTTTAATATTTAAGTATTGAAAAGAAAAATTACAAAAAGTCTGAAATTAAGTTCTTCAATAAAATTAAAATAAATTTTATAAACATGCTGCACTTGACTTAAATTCAGTTTTTGCAAGCATGTGGTGTTATATTGCTTGCAAATTTTCATTTTTTGGATTTTAAAAAACTAAGATTGAAAATAGTTTATAATGCATTTAATGTTTTTAAATTGAAATAAGAATAAATAATGAAATATTTGACTGATATGTCAGTTTATTAAATAAGTGAAGTTACATTGTGATTTCTGTACTTTCTTTTTTTTGTAGGGTAAAGGCGATACTAGTGGTGGTTGCAAGTGTATGCTGAATGGTGTACGATGTCATCCCAAATGTAGTTATTGCCATTGATTTTATGGGTATGTTTTCTGTTTAAAGATCAAAATAAAATAATCAAAAATAATAATCATAATTTAATCACAATGAAATAATGCATTTGCTTAAGTTGGGTAATACATTACTGTTGCATAAGATAATATATCAATATTTGGATAAGTTGAAACTATTTACCTATAAGATAATTGTTTTAGTGGGATGCTTTCGAACACAAAGTCCTAAGAAATGTTTTTTAGAGGAATTCTCTCTCTCTCAGGAAAATGGTATTTGGTGTAGAAGATGCAAGACTGAAATACACTGAATGTTTAAAATGCCAGATGCTGTTTATTACTTTAAGATAAGCTTCCTTAATTGGACAGGGCATGTTATCCATATGAACAACAGTAACATTCTAAAAGAAATCCTTTTGGTTAGACCATGTAACATTAGAAGAGGAAGACTTAGGTTTTGATGGATAGATATAGTAGAAGAGGATTTTTTTTTTGTTCCTTTAAGCTAAGCATTGGAAAAGTTTGGCTGCCAGTAGAGGTGGGTAGAAACATCTTGTTCAGATCATCTTGTTAAAAACATCAGATAGCCTTGACCCATCCTGCACTGGACAATCCAGGATAGGCCAAGGCCATCTGAGCCAGATGTTTTTAGTCACCTCTACATGCCAAGAATTACAACTCATGACTATTTTCATCATCATCCATAATCAGGGATGTCTTAAGGCATGAGCCCAGGGCCTCTGCATCAGCAAGAACCTCATTCTTGACTCAACCTCAATAAGATCATGATTCGAATTTTTTTTATGGTCGAATGTTATTCTCGGACATATTCTCTGAAGAACTGCGAATTGCGAACTTTACCCCATCGGGCAACTGTGGTAACAACTTCATTATTATGTGATGATTGTCGCTTAGGCTTACCACAATACACCATCAATACTCATCTAATTGAAAGGTCACAGTCAATTTGTGCCCATGTTTTTCAGATTGTGAATCATGCACATTTATTTATTATGGGTTACAGTATGTTCATTATTTGACAGTGTGTGCTATGTACTGTACTTTTAAAGGTCATAGGGGAGCCCGACTTTTGTATTGGGGCCCAAGCCCTGAAGAAGTCTTTAGACATCCCTGTCCATAATCTTACATTGTGGATAATAATGATGATGAAGATTATTGTGTGTTGTTATTCTTAGCATGTGTTATGTATAAATGTACCATATGTTTGAGAGTAGCCCAGACAGCCCAGATTTCTTAGTGTTGCTTAAGGTTGCAAGAATATTATATGACTTGCAAAGAAATACTTTTAATTCAAGACCTATATGTTTAATGTTACATTTTTAAATAATCTCTTATGGCTATACATCTCTTAAACAATCTTGGATCTAATGTTGATTTTTTACAGAGACTTGGCTGTAATTTTTTTTCTTAGTCATTTAGCAGCATAATGGGGACAATTTGTTTATGTAGTTTTCATGTATGAAGTAATTTGTCTACATATTTTATATAATTTTATCTACTAGCTTTTTTGTTCATTGCTTAGGAATAGTCAAAAGAAAATGTGTGTTTTATATTAACCTGCAACAGAAATACAATTTTTTAAAATTGTGCTATGACTGTAACAATGAGCATGTTTACTGCACACTACTGAAACTGGAGTACTTTCTGTTGCACATAAAAGAAAAAGTGATATTGGATTCCACCTGAAAACAGTTAAACATAATAGTGCTATTCATGTTACTGCTTCAGCAAATATAAGAATTTTTTTTTAAAGCCAAAAAATGGGAATAACAATAACAATGATCTAGTGTGTGTTCTGCTAAAGAAGTTACATTTTCATACTGTGCTGCTAGACTTGAACTCAGTTTCAAAACTTCAAATTGTGCTTCTAAAATGTGTGGCTTCTTATCATTGTTTAGTTTTTCAAATATTGAAAAGATATAATTTTAATAAAAATGTTTTATTATATTATGAGTTTTATTTGTAATATTGGTGTATAATATGTAATCTGATGCTTAAAAAGTTGTTTTCTATTTTAGGATTCTTTTATATTGAAGAGAAACCATCCACCATAGGATACATTTCCTCCCTCTGAAAATCAAAATAATTATTTTCTGTATGAGAAAGACACTCATGTTTGTGTTCTATTGCCTTGATGATTATATACTAATGTTTTACCTATATTTAATGCTTAGTTTGTAGCTTAATAGAAAATAAGCTGTAGTAAATATTGGAAGTGTACTAATTTTTGAATTTTAGGATTCTTTTACAGTAAAAGTATGTTAAAGAAATTTCCATTCATTTAAGACTTTATCTTAAAAAATTTTGTTTAAAAAAATAGGAATTCTCTAAATTACTCCTTAGATTTTGAAAATATTTTGAAGTACTTTATATTCCATGTGTTAATTTGGAAAGTTCTGTTGTTGTTTAAATTCTAATCATGGTAACCTATTGGTTATGTTCATGAACTTATGGCTGGCATTGCAAGTCCAAGCCTTAAAGCCACTGAAGACCCGCCATGTAGAGGACTGATGCACATTAAATCTGTCTAGTCTCCGAGTCTTCCTGTTGATATGGTGGGGTAGTTCGGGAGAGGGGTAACCCCCCTCAGTTGTTGCCCCCCATTTTGACTAAAGGCTCAAAATTCGTTCGTCGCCAGTACCCAAAAAAATGCTGCTTATGGGGCCAACATTAAAAAAACACTTTCTAAAACCATGCTAATGTTCCAAGTTTTTTGTGTATAAACTTTTTAGTTAAATCCCTATACCAGAGAATTTCTTTTATTAGTGTATGATGTTTATATATTTTTTGAAAGCTGATAATGCAGCAATTCTTAATACTTATAATGTGGATATTTAATATTTATTTATGAGATTATTTTCTTTTAAAGGAGTATATCTTAATATCTAATACATGCACTTAAACTCCTTCCCCATCTTACCTTCCAATGGTTTGAAAAACTGATATCTTAATTGTTTGTATTGTTCATATTTGGTCTACAAAATGCATTGTGCTTTGTGAATGAGTTTTAATTTTTTTAATGTTGGAATTTTTATTTTTCATTGCCAATGGCGTGTATGAACAGTGTTGTTTTTTAATAACTTTGGGTAATCTTGCTTTGCTGGGTTTTTTAAAAATTTGAATTGACCTGGAACAGTTTTTTAATTCTATGAATGTGTGTACTTTTTTTAACCTCCAACTGCTTTGATGAGATCTAAAAGAAAAAAAAAAAGTTTTTGTAAAATTCAATAAAAACAACTCCAAAAGTTGAATTTAAGTAAGCTTAAACAAAGATGCATTCTTTTCTGTCTCATAAAGGCAATTAAATTGGTTTTCAGAAAAAGTACAATTTTATTTCCAGAATTTAAAAAAAAAATAAATTAAAAAATGGTTATTGTATGTTGGTTGTAGAGTCTACACACAAGATTGTGCAACAACAGTTATAGTTGACATGATTGTAAGATTCATAAAAATTTTGTTTTGATATTCATACCCTAAATTTTTCAAAGCTCCTTATAAAAATGTCTGTAAAAAGTTTATTTTAAGCTTTTTTTTTAAAAAAAATTATATTTTTATTGACTTTTTAAGAGTATGTTTTGAACTGAACCTCACATTACTTTTATAAACTGAAGAAAAAAATTATTTTAAAAGAAGTACAACAGAGCATTATTTCGAAATTTTAAAAACTGCTTTTTAGATGTTGGTTTACTTTTTATTCTATTTTGATAAGTATGTTTGGAAAATTATAACGTTAATAAATAGGTTAATTTCATACAAGTTAAATAAATGTAAATGCTTAAATTATCCAAAAATGATCTTAATTTTTTTTTTAAAAAAACATAAATTTCTTTTTGTATTTTATGTGATACTCATTTTATTAATGTCATAAAAATAAAGGAATAATGTTTGAGTATTTTTCATGTATTTTGTTTAATTAGACTTACTCATTTCTTGATCAAAGTTGTTTCACTGCCATTTAAGAATTCATATTAATTTATATTTTGTTAATGTATTTTTGAATTTTTGTTCATAGGTTTAATTCTATAGGAAAATTATTTGAGTACCTTGTTTTTGCTGAACTTAGGTTTTAAATTCTGTTTTTAATGTTTTTCTGATTTACCCGGACATTGTGAAATAGTTATGTGGATTGTTTTTCTATTTATTGTATGTAGACTATAAAAATTTTTTTTACAGAAGTTTAGCTATTGTTTGAAAAAAAAAGTTTAATTAAAGAATTATAAATTTTGTTATGTGCAATTTTATATTTTGTTTATTTGTTTTATTAATTATAAAATGTGTGTGTAGTGTAGTGATAAATTATCATTATATGAATATTCTTGGTTAACATGAAATATTTTAAGTAGGGTATAATAAAATATTAAATTTCAATTTATAGGGTATATAATGCTGTTCATGAAATTTGATTTTAAATTCATCTTGTAAATAAAATATATTTCTTAAACTTGCTTAAAACCACATAAATTTTCTATTTTACATGCAATTTAATTATATTTGATGTTTTTGAAAAATAAATAGTTTTTTTACACAATTAAGCAATCTATACCATGCAGGTTTTCTAAGAAAAAATCGACTTACTAAATTTATAATGATACATTTTTTTTTTTTCTGTTAAAATTAATACAATATTTGTTTATTCTCCCCCCCCATCCTAAAAATTTAAATTTTTGAATTTAAAACTAAAAATTCTCTCAGTCCTTAATTTTGAAGTATTAGTTATATTTGTCAATTCACACATAAAAGAGAAACTTAAATTTTTTATTTATTTTCTTTGAACTGATACTATAGTTTGAAGCTCCTGCAAGTCTTTCATGTGCATTTTTATTCTAATTTCAGTGGTTCATCTGTTGGTTTTCAGATATTTAAAAGCATTGAAAAACTCTGATTTCATAAGAAGAAATATTGAATCAAATTAAAAAATTTTCTTGATTTTATGATTTTAGATGCACATTATGTATTCCAATACATGCAATAATTTAGATTTAATAGAAGTTCTATTGGATTAACTATTTGCTTTTGACTCAAAAGAGAGAGCCCTTTAAAGTGGGAATTTAAACCCGTATTTTCAAAGTCATCATATGTCGTAGCTTTTTTAAAAAGCTTTTCTAAGTTTTCTTGTATGTAACAAAACTTTGAACCCCGATTTTTGGAATCTGAATTTTACACAAAAACCCGCAATTAAAAATTTTTTTTTTTAATTTCAAATTTTAGGTTTGGGGTTCTTTCCACCAGATTTGCGCAAAGATTTAAATTGGGTTTTGGAAAAAAAAAAAACAAAAGTGTTTTGCCGTTTTTTATTTTGGGTTTGTTTAGATGAAAGAATTTTAAATTATAAATCGTTTTTAAAAGGGGATTTCGATTGTTTAATTTTCTTTTTTTTGTACCGATATCGAATCTTTAAAAAAATTTTGGCCATATCCGAAACAAAATAAATTCGCCCCAAAATTTCCCTTGAAGAAGACATAACGAATTTCCCCCAAAAAATCAAACCCGGAAAATTCAACAAAAAATTAAAGTTTTGACAACTAAGAAAAAATTTTTTTTATAGATCGGGAAAAAAAAAAGTTTTTAAAAACAAAAAGCGTAGGAATCGAACTAAAAGTAAAAAAAAATTTTCTTTTAAGAATAAAATGATTAACAGAAAAAATTTAAAGTCATTGGTAAAAGAGCCCGGGGGGCTCTGTATATTAATTGTTATAATTTTCTTACTAATTCTGTTCCGAAATGCTGAGTTAGTGTAAAAATGTAGTACATAATACCCACTGGCATAGCTAGTATCAAAACTCCTTCAGGGCCCTTTTTTAGAAAAGAAAGCCTTTTTAATGGTACTGTTGTTACACATGTTGGGGCCTCTGTATCTTGGGGGCCACGTATCATTGATACGGCTGTAGCTACGCCCCTGATAATACCCCCACGCTTTTATCAGAATGACATTAATTTTCTAGTTAATCATTTTATTCTTATATTAAAATTATTATTTTTATTTTTACGATTCACTCAAAAAGCTTTTTTTTAAAACTTTTTTAAAATTTTTCTTTTTTTACTGATCTATAAAAAACGTTTTTCAGTTTTCAAACATCATTTATTCTTTGTTGAAATCCGAGTTTTTTTTGGCCCCTTGGGCTTCTGTTTTCGCCTTCAATGGAAATTTAATGGGTCTGAAAATTCTTTTTCGGCCCCTGGATGAGTCCCATATTTTTTTTAAAAAACCCCCTTTATAAACGGTCTAACTAATAAAAGGGGGAAAAAAAATATTAAATGTCAATCGTATTATCCCCTTTTTTAAACGTATTCTATAATGTTAATTGATCATCATTCAAAAGTTTTTGTTTTTATAAAAAAAAAAAACTATTTAGCAGTTAGAACATAATTTAAAGAACATTTTTTGTTTTTTTTTTGTATTAACCACAAGCCTATTCGTGGTTTTGGGGTTGTGCCTTAATTTTTTTAGTCGCTAAATCTGAAGTGGTATATGGAATTAACCCCAAACCTATAAATCGTATTCCAAATTATCGGACAAAAATGGAAAAAAAAATTATAAAATTTTGATTGTCATCGGTCCTGACAAGGTGAAAAATTTTCCCGAATTAATCTGCCCTTTTTGAAGTGGGTAAAAATGTTTTTAAAAAGATTCCGTTACATAAAAATGAAACTTATAAAAGAAAAGAAACTTTTTTAGTAGGTTTAATTAATGTTTTGGCATTTATTTTCCTCTCTCTGTGTATTACTTTACAACTTCCTCTTCTGGCGAGTAATCTTCGGAAGGCAAGTAGAAACGAGTTACATTGCTGGCCACCGTAAATGCAACACCCTGAAGGAAGCATGCAAATAACATAAATTTACAAATGCATTGCGGAGGTGAGATATGCAAATGATTAGAATTTCGGGCAGGAAAACATTACGCACGCCTGTGGCGCCCCTAAAAAGCGCATTTAAGGCTTGAAATTTTCCCGACGATTTCAAATTAGGCAATTATGTTTTTCTTGTGGTTTTTTCAAAAAACGATTAGTTATGTCTCGTAGAAAAGAGCGATCAGTTTTTGATCAAGTATCCGAGTTCGACAGAGGAGGGATAGTGGCCTACCGAGATTGTGGATTATTTTTTCAGGAAAATGGTAGTGGGTTGGGACAAACCAAAAACTGTAATGCTGATATATGACCTTTGGGATGCGGAGGGTACGACGTGGTCGATAGCATCCACCCAGTGTACCACTTCACATGAGGACAGGCAAATTGTGCACATGTCAGTGATGCATTGCTCAGTCACATCACGAATCATAGCACAGCACATTGAGTCTCTAACGCAACATTCAGTGTCTGAGTTTATTATTCGACGCCGTTTATACAGCAGAGTGGTCTGTCCACAAGACGTCCATTGCTTGGTCTACCCTTGACGCAGAACTACAGACGTCCCCGCCGCCAATGGTGCGATGAAAGAAGGATGTGGGCGGCAGAATGGAATGAAGTTGTCTTTACTGACGAGTCACGCATCTGTCTGCAACACCACGATGGTCGGATTCGAGTCTGGAGACACCGTGGAGAGAGGATGCTGAACAGCTGCGTTATGCACTGGTCCTGCACCGTGTATTATGGTATGGGGCGGTATTGTATATCACTCTCACACTCCTCTAGTACGCATTGCCGGTACTTTAAACAGCTAGCGCTACATCTCCGAGGTGTTGGAGCCTGTTGTCCTTCCTTACCTTCAGGGCCTGGCCTCAGCCATATTTCAACTGGATAATGCACTACCACACGTAGCACGCATTGTCCAAAGGTTCTTCGTCAATCACCAAATTGAATTGCTTCCCTGGCCGACTCGCTCTCCGGATCTTTCGCCGATAGTAAATATGTGGTCCAGGGTTCCTCAAAGATTGACCCAGATTACACCCCCAGCTGCCACACCAAATCAACTTTGGCAACGTGTGGAAGCTGCTTGGTCTGCTGTACTCCAAGAACACATCCAAAGTCTGTTTGAATCAATGCCGAGACGTGTGGCAGCGGTGATCTCCAACAATGGCGGCTACTCTGGCTATTGATTCTGGCAGGAACCACACTTCACAGAAGTCTATAAATTTAATCCTTTGATACTTGGTCAACATGTTACCTACAAAATAAATTTTGTTGTGCTATCTCTTGTCTTTCTTTTTGTTGCATTTACGGTGGCCAGCAGTGTAGTAGTCATATCAGACACCAGTTCCAAGTGAAGGCTCTGGTAACTCCGCTAGTAAATAAAACTATAGGATTTTTTTAGCTCTCCGAAGTTATTGACGCAGAGAGGTCCAGCGAAATATAAGCCGCAGGCAGAAAAGACTGGTGTTTGGTTGATACTATCACTGGATGACGTAAGCTGATCAAACAGAGGGTGGACGGGGTGATACAAAAATAATCACACATTTGGTATGTCTCATGCACTGCGCGAGTACGGAATATCGATACACGTTGTTGAAGTGTCTTTTATTTCACAAACTAAAAGCATATTTATAGAACATTTTAACTTTCAACGTATCGAAAACACAGATTTATTTAATGCAACATTAAGAACACTTTGCGTTCCTCTGACACTTAGATAGGGTTATTTAATTAAAAATAAATGAATAAACCTTCGACTCTCATACAAAGTAATGATCACGCTTAGTAAATAGTTGTAAGGTAGTTTTCCTGTAGCAGAGAGTGGACGGGAAGGCACAAAAAATCACACATTTGTTCTGTCTCATGCAGTGCGCGAGTACGTACTATCGATACACGTTGTTGAAGTGTCTCTTTTGTTTCACAAACTAAACATATATTTATAGAACATTTTAACTTTCAACATATCCAAAACACAGATTTATTTTAATGCAACATATCGAACACTTTGCTTTCCTCTAACACAGTGATTCCCAAAGTGGTCTATAAGGACCCCCAGGGGTCAATGACGACTTGCAGGGTCCATGTCAGTGAAAAACTAATTTTGGGGTCCATGAGGTGTAAATGGGGGTCTACGATAGCCTAAACCAAATCGTGACTTTAATTTTAAAAGAAAATTTAGTAAAATATAAACCGGATTTGCCTATTTTACACCTTTATTTACTAAATTTACTGGGGTTAATTTGCAGTTACAAGGCTACAGCATAAATTTTATTAAATAAAGGACCATAATTTCAGTGTTTCTTGCCAGAATCAAGCTAAAGGTGTATAAAACTGGACGTCGCGAATTTTAACAGTTTCTCAATTTGTCACTGACAATCTGCCAGAAAAATGACGTTCTAACCTATGTTCAACATTTAAATGCCTTTTATTCAGGTTTTGAAACTAGGTTTGAGAATGTTTTGACTATGGTAATATCACAGTAGGTAATGAATTCATGTTGTCACATTAAAAAAAATGTCTGATTACAAAATGAACTGATATAAATAACCCTAACGAAGACCTTAAAGTAAAGTTCTTTAAAAGATATACCTGTTATTTACCCCGAATTATATGTAATATGTCAGGAAAGTTTTGAATTACTTTTTCCAGAGAGTAGGAGTTTCAGCGCGGGCAAAACAGGTAATTGGTTGTTAATCATCAAAATAAAGAGACAGAAAAAGAAAGAAAGAAAGATTGGATACTATACCAACCGAGGAGATTTAGGGTTCAACCTTAAATGTTGAAAATTTATTATTGAAGCAACAGATTCATCCCACCCATTAAAAACATTTGTTATTTTATGTAACAATTATTTCATACATTAATTAAATTTTAATTCAATTGATTCACATGTGTTTCTTAAGTTTTAAACAATCTACTTAACTACAGTTATAAAAACATAAAACTTTTAAAGTAAGTGCAATATCACACAGACATCAAAAAACATTTAAGTTGATAAATTTGCAAAAATTTAATATTAGGTAAGTAGGGGTCTGCACAAAACCGAAAAACTTGGCAAAGGGTCTATGAGACGAAAAAGTTTGGGAACCTCTGCTCTAACACTTAGATAGGGTTATTTAGTTAAAAATAAATGAAAAAAATATTAGACCCTCACACAAATTCTCTACACTGCCGTCTTGTGACTCATTTTAAGCTACGCTTGCCCTGTGTGGGGATACGCAGCAAATGCGAATATCAAAATACTTGAAACTGCACAAAAATTAGAACCCCATAGTCAAAGCCTGTATCTACAAAGACATCAAAATTCCTCCTTTTAAAATTCACATTCAAGATCTAGCAACACAAAGTTCTACGATAATTTACTCAATATAAATAATAGCAACATCATAAGTCTTGAAAATTACACCCCCACTGGATCATATCATAAGAGACCTAGGAGAATTCTCCAAGACTCATATAATCCACCGTAATATATCTACCATTCATTCACTTTTTGGTGGATGAACTAAATTGAATTTCTTAATTTCTTTTATTTATTTATTTTTATTTTCAACGTAAGTTTTCTAATCGCTGCATCCCATCAGGCAAACTCCCAATTCTTAATTCCCCTCCTATGCTTAACTCCAGTACAGCCAATAGAGAGGAAATTCACTTGATCGCAACAACCAATTGAATTGCTCTTTCTACACGCATCCCTTTGCCATTCTCATCAATCACCAGTCTGACAGCACCGCATCCATCAACGAATCAGGAGTCACCTCAACCTGTTGTTACCCAAATCGCCAAGACTGTAGAAGCAGAAGATTGCGTCATCCACTGCCCTGCTCCCACAGGCACCATCACAACAGTAACTTTTCTCCCATCCAATCAGGAGGCTCCTTCTCCCCACAGACGTCAACATCCAAAGACTAAAACTTTTTATGATATGGGACGGAGGATTATATATATAATTTATAATCTAATTCCCAAAGACACTCAGCGTATATATATTTTTTGTAAAAGTAACCCGTATGCTCGCAGACATTTCCTGAGATTCCCGAGATTTTTTGTAAAAAGTAAAATATCTGTTATCCTGAAGGTCATTTCAAGCATGAATAACATAGTAACACATTAAAATTGAAAAATTGAGAGGATTTTTTCATATTTTTGTACAGAGCGGGCACCTTTTATGTAATTTTTTGTAAATTTCCACCAGTTTTTTCCTATTTTAATAATAGTGAATTTTTTTTTCTGCTTTCAATTTTAGGGTTTATTTCTTAAAATATACTAAATAAATCTAAAAATCCCCATATCTCCATTTTTTCAAAAACATGTTTTGTCGTAAGTATTCGGATACCTTAAAAATTTAGAGAATAAGAATAATTAAGAAAGCCTGAACTGCTTGGTTCAGGAGCTACTGCAGTTTATTGGCCAAATTAGGAAAGAAAATGTGTTTACGAACAAAAAGCAAGCATATTATGATCGGAGAAAGTCCTGGACTTCTAAAAGCACAAATTTGACTGCAATGTTACAGAAGAGTCCACTGATTGAACATCTCTTCTTGACTCTGTAGCGGTATCTAAATAAAACCAGTACTTAGACATCACGCGAACACGATCGTTTTGGCGTGATCGATAAAGTACTGGCGTTCACAGCGGAAGGTGCCCGGTTCGAATTTTCCTACATTGGTGACCTGTGACTGAAGTAAGAAAACGCAACTTTCTGGACTGTTGCGACGTCATCTACCGCAAGAAAAATAAATAAAAAATAAGAGAGAGAGAGAAAAAAATAAATAAAAAAAATAAAATGAAAATAAACACGCTCTCAGTAACAAACAAAAAAAAAAATCGTTTGCCTATCAACCTCACTGGTGGGAGAGTAGTGTAGTGGGGTATCCAAATAATACCAGTACTTAGACATCACGCGAAGATGATCGTTTTGGCGTGATCGGTAAAGTACTGGCGTTCGGAACGGAAGGTGCCCGGTTCGAATTTAACCTACAACTCCACAACGTATCGGTGTGTGGTCAGGAGCATATCATCACATGAGAGACAAAGAAAACTTCCCTGAAAAATCAACGACTGACGTACAAATAAATGCTCGCCTTTAATAAAGTAATTCTAAGATAGGGTTCAGAGGTAACACACACAAACACACAGTGAGAGGAATGGTTAAATAGAGAAACTAAAAACACACTTAAATGAATATAATACACATTTCGAGTCTATCAAATATCGACTTACGTTGTTGAATTGCGATATTACTGTCTCAAATTAAACACATTTTTCCAACGCAATTTAACATTCCCAAACACTCGTCGAAAACTTGCATTGGTTTTAATGCAACAAACGGAAAGCTTCATATTTCTTTAACTCTTAAATAGAAGAATTAATTAAAAAAAAAAGTTGACGAAAATCACTAAGAACACGTGCACAATGGGCTCAATTCATGACGGTCACATGATAAAGCCTAACACGTGTTTTCCATTAACCCTTTATCTACCGCATTATGATTTATTGCAGTTTTTTTTCATGCAATTTTTTTTGGATCACTACATTGAAAATTAAGGGATATACATAAACAAAATACTCGACTTTGGCAAATTTAATCCGTTAGAGCTAATTAATTAAAGATATTCTACTGTAAAATTAATTATATACGCTGTTCGCTTAAAATAGATAGTCAAATCGTTTTCTAAGGTCTTCATTAAGATACAAAAAAAGAAAAAAGAAGACACTTAAATTTTGACAATAACTATTTTTTCGGGACAAAAATGATAATCTTCGCAATGCACTGAAAACGCTATTTCTGCTTTTTAACTATTCGCCTTCCCTGCTAAAATACTCATCATAGAACCCGTGCTGCCATATATCTTGGAAGAGAGGATTTAAAAGAATATTCCTGTTAAGTATTGTTAGAGTATTCGTAAAAATATTTATTCTATGTAATTTTAAAGTTAGTGGTATTTATAAATACCATCGGTAGATAAAGGGTTAAATTCAAAACAGACATTTAACTAATCAAACTTGTTGTTCTATTTGTAAAACTTAGAATTTTTCAAATTTCATAATTGGATAAATATGTTTAATTGTTATAAAAAAAATTTCCATGAAAAAAAGTGTAAGAAAATTTTAAAAAAATCGTATTTTATGTATATACTTTTAAATAAAATGCATTTTGTATACATGTGTACTTTTTAAGAGAAAGTTTCTGCAAAGAGCTAAAGTTGGCAGCAACAAAGCGCGTGAACTGATTAGCTGGAAACACAAGAAAACTTGTATCGTAGGACTATGACGTCACTCGAGTTTTTGAACTGATTGGTTAGAATCACGTGGTTTTCATTATAATGTGACTTTGACGTCACATGAATTGAGCCCATTGAAGATATTTTGTTCGAAATTGAAATGAAGGCACATCAGATGTCACTACACATCTTTTTTTTTCTCTCACATGTAATCCTTTAAATAAAAGCAAATACTC
Source organism: Trichonephila inaurata madagascariensis (assembly GCA_019973955.1). Classification (NCBI taxonomy): domain Eukaryota; kingdom Metazoa; phylum Arthropoda; class Arachnida; order Araneae; family Nephilidae; genus Trichonephila; species Trichonephila inaurata. The sequence continues at coordinate 17,575 of BMAV01012973.1, read as the reverse complement.
CGCATTGCTTTCCCTCAAAATATTTTTTCTGTGTCATATACCATCAACGTAAATGTACGCGCTTACACACTATAATAATAAGATAGAATTTCTTTAACAGTGGAAGGGCACAGAAAATAAGCACAATCAGGTATTATGTATCAATTCGTCAATCGAATCAAAACTTGTTTACTGTCTATTTCTTCAAAAGCTGAATACACTGAAAACAATTTAACAGAACAAACACGTTAAACATTTATATAAATTGATATTTTGCTTAAACAGCGCTTTTTTTTTAAATCTTGTATGACGACAAATACTACAATATTTAAAATAGTTGAAATCATAAGAGTTTACATTGGGTATATTTGTTCAAAAAGAAAAGGAGACATTAAAGACGTCACATACACGTTTTGAACGTCTTACTTTCATAAATGTAATTAAAACATCGCATTTTTCTGAAACTTTTTTCTTTGACATATACAAACAAGTTGAGAGCACAAGCTTAGCAATTGCTTTTGTCAATACAAGAGATACATTAAGCTCACTAAGGTAGAATTCAGGTAACAGTGGGAGGAAATGTTAAGTACTGGAAATAAACGCTCTTCAGATATGTCACATGCACTTTGCGCCTATATCGAATATTGACGCATGTTGTGATTTGCCTTATTTCTTTCATAACCCTTAATAAATGTATTATATATAAAAAATTTTCTTATTAGATGCATCTAAATCTAATACAAGCAAACAAGATTCTTAAAAGAAATACAGCCGAAGCATTCCTTGTATATATTTTTGGTATTTATATGTATTATAATTGTCTGAAATTTTACTTAAAAGGTAATAAGGACGAAAACAAATTGCAACACTTTATCAATGAACTCATCTGCTTTTATTTAAGATCGTTTTATACAGATTTTTTTTCTTACTCTGTAAATGCACTTTTTTCACTAGGGGGAAAAACAAACACTAATAATACCTAGAAATAAATCCCATTCCAGAAATGTGTTAATTTTAAGGATTATTTTTTTGAGAGAGTCGCGATGCTAATTGAAAAGGTTCGTAAAAAGCGATACTTATGTGTTGCTGACAAAAGTATACTAAAATAGAACGTTGAAAATACAGTATACGATTAACTTTCAGTATGAAATTATTGAAACATGTGGAAGAGTTGAAACAGGAACTCTGAAAAGTACTGTATAAAAACATAATATTAGGTATGAAATTTTTTTGCACTTCTAGAATGTCCGTCTCTTTTTCCTTTGTTTGAAATACTATCTATATATCCCCTCATAGTATAACCTGCGCAACATATATAAACCTACAGACTTTATTGCTGAAAAAAATTTCGTCACACACTTTCAGTTACTTGAAAACAGCTTTTTAAAATACAAATGTTTTGTAATGAATGATATATATGCGAATTTCTAATTAGAGTGTGTGCTAGAATAAATGTCATTGATTAAGGTTAAGAACTATAACCTTTGTGTGAGTGTGTGTGTTTTAATACAATTTTTCAATTATAGAGTAAGATGTTCTCTTTTATAAAATGACTATTGTAATATATTTTGATGATTTATTATGATAATATATTTCAATGCCACGAAAATCAAGTCATAACAATGAGATTTAAACATAGAGAAAATAGCAAACAGGCAATTAGAACATTATAAAGCAACAGTGAAGCAGCAGCGTATTTTCTAACAATGCCTGTTACTCAGATCAACAAAGATTTTCAATAATGGGTTACTCGAATGTGAGATCATTCTCCGCCATTTTGCTCGCAAAGAAGGTTTTATCCTGAAAAGATAGGAAGATTTTGAAAAGTCTCAAGCCTGTTTTAACACAGATCCGCTCTTTCACATTTGGTGAGTATTAATAAATAATTTTTGATACACTTTATTACTGGATTTTAATTCCAATTATGTCAAAGTAATGTTTTTTATTATAAAGCCGCGTACTTTGCTCGCAGTATTTTTTTTTTAGATTTTATGTATAGTGAATTTAAGAAAGGGATATTTAATTTCTTTTTCGATAAAATACCTTAAGCCAATTTGACATACTATTCATTTATCATTCGACAGTTTTAGATACATTTCTGAAAAAATTTAATAAGAAGTTTGCGTGGTTTTTATTTACGATACTTCATTAATCTAATGGCATTAAACACCGATGTGAAGTCTTATTAAAATTCATTTAAATGAAATCGTATTTACTTAGTTTTGATAATGTAATATTTTATTCACACACACATATTTGCGTTGAGTTCATTCTTAAGCATTTTCTCATCTTTAACGGAATATATGTTCTCAGTATTCCTTACACAACGCACTAGTTAGTATTTGTATTTTTAACTGTCAATTTTAAAATATCTGGGGGTGAGAGAGCCTCTATACGTCCAATGTATTTTTCTGAAAGGGAAGATAATTTTTTACGAAACTCACAACTTGCACTTTATCAAAAACAAAGGATAATATATTTAAAATCAAAATTTTAAAAATTGTACTATCAGTTCATATACCGTGTTATACAGTTGTTCCTATTTGCTTTAGGAAACTTACGTTTTTGACTTTAAGAGCTTAAAAGAGTTCCGAAATAGTAAGGCATAGTCAAAAAGTGTTAAATTTGAAAAATTTAAAACTTTTTTTAAAAATTTTTTCATAAAAAATAAATTCAAAGCATTTTAAGCTACAATAACTTATCTTAAAGGGAGTAGTAATCAATATAAATTAATGCAAAAAAGTTATTGTAAACAAAAACGTGTTTTAGATATATGCACAATAAAATTTAATTTTGAAAGGCTAATAAGAAGTTTTTAAATCTTCTGAGTGAGTGAGTTAATATTAACGTTCAAACTGTTCAGCTACTCGAGGGCTTTTGGCGACGGATCTCATCATTTTGAACTTGAACCATGGTCAAGTGACGAGGATGACACCTGAGTTGGTACCCCCTCTTCTTACTACCACACCACACCAACGGGAGGACGTTTGAGCTCTCGACAGATTTTACGTGCAAAGCTCCCCAAAACGGTGGATCTTTAGTGGTACTGAGCTCGAACTCACGACAAGCCAGCCACGATCCGATACCTTGACCACTCGGCTACCACAGCTACATTTTAAAAATAGAATTCACTCGCAAGCGGGTATTTACGATGATTTGTAGGGATCATAACAAGAGGTAAGTAGAATTTGGAAAAAAAACATTTCCTTAGCAAATAATAGCGTTAAAGCTTTATATTTACAGTATATTCTTGAATGAAACTAAATAACAAATACGGAAAACACTCTTATTTCATTATACTTGTTAGCAATTTTAATAAAGTGCTTGCCACATTCACAAATTCGGTTCTTTTCAAGGTATTTTCTTAGTAGTGAGATTCATCCATTGGATGTGGGTATTTCAAATTTTAATGCTTCATCATTTATTACCAAAAGGAAAATGTTTAATACATTTTTGAAAAATGTCGGGAGCAATTTTCGATTTGAAAAACACTTTGATCCCAAAAATTGTTTCCTATACAATCTGATAATTTAATCAAGTTAAAATATAATACACGTTCTTTTTTGAATGACTCTATCAGGCTTAAATGCTCGTACGTAACATGAATACAAAAGCAGTCAAAAGCAAAAATAAAACTTGATGCCCCAGCATATATAGTACACCTAAGGAGGGAACAAATTTTATCGTAAGGCTTTTAAATCGGCCAAGAGAATTATATTAGTCGTCAGTTTTTATTTTTCTTAAGTTTATATGTCATTTCCTAGCAAATCAATGTATGTGACAATTAGGATAGCAGAACCACTATTTCCACATGAGAGCTAAGCAAATCTTATATTCCTGGTTATGGTTCGATTGAAACTATTGCTTTAATTTTATAATTATTTTCTTCATGTTCTGAACTGAAAAGAAATAAAGTCGTAAGCTTTCATAATGTTTTTGAATAACTTGGTACCTATACTTTCTTTGTGTGTTCGGGGGATGCAGTTAGAACTCTTATAGTATATTACATTCATTGTGATTTGGTGATGTTGAAAAATTGCGTACACAGTACCCTGAGAATCTTTTTAAAAAACAAAAGCGAAAACTTTCTAGGCAGATATTGAAGTTTTTGTTTTTAATATAACAGTTTCACTTCTTGTCATTTGGATTGTTTTGTTTCAGGGGCGAAATTATGCACCCAAACTTCATCACAAGGTAAATTTTGCGTCAAAAATATATCTTCTAATTGGGAGCGATTCAATGTTTCGATAAATTTTTGTTCTCGCGTCTTTTGACTTGCGTTCAAAAACAGAAACCAGCTAGCGGTAATTTTGCAAAATTGCAAATTATTCAGAATAATTGATTGCACACTGCTATAGTTTAATTTAATTTTTTTTGTTAATGCCGTAGACTGTGTTATTCGTCAGTCACAAGGAACAAACTCACAAACTGGAGGAATTTCACTGCAGGTAGACTTGTGCTTAATTAAGTGTTGTGTGAACCACATTGTCAACTTCTTCGAGGTTATTATTGAATATCTTGCAACATTTGTACATTTCAGACCTCGCGACAAAATATCCGTACAGGAATTTGCGCTTATTCTGTGCCAGATTTCTATAGATTTGATGTATTTATTTGTTAAAAACTCATTAATCCTTCATTAGGCAATTGCTGTAAATACTTTGCATTCATTCCACTTGCTAGCGATTAAATAAAGGTACATATGTAACGTAAAGAGTTGACAAATGGTTATTTAAGCTCTATGTAGCTTATTATGATTGCTAAGGTAAAAATGCATAAAAATTATCTATCTCTACAAAAAAAATCGCATTTATATTTTATCCACCTTCGTTTTTGAAGTACAATGAGCGACGATCGAATTCCCTGAATATAAAATTGTTTTTCGAAAATCTATAATTAAAGGTTTTTTTTTAATTATTATATATGGATTCAATTAAATAAATAGCTATTTAAATAAAGTAATGTAGAAAAAGTACTGTATTATAGTTGAGTATAAGCAACCCTATCCACGAAACAAAATCCAAAAGATCACTTCATCCGATGGGTATATGTAGTACCAATTTTAAAATCCCTTGCACGAAGAAACAGTTTATTACGAAACAGTATTTCATATTCTAGAATACCCTAATTCTTGGTATTTCAGCAATCGATAATTAAAAATTCAGACACAAAAAATGAATAATTACCAAAGTTTAAATGAGGCGAATTGTAGGTAGGCAAAAAACATACCAGCCTTAAATACAGATTTACAGACAATTTAATTTAATGCCACAAGCGTTGTGTTCAATTGATAGTTTCAGGATACAGAATCTGTCGAGAAAAAGCCTGGGCAAGGTCATCCAAGAGCTTCATTCAAGTCATAGAAGATCCCTATTTGTCCATTATAGCGAGGCTTAACGGGGGTGCTATAGCTTCTAAGCTATTTCGTGAGTTGTAAATGTGAGTTTCTAGAAGATTTCATGAGAGAGGATTCCTGATAAAAAAAAATTTTACCCTTATTTTACTAATCCTTATTTAGTAAAGAAACTTTAATGAGAGAGAGAGAAAAATGTGAAAATAACGATTAGGTTATTGTTAAAATAATATGTAAATTCAAGAAGTACTGCAGGAAAAATATTAATCTAAATTCTGATTTGAACTTAGTAAGTTCTTCATGAAATGCATTATTCACACATGAATAAATTGTTTAATGGGATCAATAGGCTTTAAAGTACTGGAAGAAAAAATAAAAACTACAGTAAGACCCGCTTAACGCGAGGTATACGTTCCATCAAAGTAGAGCGTAATATGAAACAGTGTTAAACGAGATTATCTCATCATGTATATAATGGGGTTAGGGGAAGAGATGGAAGAGAAAATTAGTCAGGTATTTTACCATTAAATTTATTAATTATGTGTTTTATAACAATAAAGAAAAAATGTATTTCTTACAAATATAGAAACATAATAAATGAATATACATATAAAAATAAATAAAATTCTAAGTCAGTATGTTTACATTTCACATCATACATTATCTTCTGTATTTCAATTTTCTACCTTTTTATCAAGAAGGCATCTAATGTAATTTGTGTTTTCCTTTTGCGCTCAGTAAGAAGTTGTTGGTAAGTGGATAAGGCATCCATAATGCCCCGTCTTGCTTTTGAACTCCTGTCAAAATTTGTTCCTGCTTTTTCTTGCTGCTTTATTTTTGTGTTTTTTATTATCACCCATGATAAAAACTAAAAATCATAATATTTGTCACTATAGCAATCGTTATATTATATAAATTTATATTTACAATAACGTTAACAACTGTTTGAAAAGATAAAAATACGTTCGTATAACACCGCTGGAAAGAAGAAACATAGATAAACTGCTTCGGATATCGGGAAGCCTACCGCTGTGTGTAACTTTGGGGAATCCCACAATTCAAATAAAAGAGCGTTAAACCGAAACAGCGCTAAACGGAACAGCGTTAAGCGGGGTCTCACTATATATCCTAAATTTTTGTAAACTTGAAAGAAAAAGTGCATATTATGTACAACTAAGTACCATCGTTGTCATTTAATGTTATGTATTTTGTTGAATTAATGTAATTTTAAGACTTTTGATGATAAAGAGGTATATTAACCCACATAATCAGTAAAAAATTAATACTATCAGTCGAAAAATATGTACATAAAACCTACAACTATGTAATAAACTTGAAAAAAATATATTGAAATATGTACAAAATTTTGAATATTTTTAAGCAATGGGTATTTTTGTTGAAAGTTTTAATTTGAAAAATAATTTGATTGAGGCTTAACGATTGAATTTAGGACAATGTACTTTATTTAACTCCTCTAAATGTATAATAAATTTTTTTTTATAAAATCGTTTCTAATTAGAAAATAACGAAGAACTGAAATTTAAAACCCAGAAATTTTTCAAAAATGAGTTTAAACACAGGGATCGATATATGAAGTTCATTGTTACCTCACAATGAAATTCCACCTAAAATAGTATTCTTACAAACAATGATACATTTCAACAAAGTTCAACTACAGTATTAAATCAACAATAGATTAGGAATCGAGCCATTAATCGCCGCCATCTTGCCATAATGTTTGCATAAGTTCTTTTGAAAGATAACTTTTGAAGATCTCGTAAAGAACGGCTAAACCTATTTCAGGAAACTTTCATTCGATCCAAATTTGTAAGTAGCTTAATTTTCTTAAAAATATAAGGAATGTGTAATAAAAAAATAGTTAATTTTAAACATATTGTGAGATTTTTCAAACAAATTGCATATTTTTAGTTTATTGTTTCATAAGAATGACAAAAAATGATTACTCTATACATAACTCTTGTTTTCCAAAATTAAATTTTCCACGATTCCCTTTAAATGTCTTTCCAATTTTTTTATCCATTTTAATCGAGTTTTCTTTTGCATGCCAAAACGTTTATGTGTAATTCAAGCGATTTTAGGATAACTGAACTAATATTTCTTAATGTTATATTATTCTCAGTTTATAATCACGATTTTTCTTGCTTAATTGAAAACTTAGCAAATAGACGTATGTCTATAATATTCTCTTGAGTCCAGCTTTATTGGATTCAATGCAATTATTTTCTTAGCTTGATATCCTCCATTTTATACACCGTCAGATGCTTTGCATTGAAGCTTCAGCTAGTTAGTCATAGACGGTCAAAAGTTAATCACTTAGATTTCCTGTCGTGAGGTATAGGCATACGCAGAGTTTGTTTCATTTGAATGACTGCTGCTTAGTGCATCACTTTCTTATGTTATGCAGTGTACTTTATTTTAAGTTAATTTTTTACTGTTTTTTGAAACTTACTTTCGAAAATACTAAAGGAAATTTCAAGTGTATGAATTGTTACGATATTGTAGTGCTTCTTCAGTAAAACGGTGTTTATCTTATAAATAATTATATAAGTTTTTTTAATAATTAGCAGACTAGAAAAGATATATACCAATACACAGTAGACCACAAAAGTATTCGTACACACTTACAATTTCCTATAAAATTTACTATTTTCGACTAATAAAAATTAATATACTGAAATTGTAATTTTTTCATGACATCTGCAACTTATTCTCTTAATAGAATACTATAATCAATTTTTTAAAAATAGAATAATTATTATTTTTAAAAATTTAATAATAAAAAAACAACGAAAAAATTACGTCACAAAAGTCTTCGTACTCTTAACAAAAATCTCAACATTAGCTTTAAATACTGTATTTCTTTCTTAATTTAATACTTAGTAAGATATCTTTTAGTGTCTACAACAACTTTTAAACGTCTTGGTATAGATTTAATCAATTTTTTGTAATTTCTGCATCGATTATTGTTTTTACTTCACATTTTGTGTTTGTCATGTTTTCTTTTTTTTTACATCAAAATCTCACCAAATATGTTCTACTTGGCTAAATAAAGTGATTGAGGTGGTGTTTCAGAATTTGGGGAGAGACACCAGTGGCGTACATTGAGAGCAGTGCGCTTGGCGTCATTATCTTGTAAAAAAATGAAGTCGTCTCCAATATCCAAATTTTGGGTGGATAATTTAAAATAGTTTCTTAAAATATTTAAATAGAGCTCATGATTCACAATACCATCAAAAACTACTAAACTACCTAATTCTGAAGACGATTTACACCCCCACGCATGAACATTTCCACCTCCATGGTTTACTGATTAGACTAGATTCTCGGAATTAAGTTTCAGCAAATTAAAAATTGACAGCAAAATGGTTGGGATGACAGAAAATTGAACATTTTTAGTTCCAATGAATCTATAATAATTTTTAGAAGGAAAAAGAAGGAAAACTTTATCCCAAGAATTTATGTGGAACAAGAACACCTCCATTCCATGCTTCAGCATGGAGACGGAGGTATTCTTGCGTGGGGGTGTAAATCGGCTTCAGGGTTAGGTAATTTGGTAATTTTTGATAATATTGTGAATCACATCACTGATATGTCTGTAACCGTCCCCAAATTTTGAAACACCACCTCAATCCCTTTATTTAGGCCAGTAGAACATATTTGGAGAGAATTTAATTTAAAAAAAAAAGGAAAAGACATGACATATAAAAACATAATGTGAAGTAAAAACAATAATCATAGAAGCATGGAGGAAAATCGATGCAGAAATTACAAAAAATTGATTAAATCTATACCAAGACGTTTAAAAGTTGTTGTGGATATAAGATATCCTACTAAGTACTAAATTAAGAAATACAATATTTAAAGCTATGGTGAGATTTTGTTGACAGTACAAAGACTTTTGTGGCGTGATTTTTTAATAGTTTTTTTGATTATTAAATTTTTTAAAATAATAATTATACTATTTTTTTAAAAAAAATGAATATGGTATTCCATTAAGAACAAGTTGAAGATGTCATAAAAATTACAATTCTAATATATTAATTTTTATTAGTTGAAAACTGTAAATTTTGTAGGAACAGTGTACTAACACTTTTGTGGTCCACTGCATGAGTAAAAAAATCAAACAGTTTTTTTTATATTAAACATAAATTTTGAGAGAAAAAAAATTCTGAAAGCAATGTCATGCAAATAAACAAGAATTATTGTACACTGATGTAATTTCAAGATTCAAAATGTGGTTTAATAATTTGATTCCTACGTTTTGAGAAGTGTTACATTATACAAACAAGTTAATATGAAGATAATTTTTGCTTATTTTTATTTTGAATATGCATTTTAATTAGTTCTTTTACATGGATCAAACTTCCATACATAAAAAAAAACCCCAACCTGGATGTTAAAGAATGTGATTGTTGAAAATATTATTCTCTTTTTGTGATAATAAAACTTTCCAAGCGACTAAAAGTACTAAGAAAATAAACTAAACCTATTCAGAATGTAGTTCGCGTGGAGTTAATTACAATGGGAATATATCGGAAAAAGGATTCTGATTCATTCAGGAGATTGAGCCCAACCAATAACCTTCACCCTCCAACTCGTTAAGAACTGCATGATCTGATCAGTAGTTTAATCAAAGTTAAGGTCGCCCATCCGGTATAGTGGTTAGCGACGCTGACTGCTGTGCCGTTGGGATTGTGTTTGAATTCCGGAGAAGACATGGTTGTTTGTAAATATAAAGTGCCTTCACGGCATGGGGGTACTTTAAATAGCCGTCGAGCCGCAAGTCCTCTCGTGAGGTTAGTGGAAGAGGAAGAGAGGTGGGAGGCCCCTGACCACCCCCAGGATGTTCTCCCTCTAAATTGGGGTGAAACCGAGCTAAATCGTTCTGTCACCTGTATGGTGCTCAAAGCTACGGCTAGCCCTTTGCCATGAGGAATTTCGTGGTCCTTGATCTGGCCTTTGCCGATCAGGTGGCATTAATAACAACAACATAACAATCAAAGTTTACAAATGGATGAAATAGGACCGGCTCAGTTCAAATATGACTTGGAAAAAAAAATGTATTCACAAAAGGTTCCACGTGAATTCACAATAAGAGATTTATATGAGCTTGTTGTGGAAGAGAGTACCAGAAAAAGAGAAAGATCATTTAACTTCCTTTTATACAGAAACTTCCCTTATATATGAAAAAAGATCAATGGTTGAATGCAGTTAGCTTACTAGCTTCCATAACCTGTTTTTGTTTCTAATGACACCTGGTCGACAATAACAGATAGAGGTCCAAGAATTTTATTGTGGCAAGATGACACTCGTCGTTAACCGCAGCTTGGAGCATCATGCATATGTCAGCGTTTTCGTTTCGTTCCACCCCAATTTTGAGGGAGAATTCCTGGGAAGTGGTCGTCGATGCCTTTTGGCTCGACAAATATTAAGAGTGACCCCATTCCGCATATGCACTATACATTTACAAACATCCCTGCCATTTTCGAACCCAGGGTCAATAACCACTACACTGTCTCAGAGGTTTTCCATGATCTAATAGAAGGCAATGAGAAGCAATTGATAAAAAACAATTTCTTATTTCTAAAAGTTTAACATAATTAACAATAGATCTTTGCATACAGTTACCGCTAACTCTAATTTGGACAGAGAAACAAAATCACAGTTGTACAAGCGAAAAAAAAAGTGTATGAAAACAAGATACAGTTTTTTCTCCCCACTTTTACACAGATTGAAAAATTCGTTATAAATAACACCGAAATTTAAAGACCATAAGTATGAGAAAAAGCCACAAAAATGGAAAAAAAAATAATAAAGTTTGCAAGATTTACAAAAGAGAACAGCAACAGAAAATTTATAAATTGCATAGATTTTAATAATAACATGAATTGGAAAATTGATACATTAATGTATCAAAATTTTACCGCCCATCCGTGACGTTGACTGCGGTGCCGTATGGCCTGAGTTCGAATCCCGGAGAAGACATGAATGTTTGTAAGTGTATAGTGCCTTTGCGGCATGGGGTACTCTAAATAGCTGTTGAGCCGCAGGTCCACTCGTGAGGTTGGTGGAAGGGGAAGAGAGGTTGAAGGCCTCTGACCACCCAGGGTGTTCTTCCTTCAAAATGGGGGTGGAACCGAGTCAAATTATTCTGTCACCTGTATGGTACTCAAAGCTAAGGCTAACGACAGACGTGCTCTTGATCTAACAATACTGTCAATCAGGGGGCAAATAAGTAACAACAACATACACATTTTATTTTAGCACTTTTAAAAAACAGAAAAGAGATACCAATACAAGAGACTAACTTCGAGTAGACAAAAATAATTGAAATCTTTATTAGATCCCCATGGTAATTATTTTTATAAAAGTTTATGATCTTGCTTTCTAAAATGAAAGACACGGGAGAAAATCAGATATAACATAAAATAGACTTTTTTCAAATTATCTTTTCTGAAATATTACGAACCCAAATAACACCAATGTTTTATTTTTGTAAAGTTCCTCCTTAAAGCTTTCGTTGTATTGAGATATTTTAACTAAAGCACGATAAAAGAACTCATATGTGTACGAAGCCAATTACTTACAGATTCTTTAGTTTTTCATTCGATGAAATGCTTCTCCTCCTAACTCTACTGAGAGGGGTCCAAATGGAGCTAGAATTAAACTGAATAGACTTAAACTGAATATTACTATTTTTTAAAGAAAAGACTAAGATAAAAATTCCCTCATTTTTGTTAATGTCAAAAATAGGGGAAATTTGTATGAAATTAATACGAAATTTAATGCGTTTGTGTGTGAGGCAAAACATTTACATTCTCTCTTGATAGTAAACGATATCCCCATTCTAAGCATGTAAATAAATTTGGTACTTACGTATTATCGCAACCTATAGGCGACATTTTTGAAACGAGGCGCAGGATTACCAATTCAGCGTGTACGACACATAGGAAATCGGTGTTGCCAACTTGGCGAGTTATTAATAGAGTTGGCGATAGTTGCGATTCGTAAAAAAAAATTTAAATGGCCCCTCTAAAAATAAAATTATTTATTCTGGGGAAAAAAATACAATGTTATTGTTTCTGTTGAGAAAATATGAATCAGCAAATTTTTTTCAATGTAGATATGATAAATCAAACTTTTGTCAAAAGTAAGGTAGCTAACATTTCATTCAAAAACTCATTCGGTTTAACCTTTCCATTCAAAATTATTAGATTGAGAAAACCCCCCTTTTATCTAGATTGTCATTTTGGAATGATGAAAATTTTAAAGAAAAAATTAGTACTCAATTGACATTGATCTTTGGCGAGGGGGAAAAATGCTTAGAAGGAGGAAAAAAATGCACAAAAAAAATTACGTTAAATGGTCGAAAATTCTAAATTCGCTTTTAAGGAATGTAGGATATAACTGTCTTTTAAAATTTACTTACGTACAAAAAACAAAAAAACTACTGTTTCGGTACAAGGTACAAAATCAAGTTGAAATAAAAATTCAAATCGTTTTATTCATAACTATTTTTCGTCTTAATATTTCTTTTATGTTGGTATAAAAAGTCCATTAGAATCGAGAAAGGGAAAAAAGTGAAAAAAAAGTTTCCCTTTTGAAAAAAAATTTCTTTCTCAAAAAAAGTGTTTTGTTTTATGACCACATGAAAGAAGTAAAAATTTTTAAATTTTGCAATGTTATTTCAGGGTTTGTTAGATGAGAATAAAAGAAAGGGTATATTATATTGTCATAAAATTTTTTATTCATATTTGTACCATTCATTTTTCATCTCCCAAATCACGCCAAGGGAATTACCCTTAAAATCGCCGATTTGGCGGAATGTTGCGAAATTTGGTTATAAAAGGGGAAGTCCCAAACATTGCCAATTTGGCGAGTTTTTTTAAATTTGGGGCAAAAAAAAACCCTCCTTGCCAACTTGGCGATATCATTGTTTTGGCAAGATTCTTACAGAATTGCACAATCAAATATTTAATTCAATTCAGTTACAGCACCTGTTATCCTTATGGATTTTAAACACTTGATGCTTTTTATTTATAAATATACATCTGAGAATAGTTTGCATGCACTTGTTCTTTTCAGTGATGAGTCGATATGTACCAGACAAAGTGATTCTCATCGAATCTTCATCTGGACAAATAATGGAGTTCGATTTCATCCCTCTTACGTAACAAAAATCGACACAGTTAGTAACTAAGAAATCCTTGCGCGAGATAGCATAATATTCGGCAGCCGTGCACAACTGTATGTTTTCGATGGGGGATGTCCTCACGTACAATAGGGAAAGAATCCTGGGAAATCTGTGGGAGGTTTTGGTAGCTATTGGCCCGGATTATACATGGAGGGAAAAGCGCGGGCCCCCTGTTCTGAATTTTTGGGTGGGTTCGGGGATTGACCCCGAGGTCTCCAGATCACAATTTGTTTAAAATTTTCGGGATGATCTAGGGAAAAATTTTCGGGTAGCTCCTTTTCCCGGGGGTCTCCCGGGAAATTTAAAAATGCCGTTCTATGAAAAAAGGGGTTGTGCTACAAAAAATTATTGACACCCCAAAAAAGTATAGCAGCTCTTAGTGATTTAGGCAGTCCAGTGGTCACAATAGGGTTAAAAAATTTTTTCCCCAGATAAATGCTTTATATTTTGATTCATGATTTCCCACGATTTGATATGACTTGTATCTTAACTCCAATTAAAAAACTTTTTTTTGTATTGTTATTTGTGTATTTTTCTTGCACTGTAATATATCTCTGTGCCGAATTTTGTGGCCACACGTAAACAATTCTTCGTTTCCAAGATTTTATATTTGTGCCCTTAGTTTTGGACATGGTATATATTCAAACTCTGTAAAATTTTTTCCGGGGGTTACCTTATTTCAAAGTTATCTTCGTGACCAGAGGTGTGGGAGTGAATGAAGAACCAGGCGTTATGACAAAATTCTTTATTAAGATTTTAACAAACACTAACAATGAAAATACTTATATTATAACGGCGGATCAAAGGGGTTGAGAAAACACACAATACGTATTACCAAATAAGCGCGATTTTTGATCACTATATTCTCCCCTATTCTAATCTCTACTTATACACAATCTAATAGTAACAAATTACCCTTTTAAATCTCTTGTTTAACCACAATCCTCCGGATCTTAAATATCTTTTGTTTATATCTCGCGTGGAATAGTATCCCCCTTTTGGGCGATCGCTGTATCCGGATAGCTTCACACTCAATGACGGTTTCTTCTCTTCTTTCAGTTCACGCGCTTAAACTCAGACTAGCATAATCATTTCCCCCAAAGGGCCCTACGCTTACGTTAAACTTCTTCTTTTTAAAAAGGTTTCCAAATTGCATATTCACGCTTCGTTTCGGGATTTGGTTAAAAAGAATTTGTCTTTTGGGCCCCCAAAAAGAACCAGGGGTTTTTAGTGGAAAAGGGATAGCCCGTCACAACTCTCACCATGAATTTTGATGTAAAAAAACTTTTTATTAGTAAATGCTTATGCTGATTTACATTCCTTACAATCAACTCATCAGTTAATAAATTAATTATTAGTTTTTTAATTCATTTATTTTCTCGGGTTTTTTTTGTATTTTATTAAAAAATAAATGCGTTCTGGGGAAGAACTTCCACGTAAATAGAATGTACTGAAGGAATTTTCTCGATAAAATGCTGTGTTAAATAAATTTATGAATACAATGAACCTTCAAGTTTCCTGAAATTTTAAATGAATCTTTTATTAACTTTTCTACGGTGTTTAAATCAATGAACTGTGGAAGTACTAAAAATCATCATTTCTTTTATGAAAATTTAGAAAAGATTTCTTTTAAATTTAATTCATCTACTTAATTTTAAAAAAAAGTTGATTGGTTTTTTTGAGGCCCCCGCGATTGGGTATATGATTTTATTATACTTTTGGTTGTAATTTTTTTTTGGTTTTAAATTCAGGATGGAAGGCTTGAAATTTATGATCACTATGAATTACATAATTATCCCTTATTGATTGTGCCTATGATGAGTTGACCCTCTCAGGTATCAAATAATTAAAGACAACGTTGCAATATTTAGGAGTACGTATTTGTGCCAAAACTGCTGTTTGAGATATGTTTAACAAATTTTGGTATTTTTTCTCAGTCACCTTTTTGATTTCCAATAAAATGGAATAGTTGATTTATCCGACTACGTTCGGAACCGTGATTTTAAAAAAGCGCATAAATGGATAATTTTCATATTTAGTGTCACTTAGATTAGAATACATATATAAATTGTTTTAAGGACACATTTTGACAAAAAAATTTATTTAAAAACAATATTTCGGCAAAAAATTTAAATTAGAACAACCTTTTTCAAATGTTCTCCTTTTGGAAAAAAGCTTCTATTATAACAATATTTAGCCTGTATATAGCCCGACCTCTGTACAGAGGCTCAACTATGATTTTTTTAAAAATTCTCAATTTTCTGATTAAACCCTTGAAATAATTATCGGCGTTTTTTTTTTTGAAATTTCTTCCCTCTGTTTGTAAAAAATGGATAAACCCACTTCAAATTATATATTTCAAAAATTCTGGTTGAGCCCTGTCAGGGGGCGACTTAAAAAGGCAAAATATTAGAATAGAAGGAATTTCACAAAAAGGGGGAAAAATTTTTTAAAATGGGTTATTCTATGTTCATTTTTTCAAAAATTTGCTTAAAAATTTTTTTGTGATACTATTCTTAAAACCTTTTATACATTTTCTAATATAAGTAACACTAAAAAATCAAAAATTATCCATTTATTCTTTTAAAATCATGGGTTCGGCGTATCGGTCCCTTAAAAATTTGGGGAATGAAAAAATTTGAAGTTTCTTTTCCACTACTTAAAAGCAATAGTATTTTCTAAAAAGTGAATTAATTTGAAGAATTCCTTTAGTTAATTTTTTTTTTATTTAAAGGTACATTTTAATTTAGTTTCCAAGTCTTTCCATGAGATAGTTTGAAAGCCTGGAGCATAAGATATTAATTCGAAAGTTATTTTCACCCACAAATGTGTTTTAAATGTTTCACGCCGTTCGTCTTCATTAACTTAGTATGGAGCCCCTATTCAACTTGGGAGTAAAAAAATACAGCAAAACAATCATGTCCCTTATTTTGTTAAGGAATTTTTACGAAGTAAATGTGAAAATTGTGCGAGTTCGTAAATTGAAAAGTTTGTAAATTATAAAAATTCTGCAGGAAAAGTATTAATCTAAAATCTAATTCGTGCTTTGTAAGTGTTTGTGGAAATGCTTTTTTCATTTTAGTAAACTATTTAGTTTAATCCATAGACTAAAGTATTGAAATAAATAAAAATTATGTCTGAAAGTTTTGTAAAATTGAACAGAAAAAGTGCGTCCTATTAACAACTGTGATCATTGTCACTTGGATATTTGGCATTTTATTGAATCAATATAATCTTAAATGAGATTCTTGATGATAAAGAGGCATCATAATAAGGTATAGGTGGTCATTGATAATAAAAATATACACATAAAACCTACAGCTATGAAATAAATCCTAAAAATAAAATTGAAATCTGAATCAAAGAACCAAATTTTTAGTGTTTTTAAGGATTGAATAATTTTACTGAAGATTTTTAATTTGTGAAATAATTTCATTGGAGCTTCATGATAAATTTTTAGTGGAATGCATTTTCCAAGTTTAATATATGTTAGCAAATACGTTTTTAATTAGTTAAATATGAAAATAATTTTTTCAACTGAAATTTAAAACCAGAAACTATACAACAATGAAGCTTAAAACACAGAACTTGACAAACAAAGTTCATTATTACCTGACAAAATGAAAACCATGTAAAGCAATATTGTTGTAAACAATGTTATACCTTTCAACAAAGGTCAACAGAGAGAGAGAGAACTAATTCAGCAACAGATTAGGAATCGAATTATATTAATCGCCGCCATCTTGCCGTCATGTTTGCTCAAGTGATTTTTAAAGGAAATATCTCACTTTGAAAACCTTTTTAATAACAACTATAATCCCATTTCAAGATATTTTCCTACAATATAAATTTGTAAGTAATTATTTTCTTAAACCCATAAATATAAATTATTTTAAAAGAAAATATTTAATTTTTGTCATGTTCTATAAGATTGTTTACAAAATAACATATTTTAAATTCGTTGCTTCTTAAAATCAAAGGGCCAAAAGTATATATATACTCTAGTCATGCTCTACTTTTACTAAAAC
>BMAV01012971.1:0-15950 GCA_019973955.1 Trichonephila inaurata madagascariensis | reverse complement strand
AAATATGAAAATTGTTGACCACTTTCGCTAACCTTGTGATTGCATGCATTTCATTTGTCCAAGATATGATTTAAGCAAAATCAGAACATGTGAAAGTAGATCCCAAATAGACAAAATTTGAATCCCACTATTTAAAGATGATGGAAA
The DNA here is from genome assembly GCA_019973955.1 of Trichonephila inaurata madagascariensis. Lineage (NCBI taxonomy): Eukaryota > Metazoa > Arthropoda > Arachnida > Araneae > Nephilidae > Trichonephila > Trichonephila inaurata. The sequence goes on along the minus strand of BMAV01012971.1, from coordinate 15,803 downwards.
AGCAAATATTTTTAATAATTTTAAATCAGTGCGATTCTATTGTGTACTTAAAGTAAATATTGATCCGAATACATTTGGAAAATATTTTGGTACACGTATGTTCAAGATTTCTGATGAGAAAAGCGACGGTGTGAAATTGAATTCCGTAAACTTTAATAAAATGCAGAAAAGTTCAGGAATAACAGGAGGGAGAATTTTATCGATAACTTCCCGTATCAGATTACATTGGATTTTTCAGATTAAAGTCTATCATATGCTTTTCAATACAGAAGCTTTACCGTTTTTAAAATTGATTGAAATTGTCAAAAATGTGATAAAAGTAACTGAACATGAAACTCCCACTCTCCCTAAATGTAAGAGTTAAATCTCTCAACATAAATTAGTGTATTGTCTAACCCAGCGTTTCTCACACTATGGAGTGTGCCTCCCCAAGGGGGGCGGGATAACTTTTCAAAGGGGGGCGAGCATATTAAAAAGTCGAAAACAAAAGATTGTTTAGAAAATTACTAATTTACTGAAACTAAGCAAACAAAATACATTCTGTTATAGTAAACAAAATAAAATACAGACACTTACACTGATATAATACATTTATAAGTATATCGATACTACGCAATGTATTTTATAATTAATTTAACAATACTAAGTTAAGAACAACGTTAATAATTACCAATGACCTCATAAGCCTTACATACATAAAATTATATACAAAATTAACACTTATTTTTAAAATTAGTTCCAATAAAAAAAATTAATCCCTTAGCTGCCAATTAAAAGTTATGCGATTCGTTCCCTAATTCCACCATTTTTCACGTATTCCCGCGTATGTGATGTATTGTGGGGGCGAGCGAGAAGAAGAGAAAAGAAACAAATAAGAGAAAATCCTCTAAAGTAAGTAAATCCTCCACAAACTATGTCAAGGTCCTTTTATTGCATTCTAATGTCTTAGGAATAATTTTAAGGATAGCTGTGCACAGAAAAGATCGTGCTTCTTAGGAAGTATATGTACGTCCGGTACAATTAAAATTTTGGCTGAGTGAGACGCTGATATACGCCGGTGACACTTAAGAGGTTAAAATTGTATTGTAGGTTTAGCGTCAAAGTATATTATTTTTCAATTCAATACATCGTTATTATAAGGACGGGGAGGGAGGAGCGAGGAAAATAATCAAAGCATATTGGGTTGCAAATATTGAAAATTTGAAAAGCACTGGTTTAAATCCTAGTGCCACCAAAAACCCGCCGAGTTGAGGGGTTGAAGTTTATTTAATCTATCCTTCCTCAAACAACTTTTGTCGTGGCCTAGAATGGTAGCTGGAGAAGAAGGTTGCAGCTCACACAGGTGTCGTCCTCGTCTTCACCAGGGATCAAAATTAAGAGGTCCGTTGCCAGTTGCTCTCATGTTGCTTTGTAATACGGCGTTAATAATCACGCATCACTAACTATTCAAAGTACCGTATTTTTCTCGAATATAAGTAGCACTTTTTTTTCCAATTTTAAGGGGATGGTGGACATTCACAATGTCAAATTTAGGTCAAAATTGCGATTGTGATTTCGTATATAATAATAATATTCCTTATATTTCATAAAATAATTTTGTCAACGAATTTTGTCATTTTGTTTAATATTTACTGAATTATTTTTTACTGTACTCAAATAAATGTTTAAAAGGCACGTTTCTTAGTTCGTAAATTTTCTCTTTTCATTGTTATGTAAAATGCTCCTTGCTTTTCAAATTACGCGTCATATGTCTTTTAAATTTAAAGAACTTATGAAAGATGATATAATTCACAAATTTGTTCATTAGTTTTGTAAAATATTTAACAGATCTTATTTTGTGTTGTTTTGAATACCTTGAATGGGCGATAATTGGTGAAAATTCCATAGAGTATAGAAAATTTATCTTTTTTTCATTAAATTTTATTCTGAATTTCAAATGCATGCACAGATATATTTTGGTGTAGTTCATCTACACATAAAACAAAAATTATCTACATATCTTAAAAACTAATGCACAGGGAGCATTTTTAAAAACAGTTTAAAAAATTAATTTTTTTAAAAAAAAATCAGTTTATAAATAGTCTTTTAAAAATTATGTATTTAAATTCTGACATATAATAATCATTTACTATACTGATTCCATTTTCAGCTAATTAAGCTAACAATTTAAGAAAGTTTTAATAGCCTACTGTTCCCTCAATGCTACTGAAAATCGGTGCGACTTACAATGAAAGAGAAAATAATCGTTGGATGGAACAATTAGAACAATTATATGTCCATGTATGTATTTAGAAGTTTATTACAATGGTAAAATTACTAATTATATTCCTTTGATTAATTCTTATTTTAAATTTATTTTAATTCCTTAAAATTGGATATCGATAAAATATTTTATGCTACTTTTGCTTTTTCACAAGAATTTGTTAAAATTTTGCGGTGCGACTTGGAATGGATGGCTGCTTACATTCCAATAAATACGGTATATTTTTTTTAATATAAATATTAAAACAAATGTTTTCGACATAGAAAAAACATTCATTTAATCTATTTGATTCTCTCGTAACTCATTATATTTTTCACTGTTATTTTAAATTTGATTCATAATAAATATTTTAAAGGATATCTTCATATATGAAGGAAATATATGTCTTCTACGATATACTATACTTGTGGTACGAAATGCACCAAGAAGGACTAGAAATATCTCAGTGAAATTAATTTGGTAGATAACATATTGTATAAAATCAAACGTCTTGTGACGTGTAGATGATGACAAAATCAGTTGTTAGTGTAGCAGCTATTGTTGGCTATAACCGCAACCACAAGCCTCGGCATTGAATCAAAGAGGCTTTGGATGTATCCTTAAGATATAACAGTCCATGCGGCTTTCACATATAGCCAAAATTGATCTGGTGAGCTGCGGGTGTGTATCCCACAGTTTTAGAAACGCTGTATAACAGCTTTTACTTCACGAGTGTTCATTGTAATATTTTGTGTTGTATCTCTGTAGTATCATTTATACGCTTTTTCTCTTCATTTTCAATAAATCAAACAATCTCATCAGACAAAACTACAGCTTCAAAATTTCCTTCACTTGAATAATTAGGAATACAAGCACTTTGATTTCCAATTTCCTCTGTTGCTTTCCAAGTCGAACATTCTAAATCTGAATATAACAATTTTTGCGGTCCTTTTGTATGCTATTTTATTTCTGCGCGTTATTATTTTAATTCAGGATATGAATTCCAACAACCTTCGTGCCACTGTAATGTTTTATATCACACAATTTACATATATATACTTTAAGACACTCTATTCATTTGTTGTAAACATGTGACCGGGCTTTACGTGCTTTTCTATTAATCATCTTGGGGAACTTTGGGGCCAGCAATTGAGTTATTTCACAGCCATCCCTCTCAAGAAGAAATCTTATGCAGATTAGCTAGTATATATATATAGTAGAAGTGTAGTTATTGAAAGGGAAGGGAAAGGAGCGGAGTTGCTGAAAGCAGTGCTGTTACGGTAAGGATCGGAATTTAGATGCGTGATTATAAGACGGGCTTTAGCTATTAAAATAAATTGAGGAAGTTAGGATTCTTAATATAACTTTAAGTAAAGTTAAGCTATTAGGATTTCATGCACTTTTTCATATAAGGTTTTGAGCTATCGTTATATCAATCTAGATTTTCCCTCTATAGTTGGCTTTTCTTAGATTATTATACTTGGTAATAATAAATTGGGTTTTTTTTTATCATGGTTAGTTTGCGTCATCAATCTTTACCCCCTACAGATTTAGGCCGAGTAGATGAAGAGATGGTTTCCCCAGGCGGGAGGTCATTGCAAACAGTCTCTCGAAAATGCACGTTCAATTGCTTTCTCTCAACACGCTAGCAGCACGCGCTTGATTGAAGACAAATATTTCATTAAGAGTGACATTATCAATAATTTTTTAAATTATAAAGATGGGCATGAAGAACCAAATTATTTCGGATCGGATAAAATATATGCAAAGATCCAGCTTTCCAACAATTTGGATCCCTTTCTTAAAATAGTTACGAATTACGAAAGGAATTTGAAATTCCAAAAAAACAGGTATATATGGTTATAGTTACGATTACAACCGACAAACCAACCAACCATCTTCACAAAAACTTATCACTTACTTTATGATGCCAAAAAATAAATAAACTGAAACTGTATCTTGAATTGACAAAAGTGATTTTCACTGAGACTCTCAATGTCGATTATGATAAGTAGCAGCGAAATATGTATGAGCATTTTGAAAACTTCTCCATGTATACAATGATAAATGAAATGTTTTTAAAAGATTTCCATGCGTAATTTAATTATTCATTTTGTTTGAAATTACTTTCTCATATATTTCGTAAAATATTTGACTTATTTTCTAAGTTCGACTTTTTTTATGCAGTCCTATCAAACGCATAAAAATAATTTTCTGTAGTATGTCGACGACGTTGTTTATTATATGTAAGGATTTATGAAATATATTTTCGAATGTTTTTTGTGCAGTTTCTTTTACGCGGTCCCTATCTAAGGCACATAAATAGGTTTTACTATAATTGTGATAAGATTATTATAATATATGTGTATAAATTAAAATTTCGATTGTAGAAAAAAAATTAATTTATGGTAAGTTAAAAGTAATCCAATTTAATCTCGAATTAGCACGTAATATGACAAAATTAAAATAAATATTTATGTAAATTTTGTGTATTTCTAAATTTTTCTTAAATTGCTGACTAGAATATAAACGTTATGGTGTATATATATTTATTTAAAACTATGTGTATAGCTGTAAATCAAAAAATAAGCACATCATTGCCATAAATAATAAAATTACCCACAAAATCGCAGTTTGAATGACATTTGTATCTGGAACCGAATAACAACCGAAAAAAATAATATAAGCCTCATAATAATAATAAGCCATATATAATCATAAGCCATATATAATAATATAAGCATAAATATGAGCCTCAAAAGTTACTTATAATAAAAACACTACAACTGTTTAAAGTTGGTTAATTGTATGATCTGTCAACTCTTGCAACTCATATCTGTCAAATTAAAAATTATAAGGCTCAAAGATTTAAAAAAAATAAATAAAAAAATAGCTCACTTTTTCGATTTCTCATAGAAATTGCTATAACTAATCTGTGCTTGGAACCTCCAGGAAAACATTAATAAATATCACCATCTGGTGATAAAACTGAAAAGCCTTAATGCTCCCTCAAGATAATTTTCAGTCTTAATTGATTGGGTTTGAAAAATAAAAGCATTTACTTTTAAAAATAAATAAATTTTGCATCGTTTCTCATATGTTTGATTGCAATTATACAATTAAAATAATGAGTAAGGAGCATTGAATGATTATGCAGATCTTTAGATAAAAAAATCACACAAAAATAATAGTAAAAAAATACTTCTACTCTCATAAAACTGCTTTAATACTAAAATGATCTTATCTAAAAGTCTTAGCTGTTTTTTTAATGTCCTTTAAGTATGAGTATGAATTAGTTACTTTTTCATGATCTCATTACCTTCACATACGATAATACCTTTTCAGGTTTATCTGAAATCACAATAATTGGATTCAATTTCATACATTCCTGAAGTAATTTCAGTAAACACAGCAATGAGATCCACATTGATTCCCATTGATGGATCTTGGTGTAATATTTTCATTGTTATCATCATCATCTTACTCCTATAAAAACCTTTCTTAAGCCACACGAGTTATTTCTTTGATAAAAAGAGAAGTACTGGAAAAGATCACAAGCCGTAACCATAGAAACCAATATCCTGATTCTTGGAAGAAATGACCTATAAATATATGTACTTTTGTTTTGCTCTAAGCCTACATTGTGATACAACAGGGTTGTAAGAAAGAGATATGTTGTATTCTATATTTTCTAAAGAAATGATTAACTGTAACATTTTTTATGAGAGTGTAATTTGTTAAGGAAGCAATTTATGAAAAAATTTTTTTTTTGAAGGAAGGAAAATTTATGAACAATGGAAAACAAAGGAAAATTACACATTTAGTGAATACGTAGAGCATTTGTACGGAATATGGGAATTTGAATGATTCTAAACGTGGAACCATTTCCACCTACACGGTCTGGCCGAATTATTAAAACTATAAAGTTATCGAGTGCCGAGATTTCAAAACTCTTCTCCAGCGTTTCTAAAACTGTGGGGTACCCCATTAGGGGGCGTGATAATCCTACATTGGGCGGGGTGCGAACATATCGATAAATCGAAAATAAAAGATTATTTCAAAATATATTATTTTTCTGAAAATAAACGACAGAAAATAACTTTCTAAAAAATAAAATATACACATTTACACGGATGTAATATACTTATAAATGTACCAGTAATTCCCATTAAATTTGATAATTTATCATTAATAAGTTAAGAACACGTTTAATAACTACTTCGAACTTTCCCATGGGCTTGTCATAAAAAGAATTATTTACAGAATTTAATACCTATATTGAACATTTATATGGTTTATAATTAGTCACATTGTAGCTTTAGCGTCAAGATACATTAATATTGCATTCAATACACTATTATTGTATGGGGAGGGGCAGGATGAAAAGTATGATATAAAATCTAGTCCCAAATGTTGAAAGTTTCAGAAGCACTGCTCTACTATATACATTAAAACAAGCTGACGGCGAGTGTTTGGTGGTATAGCTCTGGTATGATTAATTATGATTTCTTAAAACTAAGCTCATCGATCACAGAAAAAATATACTTCCACCAACTGGACAAAACGGTGCGAAATCTTAAATTAAAACAGTTTGAAGGGGTCGACAGATTGATTGATATCTTGTTGCATAGTTGGGTGCTAGACCACACACAGCACAAATGATTGTGGCAAAACTATAGCCTTAGATATAGAATTTCTTCATCCACCAAACTTACGAGGAAAAGTCAAAAAGTAAAGGGACTGTTGCAATTTCTCTTTCCAAGATTTGGCAACAGTGCTTGTATCGAGCCCTGAATGAGGGGTTGTCGACAACACTTCAATGCAGTGCCTCACTCGTTGGAGTGTAACAGAACTCTCAATTTGTCAGCTCTATTGTCGATGTGCACCAAGGAGGATAAGAGGGCAGTCTGTGTTTGTGGAAGGTGTGAAACTTGTGGATATTATTCGTCAAAAGCAAGTGAAGTATGGTGACAGCTGTAAATCGTGAAGCACGATCTATGAATGAATAGAATACTTCAAACAGGGAAGAACTGCTTTATGTGACGACGAAAGATCGGGTAGTTCATCAACTTCAACCACTGAGGACAATTGCAAGTTGTTGTAGAAGGTATATTGATGGAGGGATGTCTAGTATCCAGCCCAGGTATCACACCTTCTGCCCTCTTTTCCTCCTAGAAGCACATTGAATTTGAGCTGCCTTGTTGAACAGTCGGCTACTTTTCAGTTAGTGATAAACTGGTTTTGAAGTGTTGCCGACTACACCTCTTTCAACGTTGAATACTAACACTGTTGCCAAACCTTGGAAAGAGAATTTCCAAAAATCCCTTTTACTTTTTGACTTTCCCTAGCTACAAAAAAACCTTGTAAAAATGTAGTTTAATTACTTAATTTTCGAAGAAAATATATATATTTTTCATAAATAAAATTTAGAGAAAAATGTAAAATATTATAGTAATAACTAAAGGTATTTATATATATATAAATTATCGAATTTACAACATGTTTATAAATCTGAAACTATTAATATAGATGGGATGCGAAGCACTGAACAAATAAAATGCGAATCAACATCATACGACAGAAATGTTATGAACGAAAATAAGAGTTTTCAATAAAATGACATCAATTGATTCGATTCCGTCAGTTCAAGTAAATATCATTATGGTAACATTTCCTAAATATTTTGGAGTATATGCGTGAATTATAGAAAGCATTAGGATAAAAGTTGAGCTGTTGTATTGATTCAATAAATCTTACTACATTCTAGAGAGGATGTAATGTGTATAGAAAGATTTACAGAAATAGGTCTGGATGCAATATACCTGTCTGAAAGGGTTTTAAAATGTTTCATCATGTACATGATTCTTCTATAACATATATATTAGATCGTAGTCTAGACTGGGTATTCATTTCAGATCCTATGTGAAGCACGTTTATTTTTTTTTATCCGTTGATCGCTCAGTTGCAAATTAATTGGTTTCTTCTTACTGTCCTTTATAAAAGGGGACACATGGTACCATTTACGCAAAAAAGTTTTAATTAAAAGATTTTCAAATTTTTTTTGGTTGCCTCCTATGTGTGTATATTATGTAAAACACAGATTGTGCGCTCAAAATTTTATAAAAATCTGTAGCCATTTATTTTTTAAGGAAAAAATATACAATTTGTGAAGGGATTTTAAAATGCTACTCGTCCTACAAAAATTTACGTATACGCATGAGATTTAATTAACAAGTACGTCAAACTATGTATAACAAAAGCTGGTATGGGTTTTACGATAAAATTATTGTTATATGTACAATACTTCTTTTTATGAATGCTTGTTGAAAATTCCGTAAAAAAATGTATAAATTCTGAGTTCAATTATTTTTTTGAAAAATAGCTATTGCTTTGATTCAAAAATGCATACCAAGTTTTGCTACATGTACTACTAGCAATAGGTTAAAAAAATTCAAAGCATTAGGCACAGTAGGAAAAAATACCTTATAATTTTAAAAGAAGATAAATTAGTTATTTATCTTTCTGAGATGAGTAAATTTAAAGTTTTGATTTGTGTCAAAGGGATGTGAATAACAACAAACGTAAAAGCTATCGTAATTCTGCGTTTTTCAAGTTTAGAGCTTTCAAGTTTTTTGAGGCTATGGAAAAGTATAAAAAGAATGATTTAGCTTAATAAATTTGATTTTTGATTTTCGACCCATTTTTGTCAACTGAATCGTACTGTGTCCTCTTAATGAAGTATAAAGATGTATTACCATGAAATATATATAAATTTTCCATTTATAAATGTACTTTCTTTTGAATGAGGTATATTATTAAATTGAAATGGGTTAATTATTTAAGTATACAGAATATCGAATTTAAATATGTCGAAATTCTGAATACTGTAATGCAAAATATATTTCCACATTAATAATCATTCCAATTCTGTTCCGGGATTTTTTAATATATTAATCTTCCCATAAGATTATGGATATAGAAGAATATGGAATATAAAATTATTCATTAAATTATTTTTGATTCTGTAGAAAAGAAAATAAATCAACTGAAACAGCTTAGAAAATTATATATATCCTTTTGCCTAAAAGTTAAGAATAATTGGGAACTGTAGGGAAATAGAAAAGCTTAAAAAATTGCTCATGCGTAATCTGCGGAAGTAAACCAATGATTATGTAATCAAATACTTCATCAGTGATGTAATAGATTGATGGAAAGGGCTATACGGAAAGTGCTTCAAGCAAACTGATGGGGGGAAAATTTGTAATTAAAGTTGCTGGTGAGTACGGTCGCTTAATGGTTATGGTCACTTCGTGGTCAGTGTGTCGTGATAATCCCCGTTTATAGGCTATAATCCACATTATATTCTTCGTGGTTTAAAATATTTTTAATGGCGTGGTGAAGTTCCAGCTCAAGTGTCATCTTCTTAATTCTGAATCTGAATCACTGGAGGCCCGTTACCAATACTTTTCAGGTCGCTTTGTAGTACTAGGTTAATAAGCACTCATTCACTCCAAGTTGTTTATATATTCAGTAAGTTTGTGCATATATTTTAACTATAGCAGTATTTCTCAAACTTTGAAATTTTGCGACCCGCTATTCAACCATATTTTTCATCGCCCCCTTTCAAACAAATAACAATGTATAGAATTCAATAATACTATACTTTGACACTAAAGCTACAATGCGATTTTTCCTTAAGTGCAACCAGAGTATATAAGTTCCACTTAGCCAACGCGTTATTTGCCCCAGACGTGTATATATATATATACGTCTTTCCGAAGTATGATCTTTTCTGAGCAGTGCTATCCATACAATTATTCCGCATGCTTTGGAATGCAATAAAAGAACCTTGATAGTGTTTGCGAAGGATTTACTTATTTCAGAGGATTTCCTTATTTATACCTTTCCTTTCCCCGTCTTCAATACATCACATACGCTTGCCTACGTGGAAAATGGTGGGATTGGGAAGTGAATCGCGTAACTTTTAATCGACAGTTAAGGGAATTATAAACCGTACAAAAATCAAGGTAAGTGTTAATTTGTGTACATAATTTTATATATCACAAGTCCATGTGAGGTCACTGGTAATTATTAGACTTGTTCTTAGCTTAAAATTATTATATTAATTATAAAATACAATATGTAGCACTGGTACATTTATGAATGCATTATATAGATGCTGATGTTAATTTTATTTTTTATTATGTTAGAATGTATATTTGTTTACTTTCAGTATATTAATAGTTTTTTAGAATAATATTTTGTTTTCGATTTTTTAATATGCTCGCGCCCCCCTCATAGAGTTATCAGGCCCTTTAGGGGGGCGCGCCCCACAGTTTGAGAAACACTGAGCTATAGGAGAGCAATGGATATAACCTTAAATGAGACAAATTAACCAGTTTTAAGATAGAGAATCAGTACGACTTCAGAATTTATACAATCACAGACAGATGTGTTTATCTATGTAATCGTTACACAGTATGTAATTTGAAACTATGGATACCGTACATAACTATTTGAAATTTTTATAGATAAGTTATTACCAGACAATTAATAAATCACGTAAGACATTAGTGATTTCTTGAAGATCAGGCTGTCTTTGGGGAATCAAAATTTGGAAGAGAAAAAATATTAGAGAAACATATTTAAACCTCGAATTATTCTTATTAACACAAGTGATCCGAGTTCCTACCGATCATGGGATTACAACCAGAGTAAATGACGCAACTAAAATTAAAGTTTGATCGTATAGTGGTAATACAATTTTATTTAGAATAACGGCATACTAGAAACTAACATTTTAAAACAAACAAAGTAAAAACGATACTTATCTGACTGAGAGGAGGACGGAGTTAGGAGACCTGGGAGGGTGAAGTTCTCAACCCATGTAGGACTGGTGCTGGATTTTTTTTGGAGAGAGAGCCTCTCGAAATTCGGGTGCGTTTCATTTTATTCTCAACCCCATCACGCCGAAATCCTGGAGCCGGACTAACTACTGTCCTTTGAATTGCGTATCTAATTGGACAATCCTCAACGCGCAATGCTACAAGTCATGAAATTTATGCGTTCACTGAACTCAGAAAAGAGTGGGAATCCCTTGACACTCCCCACCGAAGGAATTTCACCACATCTGGTCCAGGGGACTCGTATATAAGTTGCTAGAAATTAAAGGACCCTTTCCAGCCTCCCATCACAAGACAAATATCTTTTGAATTGACAGACCAATTAAAACCGAATGATTGTATTTGAGTCCCTCAAGAAATTTCTACCTATTTAAAAGATTTCTGAGGCAAAAAGTAATTAGAGAAACAGATGAAAAATTTCATATTTGTTTTCGCATATCGGATTTTTTGAAAATGGGTTATCAGTGTGAAATATGTATTTACAGTACTCATTCCATTTCTATTTTTAAGCAAATATCTAACTATACACCTGCAAAAGTTTCACAAATAATGTATTTAAGATTTGTATTTATGTGAATTATATTTAAAATATTGCTAATTACAAGAAAACCTTATTTCCAAAGTTGTAATTTATACATAAAAGGGGATTCACTACCAGACCTATAGACTGATAGGTGTGTAGGGGATACATAAACGGTTCAGAATCAGGGTCGCAAATGCCACAGTTACGAGTTTTGGTGCAAAGATGCAAAAAGAAAAAAAGAGGAACATACATAACAACACATTCATGGGACAAAAAGCAATTTATTGAACGTTATACTGCAACAGGTGCTCAAAATTAAGGTTGGAAGTTGCCTGTTGGGCCTGACAGTGATGCTGCATTCCTTGCGTTCTAGAAGAATCTTGTCATGCCACGTATAATCGCGGCAGATCCTGAAAGTCGAGTGTTTTCTTCAATTGAAGGAACAGGCGTCTCGTGCACCAAACTTTTATGTGAACCTAGAAGAAGTTAATTCATTTTGGAACATCTGTTGTTGTATTGTATGATATATTTTCTGTCTCATTAATGTATTGATGTTTCTGTTCTTTTTCTCTGCTTCTTTGCACCAAAGGTCTCAACTAAAGGATTTGAGACCCTGCAAGCTTTTGTGATTCTTTGTCGTATCTGAACCCTTTACACACCTTACCGGTTTTTGTCGGTCTGGTAGAAAATCCCCTTGTATAACAGCAACTCAGTAAATTTATTTTAAGAAAAATTCAGTACTTTTTTTTATTGAGAACATATAGAACCCCGTGCACCACAAAGTGTCACACGGGGCATCATGAAGCACGTATCACAAAGAAGAGAAGGATTACAACATAAACATCCATGTCTTACCCGGGATTCGAACCCAGACACTACGACACCATAGTCAGCGTCACTAACCTCTACACTGGAAGGGCAGCAAAGTTCAATATTGAATGTATTTTTGGTACATATTTCTTAATAACTATGTTTACTTTATTATGTTTCGTATGTTATCTCTATGAATTCTAGTTCCTCATTTGTAATTATGTCAACGTTTGGAAGAATGTATTTGTCTTGATCAATCACTATACAAATATTATGATATTCTATATTTTGTCTTGATCAATTACCATACAAATATAATGATACTGTATATTTGGTCTTGATCAATCGCTATACAAATATTATGATGTTTTGTTCTGGTGTGTATTAGTATTAAAAATGTTATGCTAAAATTAAACCAATAATAAATTCTTTTTAAGAGGACACAGTACTATTCAATTGACAAAAATTGGTAAGAAAATCAAATCTAATTTTTTTAGCCTAAATTATTCTATATACTTTTCTATAACCTCACAATATTTGAAACCTCTAAACTTAAAAAACGCAGAATTATGATAGCTTTTACGTTAGTTTTTATTCACATTCCTACAGCAAATCAAAACTTTAAACTTACTTATCTCAGAAAGATAAAATAACTAGTTTATCTTCTTTTAAAATGATAAGGCTTTTTTCTATTGTGCCTAGTATGCTTTGAATTTTTTTTATGTATTGCTGATAGTACATGTAACAAAAGTTGGTATGGAGTTTTAAATCAAAGCAATACTTATTTTTTAAAAATAATTGAACTCAGAACATATACTTTTTTAAAAGAATTTTCAATAAGCATTTAGAAAAAGAAGTATTGTGCAAATACCAATGATGTTACCGCAGAACCCATACCAACTTTTGTTATACATAGTTTGACGCACTTGTAAATCAAATTTCATTTGTGTACGTAATTTTTGTAGGAGGAGTAGCCTTTTAAAAGCACTTTACAAATTTTAAGTTTTTTCATTAAAAATTTAAATAGCTAGCGTTTTATGAAATTTTGAGCACAAAATCTGTTTTACATAGTAGACACACATAGGAGGACACCAAAAAATTTTTAAATTCCTTAAATTAAAAATTTTTGCTTAAATCGTACAATGTCCCCTTCACACTTATAAGTAATTATTAAAAGCATCATTTACACTGTTAACGATTTTTAGAGGTTCTTATGCCGTAAAAACTGAAACATAAATTTAAAAGAACACACAATAATTATTTTTAAAATGATATTTTTATCACCAATCAATCACAATTAATTTTGAAATATTTCTTCTCCACCGGTTCACGGAAGAAAGAGGGTATAAGAAGATAAAAAACAAAAGTTTCAGTATACCTACTGCTTCAAAAGAAAAAAGAAACTTAAGATATACATTTCAAATAATAATTTATTCGTATGACGCCAAAATTACTTGCTTCAAATGAAATTTATCATAAATCATCAATGAAATAACAGGATGAAAGAAATATCTTCTCTGTCATTTTCTTTAAAACTAGGGATATAATAGCCACAATTAAATGTTCATTTTTGCAAAAGTATTTTAAAATTAACATATTTTAATCGTTAAGATATAGCAATTTCGACAGCATAAGCATAGATCAATTATACATACTTTTTTAAACTAAGCAATGCAATTAGGAAAATTATTTTAGTTTTGATGTGAATTTTCTAGAGCGTAATCTCTCGAAAATTTGAATCTGTTACAGATGAGATGAGATTCCAATAAATGAATAAATGTCTTTTTTTTATACTGAAGTTTGATTAATTATACCCAATAATTTTGCACGGTTATTTTTTGTAAGTTTCTGATTTAATGACAAATTTTCTCATTTCAGTTATTGGAGAATAGGTTCAGGTTGCAATATGAATTCGATGTACTTTAGTGCAAATAATATATAAAAAAATTATTTAGGTTCATTTTCTCAGACTAACCATAACTCTTATTAAGATATCCGACTACGTTCGGAACAGTGGTTTTGCAAAAGCGTATAAATGGATAAATTTATGATAGTTAGTGTCACTTAGATTAAAAAATGTATATAAAATTTTTTTAAGAATAATATTACAATAAAAAATTATTTAAGTACAATATTTTGAAAAAAAAATGGACATAGAATGACCCATATTCAAAATATTCTCCTTTTGTGAAAAATGTCTCTATTATAATAATATTTTGCCTGTATATAGTTCACATCTCTGTACAGAGGCTCAACTAGAATTTTTGAATTATTTAAATTAGAAGTGGGTTTATCCATGTTTTACGACAAAAGAGGGGAGAAAATTTAAGAAAAAAACGCCAATAATTATTTCAATGGGTTGTAAATCTGAAAATGATGTGAATTTTTCAAAAATCATAGTTGAGCCTTTCTATAGAGGTCTGCGCTATATACAGGCAAAATATTATTGTAATAGAAGCATTATTCACAAAAAGGAGAACATTTAGAATAAAAAGTTAATTTTTTACCGAAATATATTGTATTTAAATAAATTATTTTTGTTATATATAAAATGTCCTTTAAATAATTTTATACATGTAATCTAATCTAAGTGACACTAAATATCATGAAAATTATCCATTTATGCAATTTTTTTTAAAATCACGGAACCAAACTTAGTCGGATACCTTAAGTTTGAGTGTTATAACTATACCATTAAGTTATCCGACTACGTTCGGAACCGTGATTTTGCAAAAGCGCATAAATGTATAATTTTCGTGATATTTAGTGTCTCTTAGATTAGAATACATGTATACAATTGTTTTAAGGACATCTTGACAAAAAATTATTTAAGTAATATTTTGGCAAAAATTAACTTAGAAATATTTTTTCAAAAGTTCTCCTTTTGTGAAAAATCTTCTATTATAATAATATTTTGCCTGTACATACCAGACCTCTCTGAATTCAACTAGAATTTTTTAAATATATAACTTTGAAGTGGATTTATCCATATTTTACGACAACAGATGGGAGCAATTTTAAGAAAAAAACGCCGATAATTATTTCAAATGGTTGTAACTCTGAAAATAATGTTTTTTTAGAAAATCCTAGTTGAGCCTCTGTAAAGAAGTCTAAGCTTTATACAGGCAAAATATTATTACAATAGAAGCATTTTTTGCAAAAGGAGAACATTTGGAAAAAAGGTTATTCTAAGTTAAATTTTTGCCAAAATATTGTATTTAAATAATTTTTTTTGGTCATAATATCCTTAAAACAATTTTATACATGTATTCTAATCTAAGTGATACAAAATATCATAAATATCCATTTACACGGTTTTTGGGAA
>BMAV01012970.1:0-53624 GCA_019973955.1 Trichonephila inaurata madagascariensis | reverse complement strand
CGATTTTTTTTTATTTTATGCCTTTTAGTTTTTAAATGACAAAAATCTCATTTAGTTCTTAAATAGGTCTTTTAGTAAAAATATTTTTTTCTAACGTTAATTACTTTCAGAAATAATATTGCTAAAACGTTGTACTATATAAGATGGCAATTTAATATGCTTTTAAAAATGTCATTACCTTAAATGCGGAATTTTGCAAATACTTCAATGACGTTATGCGATTTTTAAGAAGTATAAATTTTAAAACAGTAATATTTAGTATTATCCAAACTTATATTGAACTAACTAAGTTATAATATATATATATATGCATAACAAAATTAAATCGTTATGTGTATAGAAGTATATTAGAAATGCATTATATGTCACAATACCAAACCTCACGTAAAAAAGGATTTAAAGGCTTTTATATTGTATGCATTTTGAAGCATATACACTAGCATTGATAGCAAATAAACCAACATAAAACGTACATAAACAATATAAAATATAAGAAACTTCAAGACAAGACGATTTGATAGGGGATCCAAAAGACCATACCAAAAATTATGGATATTTGACAGAAAATTTGCATCATGTGGGCTTTAGTTATAAGAAAAATTCTTAACCAAATGGATAAAAAAGGGCTTTCATTTTTAATTTAATGCGAACATATAAGGGAAATCCTACTTTCTCTTAATTACAATAGAATATAAGCTATATTATCTATTAAATGCATTCTACATCAGATTGATATTTTCTTTCAGGACAGTCAACAACATTCTTAGAGTTAATAAGTACCGAAGAAGTAAAGTTTCTCATGTTATTCCTCAAGAATAAAAAATATTTATTGTTATCATACAAAACAAACTATTATTTATACTTTAACGAAAAAAAAAATCCCAATACTCAAGAGAGATTTGTGTTAGAGAAATAAAATTTGGTTGATGTGAGTATAGATCTGAAAGATGGTCTAGATTCAAGCTTCGCACTTCGCGCTTAAAGAGGCAATTAACACCAATCAGTACTTGCAAATCGAAGTTGTTTTAAATATGTGCTGTAAAATTAGTGAGCGTTATTTATCTGTGATATTTGACGTATTGAGTTGATGTTAGCCAAGAATATCTTTAAGAAGCCTCATCAACTCCTCACCGAGTTTGAACGAAGTATCGTAACAAGACTACGAGAAAGTGGATTTTTTCTTCGATATTGCAAAAAAGATTTGGCCGGAATGGATCCACTGTGCATGGTTGCGGGGAGCAGTGGAAAGGATTGATACTGTCTCAAGAAGACCGTTTTCCGGGTGGCCACGAGATGGAAGACCGTTGTATTCGGCGTACGGTTGTGGCGCATCGTACTGCGTCTGGGTTGAATTTCGAGCTACAGTTGGTACCACAGTGACGCAACGAAGTGTTAAAATCGGTTACTTCAAGACAGATCCGAGTCAAACGTCCTATAGGTGTATACCACTGACTTCAAGCCGTTGCTGTTTGTGACGCCAGTGGTGGACAAAGTGAAACTTTGAGGTGTTTTCAGATAAAAGTAAGTTCTACCTTAGTGCCAGTGATGGCCATGTGTTGGTCAGAAGGAGGTCAGGGGGAAAGCCTGAAAACCCAATTGTTTGCGGCCAGACACACTAGACCAGAGATGGCGAACCAGGGCACGCATGCCATTGATGGCACGCGACACAATATTTTTGGCACGCCAGTGATCAAAATGATTTGCATTTTATTTCACAAGACACAATTCATCCACATCTTGCATTCAGAATTCTGCTGGTTACACCGGCTATTAATGTAACAGCATTCACATTTCAAATGCATTTTTTTTGAACTTAAATCAACGTGATCTTGAAAATTTAAACAATAAAATGTTAACGAGACAATTGCATTGTCCAAATTTCATTACTGTAAAATACTTCTTGGTTTTGGAATTTTTTTCTCGTCAGTGTAGATCATCCCATCGTGTTTAAAAAGAAGCAGTTATAAATAAGTGTTATACTTTTTATATAATTTTTCAATGTAAGTAATTAATTCCATTCATAAATCCGCTTTACGCACTTGTGTATTTCTGTAGTCTTTAAGGAAGTGTTCAGTGAAGAGAAATAGGTCGTTGTTTAGAATACCTATTATGACAAAAAAACTCCATGAAAAAAGAACGTTCTCAAACACTTGCATTATTATAATTCGTTATTTTTCTATAGAATTTCCTACTGTATTAGTATAATCAACTATTACTGCAATTTTTACGAATAAGGAAGAAATTATATTTTTATTGATAGTAAGGGTAAACACAACATCGCTCGTAATACCTTTTTTGAAGTACCACCAATATATCTTCGTAGTTAATCACATGTAATGCTGAAAATATAAAAAAATGAATTGAGATATACGAGTCATTAGTTTATTGAAAACATCTCATTAATAAAATACAAGAGGTGTTTTTCACCGAATTTAATCAAATGTGGCATCGTAGGAAAGGTATTGGAGTAAGTATAGAGCAAAAATTTCAACCCGGATCTACCCATCAGAAATTAACCAGTTTCAAACTTAATCGAATTTTTGTCAGAAGATTTCTGTATTTATCTGTTCCCTTATTTACAGTATAACCATAATTCATGTTAAAGAAAAGAAAGAATTTGAATCAAAAAGAACAATTGAATATCAATCATGTGAAACAATCTGTTGATTATTTGTATCTACTCTCAAGAACTAATCCCTCGCTTAGTTCTACAGGACGAAAAGAAGGCATGTGCATAATAGCTACTGGGAAAGTTATCCAGTCATTCTATCCTTATCAAAAGCAGTGTTATCCCGAAAACATTCGCGTTAAAAAAAAGACCGAAAGTTCTCACACAGGCTCTTTCATACCCAAGAGTATTTACATTCTGTTTTTACCATAAAATGTGTTTACACAAGTTAAAAAGGACGAATGGTAGGAAGTACAATATGTTTATTACATTTTTCACACGTAAGTTTAGTTTTTCTGTTTATTTTTTATAAGGGCATTCAGTATATTGTTTATACACTCCTTTAATCTCGACTTGAGTGGGTGCGATGTACTCACTGGATCTTAATTTTTATTTTAAATCTGTATCTATTTAATACTAAACATATAGGAGTAAATTTCTTTATTCTTTAAATACACAAATTTTGGAATTTCTTTTTTTCTCTCTTATTGTTCCAGCAATAGTTCTTTTTTTAAAGTTCATCTGAAAGAGGAAAGATGTGTACCAGTTGTCTCCTTTAAAATTACGTTCTTCCCAAAATCTTTTTGTGTATCACATATAAAACATTTATTTTCAACAGTATCTCCTTCTTCTAAATCTGGATCAATTTCAGGGGAGGAATCATGCTTGCGGTTATATATAATCATCATTTAATTCT
Source organism: Trichonephila inaurata madagascariensis (assembly GCA_019973955.1). Classification (NCBI taxonomy): domain Eukaryota; kingdom Metazoa; phylum Arthropoda; class Arachnida; order Araneae; family Nephilidae; genus Trichonephila; species Trichonephila inaurata. The sequence continues at coordinate 50,259 of BMAV01012970.1, read as the reverse complement.
TCCTCATCATATCCACGAAGAGAGTTTCTTCATCTGAAAATACTGTTGTACTACATCTATTAAATACTGTATCTATTAAACTACTCAAAAATCACATTTCTACGTCATAACTACAGTAATACGCCATAGCGTAATGAAGATTTAAAACGTGCTCATGCATTCAGAACTGTAAAGGTGATTCACGTGCAGGGTATGAGATACCCAAAGAGGCGATATCCAAAAATATATATTTAAACTCACCTACAAGATAAGGCCCCTCAAAGGAATCAGCTTCACGAAAAACCATCCATTTTCCAAAAAAGGTTTGGAAGGAGCTTTGAACAAAGTTAGACGGTGGGTATGACATACCCTGCGCGAGAAGTGCTGAGTCGTTGAAGTATTACGAGAATCACAGCACTGAGAGAGAGAGAGAGATTAAGGTATCCAACTACGTTTGGAACCGTGATTTTTCAAAAGCGTATAAATGGATAATATTTATGATATTTAGTGTAACTTAGATTAGAAATTGTATATTAATTTTTTTAAGAATAGTAATATACAATAAAAAACTATTTAAGTACAATATTTTGACGAAAAATGAACATAGAATGACCCATTTTCAAAATATTCTCCTTTTGTGAAAAATCTTCTATTATAATAATATTTTCCCCGTATATACCAGATCCCCTGTACAGAGGTTCAACTAGAATTTTTGAAATATATAACTTAGAAGTGGGTTTATCAATGTTTTACGACAACAGAGGGGAGAAATTTTAAGAAAAAAACGCCGATAATTATTTCAATGGGTCGTAACTTTGAAAATAATGTGACTTTTTCAAAAATCACAGTTGAGCTTCTGTACAAAGGTCTGAGCTATATACAGGCAAAATATTATTATAATATAAGCCTTTTTCACAAAAGGCAAACATTTTGAAAAAAGTTATTCTAAATTAATTTTTTGCCGAAATATTTTATTTAATAATTTTGTTGTCAAAATGTCCTTAAAACAATTTTATACATGTATTGTAATCTAAGTGACATTAAATAGCATGAAAATTATCCATTTATGCGCTTTTTAAAACATGGTTCCGAACGTAGTCGGATATCTTAAAAATGGCATGCATCTGTGTGCCATGCAAAGTTAGAACTAGTTACGGGTTTTGTAGAAGGAGCATTATACTGCAAAATGCGATTATCGACAAAACAGTCCTTGTCAAATTTCTGACTGATTACCTATTATCCCTTTTTAGGAATCTAGTAGTTGCTCAAGAAGCAACTGAAATTATAATATGATTTAGTTTATAATTTCTCATGACAGCAAAACCAGTATTGAAATAGAATTGTATGACGACCACAGAAATATACGCTGGAATTTTGGAAAACGCTTATTTATGACGAGTAGTTCTATTATAAATTTTCTTCCACTCGGAAGTAACTTTTCAAAAATTCAACAATTGTCAAACATTTGATGAACACTTTCAACATGTACTAATAGAATAGTTCTTGAATAATGAATGAAAACAATTTATTTTTCAAGTAATTGTACCATGAACTAAATCTATGCTTTATGCATACTCAAAAGATAATTTCCTTGTGTCAGTTTTATTGCAACTAAAATTTACTTGAATGGTCATAAAAAGAATTGTTAAAAAATTATTTAACAAAAATTTAAAAAAAAATTCATTAAATCTATTTTGTATCCTAAAAAGTATTTATAAATCCATCTTATAAATTATAAAGGCTTTAAAAACATAAGATTATAAAGATTAAAAAAAAAGGAAAACAAAAAAAAAATGCACATATACACGTTCCAATAAAAATTTTATGAACACACATTTCAATCTTTCAAGATTTAATTATTTTAAAACTAGAATAAACATACACTAATTAATTAAAAATAATTGACTTATATATTATTTGAGACAATATATTCCTGTGGAATGTAAGTAAATCCATTTTGATAAAATAAAAAAAGATACATCATAAGTCAAACGTTAAAGTAAAACAGACGATAAGCTTACCTGACAAGAAAAATATATTTAATTAAAACTCAGTAATTATGTCTTCGGTAGTTAAAAGAATAGTTATTAAATATCAATAGAGAAATAAATATTTAAAAATGTATTTCCCAGAATTTTTATCAGTAAAAAATATTAAAAAAGTGAAACGAAATTAAACAGACACAGTTGGTTTATATTATTTCAATGAACAATTTCAGAATTTATTTATTGTCCTAGGAAAATATAAAAGGTAGGTGCTCCTCCCATATACAATACAAAATACTCTGTATATTTAATATTTTTGCTTCATTTCTTTTGATCACAGTAAATTTTCTTTCTGTTCGACAAAATTTAAAGAAATACATTTTTACTTTACTTCAGAAAAGAGCTTACAGATCGTTGGGTTTTTTGTTGTTGTTTTTTATGTTTAGTGCAATAAATATTTCTAAAGGGAAAAAATAATTTTACTTCACAAAAGATTTCTAATACATATTTTTTAAAAGTACAAATTTTTTCTAACCAATTCAACCTTTGTATTTTCAAGAATTCCAAAGCATAAAGCAGAAAATATAAATATAAAGAAACCAACAATATTTCTTCTTCTAAAATATATATGATATTCCCATGCAAGATTTTATTCTATTTATTACGTTTTTACATGGAAAATACCAGTAAGAAAAAAAAATATTTTCATGAAATTCTCAAGACCAATAAACGCTCTCCAGCCAAAGAATATATGTATGACGTGATATGTAATAAAAGAAATAAAATATTTCGAAAGTTTTCAATTTAGCAGATATTCTTATACATTATCCATCTATCTTATAATTATAAAAAAAAATATTATTGTGATATCTATCTAGATTGTGATGAAACTAGAATTGCTTATAAAAATAACTTCACTTTATTTTTTACATTTATTCCAGCTACTTTAAATGCTTTTTTTAAATCTAAAATTGAATGGGAAGTGAAGTTTTTTGAATAATGAATATGAAGAAGTTTTCAATCTTGGATAAATAATAGTTTGAACACATTTCAATGTTTTATTTTTTCACTGGTATTATAAAAAAAATTAAATAAAGTATTTTCTGGTACTTTTTATAGTTTTCCGCAATTTCTCATTTTTACCTGGTAATAATTTTTCCATTTGAATAAAGTAATGCCAATAACACATGGTGTAATTGACTAATTTTTTTTAAAAAAATAAATTCTATGTAACTTTTGAGGATGCTTTTTTAGGAAAAAATTCTACATCGTATAAGAAAATTAAAAATACAGAAATATGTTACATATTTCTTCAAAATATTTCAGACTTTCTGTATATTTTTTAAAAAGAATTTTCATTTTATGGGAATTTAGAACTATTTATAAAACAACACTAAAATTTAAAAGAAGAAAACAAAAAATAGGAAAGTTAAATCAAACGTTACATTCAACTAATTTTATAGAAATGTTTAACACTAGAAAGACTGAAATTTAGTGTATTGCCCAAAAGCAGTCAAAATGACTGCATTGTGAAAGAATCATTAATGTATAAAGAAATTTGTTTAAAATTCATTTTTAATAATTTTATATTATTTATAGTCATATAACAAGTTATTAGTAAATATTAACAAATAAAATATTTACTCCACTTCGGAAAATAATGCATTTTGAAAAAGTTTAAGAATTTGTATCATTATATACACCATTGTGTTTTTCTAATTGAAACTAAAACGCAGTCAAAATGACTTCCTTGGGCAATCTTGTGTTAAATGATGTATCCGATATTAAAACCAAAATTATTTAAAATAGAATACGATACTTTGACTTTAAAAATTATAGAATTATTTCATTAAATATTAGTTTCTATACAAATAAGTTTTCATATTTTAATAAAATATGTATTATGAATCATCTTCAATGTTTTAATGCCAAATGTATTTCCTTTTTTTAAAGTCTGCTTACATTTACACCATTTATTGCATGCAGATTCAGTTTTATTAAAAACAAACCACCCTGCAGTTGTATTCATAAAAAATAACATCAGTTTTTTTTACATCGACATTATTTCCCTGCTGCTGTAGTATTGTTGCTAAATAATTTCCTTACAGCATCATTATCATTTAAATAACGATGAGGTACCATAAAGAGTTTTACATAGTGAAAAAAACATCGTTTTTAAAATAATGATAATTATATCATACATTTTTCCCAAATGGGACAATGTAGAATAAAGCACATCAGCAATTTCGCAAAACAGCATTATCTTGTTCTTCTTTCATTGCACTTTGAGGTGTAAAAATACACTTAACAAATAATGCATTTGAAGCGTTGATAATAATATTAGTGTTGTAATGGTTCGAAACTAAAAAACGATTATAATTAAAGAATTCATTACCAAACTATCATTTTAAAATTGATCTTCGTTATAACTATTTTTTTACATCTGCTAACTTGTTGTGTTTTCAGTGTAATTATGTTTTACATACATCTACAAGAGTTATTAAAATGTACAGCAGAAATAATATTAATTTTTAACAATTATAATTCTATTTTTAGTTACAAAAATTCAATCAGAATTAATTAATGAAGTAAATTGTTGCGCATATTAAACAGAAATTCTCCTGCTTTCATTTCAGTACTAAACAATATCACTCATTTTGGAATCATTAACCAGTCACTATATTTTTAATGAAAATATGTCAAATTAAAATTTAATTTACTTTCTTCTTTTTTTTTTGCTATTGTTGCTCCGTTCTTCGAAATTATGTAATTTATTTATTTACCTTGACTTTACACATTACTGGTCATTAAAACTATCACTCCTAATGCTTCTTTGCTTGGGACAGGTAGTAGGTGAGAATAAACTACTCTTGCTATGCTTCGCAGTGGATATACTCGAACTCAACGGCATGTGGCGGGTCTCAAAGTTTACCCTTCTTGCCCGAATTGCAATGTGACCCAAGCCGCTCTTTCCCCCATCTTGACTTGTATTGGTTGCCATAAGAGCCAGCTTCTTTCAAGTCCTGTTACAGTTCTTCAATGTTTAGAAACGCACGGGCTCATTGTCTTGATCTAGTTGCTTCTGTCACTCAAGTGGGATTAGAAACAACAACAACAAAACTATCACACCAAGATGGCGTCTTACTACAGTTGTGCATTTGCATAGCAGAACAATCAATATGTAAATGTTTGACTTTTCAACGCGTTTTGAAAAGCAGTAAGTGGTATTATCATCTGCAGTGCATATAGAAAAAAGTCAATTGCACAGCAGGTTTTTCTCATAAGAAATTGTATTTGAAAGGTGGTTTCTGGAACATGTTATTATGCACCGTGTAAGATGGATTAATGCCAACCAGCCCGTGTCTGACTTTGATCAAGGCAGAATCGTAGTTAATTGGGATTGGGGTTCAATGAATATCGTCAGAATATGGAATTAATGGATTCATAAAAGTTTTAGATTTCGTGGTACGGGATCTCAGTAACCTCCCCATCACTAACAACCGAAAAGGTCTGCTAGAACTGATGAAGTTTAACATTCACGTTATGAAATATGATTTATTTAGAAATAGATTGTTTCTTGTGTGTGTGGAAAATCCAGGCTATGCTATGATATTTGTAATAGCTTGCACTTTTTTCACGCCGAGCAATGCTTCGGCTATTGTTGATCCTTCATCACAGAAAGACGTGCCTCCAATGGTGTGATCAACAGCGATCCCGGACACTGGAATAATGACACATTATCTTTTCAGGTAAATATTTCTTCTGTATCATCCCGATGTGCATCCTTGTAGGACAGAACTGTAAAGAACGTACATGAATAGCCTGCTTTAGAGCTGATTACCACCTATACTGATTGTATAAAGTGACGATGGATACATGGCTCGATCACCACTTGTTCGCATTGTTGGTACTTTGTATAGCATCTATTAAATTTCACTTGCATAAGAGAGAATGTCTCTGTTCTTTTTTCTACTATTTTTTTAAATATGCTTCATAAAGACAATGCACGGAAATATGTTATCCGGGATATCCTGATCTTCTCTTACACATATGTTCAACCATTCCCTGATCATCTCGGTATTTCACCAACTGAAAATGAATGGCCAGTGGATCCCGGAAGGATTGGCACAAATACCATTCCCCCAGCCACTTCATTTTATAAACTTTGGCACATAGTTGAAGGAGCATAGATTCATGTATGCCATCCAATTTCTATTCAACTTTAACTTTTGACTAGTAAAACAGGCTATGTGTACAATTTCCTATTTTTGGAAAAGATTCCACCGAAATTTATAACCAATTTTATTCATTTGCCCGTATGGTAATTAAAAGTAATAAAAATAAAGGAAATTAAGAAATATCAACCCCAAAAATACTTAAAAAGCTAAAAAGGGGTTTTTACGGTTTTTATTTTACAATAAAATTTTCCCCGGGCAATAAGCGTAAATGCTTTTTATGAAAATTTCCACATATTTGTTCTAAAAAAAATTTACAAAATTTAAAATGAAAATTTAAAAAGTCATATTTTCCCAAGAAAAATTTAGTTTTACAACTGAGATCTCAAAAAAAAATAAATTTGTTTTTAAAAATTAGAAAAAAAAGTATCCGAACAATAAGTAAGGAACAGAAATTTAGTAGGAGAGGGAAAAGCAGAATACCCAAGGAGAACGGAAACAGTTTCACAAAAAAAAAACCCAAAAACACAAAAGAGTTATATTTTTATGATAAGTTTTTTAAACCAAGAGCATATAAATGAATTGTACATTTATTCTTCAAAAAGGGAAATTTTACAAAATAACATAGATGAAGCAGAATATAATGTAATTAGAAATTTCTATTACTTTTCCTATTTTAAGTTTTAAAAACCCCCAACACCATTTATCCCAAAAAAAAAGAGATTGAACAAAAAAGATTGAGAGATAAAACAAAAAAAAGGGAAATTTGGGATTAATTATAAAATTTTTAAAAAGAATTTTTCTTCTTTAAATAAATAGATATAAAAATGAAATAAAACTGCATAAAAAGTATTTATTTAACCCTTAACAAATAAAAAACCAAAAAAAAAACTAAAAAACCCCCTGTAAGCAAAAAGTAAACTTTATCCAACGGTGTAGGAATGTTATGAAAAATTTACATTACTTATTGAGAGTTTACAAAAATGAATTACATCCATTTATTTTAATCGTTACGAAGTTTTTTTATAACGAAAGCCTTTTTTAAAGTTTTAACTGAACATTTTCTTAATTTTGCATTTTTTAAAACAATAAATTTTCCAACATAGAACCTTTTATAAATAAAATTTTTCCAAAAATTAAGTAAAAAGTTGCATGTCCCTTCTTTTCTTTCCTTGTTAAAAACAGACCAACGGAAATAAAAATCCTTTTTATGCACTTCATACCCTTTTTATTGCTCAGATTAACCCCCCCCCATATTGTTTCTTACTTACTATCCTCTTACGCCCCAGAAGTGTTTGCCATCCCCCCCAAACAATTGTTTCCCCCGAAGGATCCCCCCCAGGGGAAAGGGAGGTCGATGTTTTGGACGTCATTTTCCCTTTTCTCAAGGAAATGTCGGAGATAAGCAGCCCTCACAGGTGTTCACAAAGAAATTTTTTCCCCTTTTTCCAATCGAATGTCCCCCTACTTTTTTAAAAAGATCCGGGGTGAGTTTTTTTAGGGGAAAAAGGGGTTTAATCAGGGGGGGTAAAGGGGAGAAGAAAAATTTAAAAAATTCCAATAAAAAAAATTTTGGAGGAACGGGAAGTGTAAGATGGGGATTTTTTTTTTTTATTTAAGCTTCATTTTTTGGGAAAAACATTTGAAGAAGGCGTTTATTTCCCGGAAAAGTGTTTTTTATAGAAGTGCATCATGAATCAATTTTTAGGTGTTTCCCCCCACGGGAAAATTTTTTTTTAATTTTATATTTTGAGTAAATAAAAATGATGAAGGAAGTTTGATTTTTTGCATTTTGGCCCCTTTTTATAAAAAACATTGAACTTATAGTAATATTTTTTTATCATACAAAGTGGAATGCTTGTAAATTGACCATAAATTAATCAATATGTAGAAAAAAACTGTAGTAATAATTCATAACACTACTTTATTTACCTGTAAGATCGTAAGAGATGGTTAAAAAGTATTCAAACAAAATAAAATAATTCAAAACCATTGCCAATACTGTTTTTTCATGGTTAATTCGCCTAAACTTGTGCACTTATGCAAAAAAAATAAAATAAGTAAAAAAATTTGTTTATTGCCTTTATTTCAAAAAGAGAATATATATATATATGTATATATATATACCTCCTCTTGTATGAGTGTATTTAGTATATATTATCAAAAATATATTAGTTAACTGCTATTACATGAAATTCTCCGTAATTTAAATTCAGTTTTTTTTAAAGAATTTTACAGTGACTACGTAAGACTCAATTTTCACTTTATAATTGCATGTTTTAAATTATTACGATATATGTATGAAAAATATTAAGGTAAAATAAAATAAGGGGAAAAACAATGACAACTTTTTGAAAATTAGACTGAATTAGTTACAAAGTTTAAATTAAAGATAAATTAGTACAGAGTATCATAGTTCAAGTAGTCAATGTCCAGGCAGATCAAAATAGGCATATCGAGAGAAATGCCCTTTATAATTTATAGTTTCACAGTTCTCTCTCTCTCTCTCTATATATATATATATTAAATAAATTTAAAAAAGAGGGAAAAACTTTCCGTGTGGAATTTTTGCGGCATTTTGAAAAGCTGGAGTAATGAGTTCACGAGTAGAAATGTAAGATTAATACAGATATTTAAACTACCGTAAAATCCAGTGTATAACACGCACCGCCATATAACGCGCCCCTATACTTTCAAGCTGTATTTTTTAATTTTAATCTTTATTCGCCGTATAACGCGCACCCCCTTTTTATGAAGAAAACTGAAAAAACGTGCAATGTTCTTATGTTTAGAGGTCATTTATACCAAGTATTATCCCAAGCTTTTGAATAAATGGTATGCGTTTAGAACTACGACTCTTTAGTTCATAAGGTGTTTCATTCCCTTTAACACTAGATTGCCCAAGAAAGCCATTTCGACTGCTTCTTAGTTTCAGTTAGAAAATCAATGGTGTATATAATGATACAATTTCTTAAACGTTTTTAGTATACATTTTTTTCCAAAGTAAAGTATTTTTTTTTTATTGTTAATATTTACTAATAATTTGTTATATGACTGCAAATAATAAAAAAATTTAAAAAAATTTTTAAAACCCCAATTTTTAACATTAATGATTCTTTCACAATGAAATTTTTTTGACTGTTTTTTGGGCAATATAGGTATATACTAAATTTCACCTTTTCTGGGTGTTAAATAAAAAAGTATTTCGATATATCAAAAAGGCCCCATTTTTTTCTATGATCATCTTTTTTTTTCCCTACTTTTATACCCGGCGTTTTGGCGCCCCCTTAAATTTCGAACTTTTTTTTTTTTGTGATGGAAATACGCATTTTAAGCCCGGGTTTTAGGTGTATCATAATCTTTTTAAAGCGAACTACAGAACAGACACACCAGAAAAATGCAATCGAATAAATTTCGCTCCAAGTAAAAATTTATACTGAGTTATTAGTAAAAAAGTCTTTTCCCCAGTATTTTAAAAATCACACAGTTTCAAAAAGTTTTTTATGTGTTAAAGTGTCAAACATTTGAAATGCAAATTAGAAGTTTAAAAACTATTTATTGATAGATTTCGTTTAAGGGAAACCAATTTTTTTTTTTCACACGCCTTGGGTAAACCCCAAAATATTTAATTTCCCCATTCTGGGCATTTTTTTGTTTTAAATTGATATAATGGATCCACATACATCAATTAGTTATTTATTTATTAAGAGTACTTTTTATTGTCTCCTTTTGGTCTATAAATTATTAAATATTTACAATAAATTATGTGATAAAATAACATTCATTTTATTTACTGAGTCTGAATATCGAAGGATAGCTTTTTTCGTTATTATATGGGCATATCTTTACATAATGGATTATTTGAAACAATAATAATTGTAATATTATAAAATATTATATTTTTCACTTTAATATTAAATCTAATATGATTTACTATATAACCTTTTTTAATAACTAATTTTGGGGAAAATACATTTTTCCAAGAATAAATTTTTAAATTTAATAAAAAAAAAGAAATATAAATTTTGTTATAAAAAAACTTGAATCCCGAGCAAAAAAAAAATAATTAAAAAAAAGGGTTTAAAAAAAATGTTCCGATAATTTAAGGATGTTAAGAGACTTTAAAGGGTGAGAGTCACTTTGATTTCTTAGAATGTTTAAGAGGTAGATTTGGGGTTTTTAAAAAAAAACTCAAGAAATATCCTTTTAAGAGTGCCTATTGAGTTCGGTGGTATTCTTTTTTTAGAACGACCGAAGTAAGGGTTTTGGGACCGACAAAATTTTTTTCCCTTTTTTTTTTTCAGTCGAATTTTGGGGCTTTTCGAAAAGGGGGCATTTTAGAAAAATCGGTCCTTTTTTCAATACCCATCAAAACTGAACTTTTGGGATTTGGGATTGAATTTCTCCTATTCTTTTTTCTATTAACTTTCATTTTAACACTTTCCGAGGGAACTGTTTTCTCGCTTGTAATGTTTTTTTTGTTATATGTTTACGTTTCTCTAAATTTCTGGTCTAACAAAGAGAGAAAAAATATAACCTTTCCCGTCATAACAAACAAAACTATATTTACATAAGGGGATAAGACACGATATACGAAGATACTACACTCATATTTTTTTTACTAGCCTTAAAATCACTGTCTTTTTAAATTTGATGACTATTGAGCTTTTACGCCGTATTATTTTTTTTAACAATCATTTTAAAAAAAATACCTCTTTAAAGTATTGGGTTTTTTTTTTAACCCTTGTAAAATCACATCAATTAAAAGTTAACAAAATCTTATATTTTTTTTTTTAAAGGAACACTAAATATTTCTGTTTAGAATAATTAGGGATTCTGTTACATTTAAATTAATTTAAAAAAAAAATGAGAAAAAAAAGATTTCTTTTTTAATAAGTCAACAAGAAATTTCTAGATTCTTTTCTAAAAACAGTACCTTAGTTTTTTTCTTTTGGGCCTTTACCTTTTTTCCGGGGGTTACCTGTATAGAATAAGAAAAGACAGATTCAGATTTTTTTCCGCCTTGTTCTTTAACTGTTTTTTTTTGAAAAGTTATTTAATCTGCCCTTTGACGATTGTTTTTTAACCGTTCTTCCCAAATTAAACGTACACCCCGTAGACTTATGACTGAAAATCGTTGACGGGATTGAAAAAAAAAAATAGCGCAAAGGGTACAAAAGAAATATTATAAAAAATGGAACTTAATTGGGAAGATGCAATATTCTCAGGAATCGTTTTTCATTTAGTGCACCACAGGAAATGGTATAAAATACCAATATCTTGTGTGAATGGTTTATGCACTATTACTTTCCATTACATTGTTACATAATGCCCATGGTGTAGCAATAATAATTGAATAATAATAAACATATGTATATTTTTACCCCACCCCCCTTCCAAATGTTTTCCCTTCATTGTCTATCACCTGTTTGAATGTTTACGTGCATTTGTGATATCATAGGTTAAGTAAGCAATAAATACTATAATCATGCCCAGAATTAAGGTCACAAACATGTTTTTCGTCATAATTTTAAAAAAAGCCTCCAGTAAAAATGATATAATTCTGTGTTTTATATATTCTTAACAACATATAGCACGATACCAATGTTTAGTTTAGGAAAATATGATGTTTTAAATTTTTTTGGAAAACGTTCAACATATCGAAATTTTTACCTCCAGTTTTGGTGTATTGCATTAAAAAAAAAACACAAGCTAATCTACTTTTCACTGAGAATAAAAAATTTTCCGATAATCGAAAGCAATTCCTTGAGATTGAGAGCCGTTGGCATGCTTGAAACACGTCAATATCAAGCGGAGATGGCTCAATGGTTACAATGGTAAGTGCCCTTCCGGCTATGTAATCAATTCAAAATAAGAGGTCATGTCACCAGGGAAAGGGTTTGGGCAAGATGCCACAGTGCATTGACATTTTGCAGAGGATCGCTACTTTGGGAATTTAAGCACATGATGGGATAAGGGGCAACAGCCACATTGCCGGGTCTTGCTACTGCGTCTTGGAAGAAGAATTTGAAAAAAGTTTTTCAAAACCCCCGTCTTGGGGGAGTTTTGGCTTTTTTGCACAAAAATATCCAGTCTGGTGAAACTTTTTTTAACTGCATTAAGCACTTAAGTCCGGGTATTGGGAGTTTAATAAATCAGTTGTATACAACGCAAGAATAGGGTGTGTTCTTTCCAGTAATGAGCCAAAATATAATAGACAAAGTGCTTCTCGTTGAGTCTTCACCTGGAGAGAAAATGAAGCTTTTAACCCTAATACGTAACAAAATTCGACTGATTTGGTAGCAAAAGAATCCTTGTGTGTGTTGGCAAAAGAATCCTCATGTGTGGTGGCATAATGTTGGGTAGTCGTAAACCAGTGTACGTTTTTGGTACGAGTACTGTCAACGTACAGTACTATAGGGATGAGATCCTAGAAGCCTATGTAATATTTTTCTGGATGCTATGAGCATGGACTTCATTTCAATGGATGATAATGCACGGACATACAAAACCTACATTTTTTACGAATTTCGTGAAGGAGTGGATATTCGCCATAAAGATTGACCCTCGAGGCCTCCGAATCACAATTCTATTGATTATGTTTATGTCTGTCTAGGGGGAAAGTCATTTTCAACGTAGCTTGTCTTCCAAGAAACCCCAGAAATTAGAAATCCCGCTTTTGTAAAAATGGTTTTTATTGCCTAAAATATTTATTAATATCATAATAAACAATAAGGCAGCTCGTTGAAGGTCTGGTACGGTGGTCAAACTTCATATTAGATAAACTTTTGATTTATCTCTTATTCATGATTTCACACTTTTTGATGTGACTTGTACCTTAATTTAAAAAATTAAATTATTTTCCTGATTCTTATGTTTCTATATTTTATTTGACATTATAATATGTCTCCATGCCAAATTTTGTGTCGACACAGTAAATAGTTCATTAGTTTTCACAGATATTGTGTTTGTGACCTTAATTCTGGACATTAGTATATTTCAGACTGAACATATTTCTCAACGGATATTTTTACAAGATAAAAAAGTGCGTAACTATTTTCTTTTAATACACAAAGCAGATACCCTCTAACGAAGAGAGAAGAAAAAGTATTCGATCTCAGAACACGTTTTCTTTTGATAATAAATAAATAAAGAGAACCAAAAAAATGCCTACTTCATTTGTTCTAGGAGAAGGATATTGTACTCATGAGACAGTGTATCTCTTGGTTTGGTAAAATATAAGTACTGAATGGTAAAATACTTAAAATAGTACCTGGTGATTTCGCTTGGGATCTAGATGTTTACTCAGAAAAATGCTAAGCGGCTTCTTTCAGGAAAGCATGGATATTTCTTACATCTAAGAACATAAATTTGTTCTTAAAATGTAAAGGAAATGTCCAATTCCTTTTTTTCATTTAGAATATTTTTTTTTTCACAATAAACTCAAAGAGAATGTTTTCAGTTTCTTTCTAGAGAATTCAAAATTCTCGCCCGTTCCTTATCAGTATTTGAAATTAAACAAGGAAATCGGATTCTTTCTAATTAGAGTTTGTTCTTATCATTTATTAGAAAACAATCTTATTCATAGGAAGATCTTTCTGAGATTTAATTCAATTGATTTGAAAAAATTAACAAAGGTAATTACTTTTTCTTTTTCAAACAGTATTGCAACTCTATTTTTACGGAAAGTCTTTCTTTCTTTTAACTTCAAACAATCAAGGGTCTAATTTTGAGTTTATGCTTCCTAAATTCGAAAAAAAAAAGTTGATTTTGTAGAAAAATCTTTTTGATTGTGATATTTAATTTCTTCAAACTTAAAAAAAAAAGAGAATTTAATGATTTTTTTGCATAGTATAATCTTTTTATAGTAAAACGATTAATAAAAAGATTTTAGGAAACACAAATAAACTTATATTCCTTTTCTTCAATTCCTACTATTAGCTCGAACTGTCTATATATTTATTTATTTATATATTTGTATATTTATTTATTTATCTTGGTGGAATTTTCAATCGTTAATAAAATATATTTTAAAGCGCTGAATTGAGCTGAAATTTTATATACAGGATCATTTGGATGACAATACAATAATTTAATTATAATTAATAAAAATTAATTGATTAAAACTAATTATTTAAAGAATTACAAATACAGCCACGTTGGCATCATTTTTGGCGACTTAGCGACCATTTTGGCGACTTGTATCAAAAGTTGAAATTGTTTTTTTTCTCACGTGTTAAAGCATTCAGTTGAACTGAAATGAAAAGGACAATACGATACTTTAATGATAACTAAAAAAACTAATTACCACAATGTTGTGATTCTGTCCTGTGTATATACATATTAATATTTATTGTAACTATTTAATAAAATGTAGCTAAAATAAAAATTTTCGTTGTTGATCTAAGTAGGAATTGACTTAAAAACTATTTTTTTATATTACTTGTTTACGACAAAGTCACTTTCAAATTGAAGTTATTCATATTCACTTACGCTTCTTTACCTACTATTTTGAGGATATTTTGTACTATAAATATGCCGAGGTACGAGATATTCTTTAATACCAACATCCTAAATCTAATTTTCAATTCAATTAATTACTAATTTCAAATAGTATCCAAGGAATTAATTGAGTTCTGTGAAATTTATAATCAATTTTCTTCAGTGCAAGAAAATTGTAATATAGAATATTATGCTTACCTTAACAATGTTTAAGGATATATAATCCAGGAAAGTAGTTTTAAGGAATGTTTAAAAGTTAATATAAGTTATACGCTATAAGCTAAGCAAAATTATATTCTTTCTATATATTTTTGTACATCTTTATGAATAATATAATATTGACCTCAGTTAAATGCTGAAAATTAAACAATTATTTTTAGTGAAAATACAAATTTTATGATTTTAAAACTATAAACAATCTAGTTCAATAACTGAAATTATACAATAATTCATAATCGAGATCTATTTGTTACATTTTTGTGTATGATGTTCAAATATTTACTTTTATTCTTGAAGTACGTAGGTTTCTTTTTCCACTGCGGCAGCGGATTGGTATTTACCATTTCAGACCTAGTACATTCTCCAAGAGCGGATATCACACTTTAGTGCGGTAGAATAAAGGTGGAATATCAATTGCTGCAATGTCATTTTGAATCCCTGTTTCCACTTTTTGGGAGCTCTACAGATTCAAAATTGTTCTGCGAATTTAATTTTGCCGAAAGCACCCAAGCCAAACAGATTTTCAAGAGATTTTTTACATGCCGCATAATCATACGATAGGAACGCTGCCGATTTTCTGCATCATGAAAATCCACCGACTTGGACCGGAATCGAACTTGCAACTGTAGGCGTAAAAGACCTGCGACAAACCCACTACACTAGTGTTCCCCAACCTTTTTATCGCCGCTGACCGGTCAACGTTTGTTAATTTTACCGTTGCCCGCTGAGAGGGAGGAAGTTGATTTTTTTTATATTTTAGGCTGTTTTGATTTAATAATTTTAATTTAATTGTATTTAATCGTGATTTCAGAATAAAATATAGCTACACCAAAAAAGGAATATAAAGTGATTTTCATATTAAGTAGCCAAAACCCAAGAAAAATATACCACAGTAAATAAAAGGGAAATAATTTAATGTTTCTTGTGTGGACCGGTAGTATTTGATCCACGGACCGGGGGTTGGAGACCACTGCACTACCCCGCCCATGAGGCGAGTTCGAATTTTAAATGTTGGTATTTCGTGCCACAAAAGGAAATGGAAATTAGTTTCTTAAAAGAAACGAAAATGTTTTAAATTTAAAAATGCACTTTGAATTATTACGAATCCCTTAGAAATAAGGAAAGTAAAACATTTAAAAAATCTGAGAAAATCAATGTGTTTTAATAGTTACGCGAAATACTCTCTATCACTGAATCCTTATTCCTTTTTATGTCAGGAACATAATATTTTTTTTCCTTTACATAAAAAGTACAAAGGAAATGCATTAGTTATTCTGATATGAATGCTTTCTATTTTAATTAGAACTACAAGTTTTATTTTCTCATAAAAACTGAATATATTTCTTTTTCTAGAATTTATTTGAGTTACTAAATTTTAAAATAAAATCCAATAAATGCATACAGAAATGATTTCGTTGAAACAAGTCCATTTTTTCAAACCAATATATTTAAGAAGTATCTCTATTTTTTTTTCTAAATTTGTATTTATTTTACTAAGTTTTCTACTTTAAAGATTAGTTACATTAAATTAATGAACAAAATCTTAAAATTATATTATTCATCAAATTAATTAAAATGGTAAAATTTGCACTTCATTACTGTTATACATTTCCATTTTAAAGTCATAGTTTTAAATCAAAAACTGTCTAAACAAAAAACAAAAATTGAATTTATTTGTTATATCTGATCATTGCTTCTTCAAAAGCATTATATATTGAAGTCAACAAAACTTTATGAGTAGATAATATCTACAAAAGAACTTTAGAAAGTTCGGGTGTGACATGTTTAATATACAATAATGTGGATCAGATAAAAACTTCTGTTTTAAGACAAAAACTAGCATTTGCAAGAAGTTACTTATCTTTTGGGAAAATTACGTACAAAACACTACATAATAAAATGGCTTGAATTTTTTTTTCAATATGCTTGTTTTTTTTCTTAATAAAAAATGTTTTAGTTAATTGAAATTTAATATAATACTTTTTTAAAATTTTCTAAAATCCCTTTGTTGTTGCCAGTATTGAGCTTAAATATAATTTTTCCGTCAGAGTAACTTTTATCAAAAGCCTGAATTAAAATTCTGATTTTTGCATCTATATGAGCATCTAAAGATACACAAAGTATAATATATTAATTAATACTCTAACAAATATATATAACACATTAATTAAATCTCAATCTAGAAAATACTGTAATAATTTTATATTTATCTAAATCATTTTGTTAAAGTTCGATAACCTATTTCTCACCAGCAGCTAACATTCGTAGGTCTCTTGTTTATGAAAGATATCAGAAGCAAAGTATTCGAAAACACTTATTATTCAATAATATAGGATAAAAGTTTTAAATATTACACCACCACTGACACATTGATTGCTTAAGGATTTCTTGTCGTTAATGCTTCGTTAAAATCTGTGTCCAATTTATTCCTTTTCAGAATGGACAACTCGATAACTATCCATAATCGATAATTACTGAAAGATAAAGAGAAAGTAGGAATAAGTGCTTGTCTGCATATTATTACGTACTCTTTACATGTAAAACTTAACTTTTATATTTTTTATTCTATTCATAAGAAGTTCTCTTAAGTGCTTTGTGTTCATTTTGCATACTGAAGTTAAAACTATTTCGCTAATGGTATCCATAAGTATTCATGAAGTTTTTTTTAATTGTGTAGTTAGTTATTTTTAAATACTTTTACATATTCGTTAAGTTTACTTTCTGACAGATTTCACAAGAGATTCAAATATTCATCAAACTTAATTATTTTTCACAATCATTTTCCCTAAAACTGCTTATAATTATCCACAAAGTTTTTATGCCTTTTCCATAAATTCCTTACACAAAGGCTTCCCATCATTCCTTATATATATATATATATATATATATATATATATATATATATATATATATATATATATATATATATATATATATATATATATATATATATATATATATATATATATATATATATATATATATTATATATGTATAGTTTCGGTTTCTTCTATTATAAATTCTTTACGAGAGCTTCAAAATTCCTCAAGTTTAATTCTTATGTAATCATTTCTTAAAAAAATGCTAGAAAATATTTATCAAGTTTATTTCCTTCTGTGTTAATTATTTACAAAGGCCTTTAAACATTCACGAAATATATTTGTTTGCATCATATCAGTGTTCAATAAAATACCACTTGTATTTGAACTCGCATCATAAGAATAACAACAGCTTCTGAATATTCTTATTGAATAATATGAATTTTAAGATGGACAGTGCTTTATAATGACATACAAATATGAATAAACGCAACCTGAAGTTTCTCCTCTTAAAGAAGTCTATAATAGAAAGAACCATGAGACAAAAATGACAGCTTTTTGATAGTTTTAGTTTTATGTCTGTACATAGATTGTTAAGAAAAAAAAATGTGTGACTTTTCATTTTTAAAGGACTTGTTTTTAACCAAAACTTTATTTTAATGCATTTAAATCATAAAAAATATAACTAATAGTTACAGAGAGATGAAATGTTACAAAATACTGTTACTGAAAACCGTTACATGTTTTATAACGTTGGTTTTCAGAAGACGAGTTAATTGAAAATTTATTCTTCACAAATTCAAGAAAATACATCAATAAACTTCGAAACTAAACTAGCGAAGAATATTAAGGCCGTCTTTAATACTAAGCTTGCTGGGGAACTGAGAGAGAGAGAACACTGGAGGCTTAGCGTCAGATTGACCACTTGACTGAAATATCTGCACATGCACCTTAGCGTCTAAAGTTTAGTAAACTGAGATAGGCACAGTAGGCTTTGGCCATCATGGGCTATTGCGACACTGAGTACAGTTCAGTTCCTTAATAGATGTAAAGCAGCCTAAAGAAGAAATAAATTCCCATACAGAAAAATATCTATCTTTAATAATAAATGTAATTGACTATCTTTCACGAACTGCAGAATAAAGAAACACGCCAAAGGTACCAAAAGACAGAAAATGATTCAAGGAAGCCATTTTGACTACTTAAATTCTGATATTGCAATGTTAAAACGATATTAATTTAAAACGTTAAAATGCACGATTAGCTGCCCCTGTATGCAGTTTATTGCGCCAAGTCGCCACCCATGGGCAACGGGCAAGTAAGTGTTAATACTTTCTCGTCGTTATAAAAACGTGATCTTTTCCTTCGTAACCAAATCAGATAAAAATAATTCCGGCATCGTAAAGACCTATTATTTCGCTACGATACGGTATAATTTCTTTCTTTTTTTTATTTAGTACGGATTTCTTATAATTGAGTGTTCAACTGACCTTCTCTAATAAAAAAAATCACACTTTACTTTTCTTAGAATCAGAGATTTAAAAATTCCAATTTCAAAACTTTTTTTAATGACTTTTTGAAAATTATTCAATAGTTGATATACGTTTAATAACTTAGCCATTAAAAAATCAACTGCGCAAAACTGTTTCCCCTTTTTTTAAACGTTATTATCCGTGTTTTCTCTAAAGATCGAAAAAGTTTGAAAATATCATAATCGTATTTGTTACATTATTATTTGCTTACCGAAATCCGAAAATAAGATCAACATTTCTCTGTAAACAATTTTTTGTTAGCAAATCTTTATATTAACTGTTCTACACTTAATTCTAGACATTCTTTCTTTTATATTTAAAAGCAACATCAAGACTTGAAACATAATGGTCACTATTGGTATTTGTAAAGCATTCAGAAAAAAAAAAACAAACTAAACAATATTTTAAGCTACAGTTAATTATTAGCAAATTGTTTTATTGTATTGTTTGCAAGCAGAAACATTTAATTTTCTTAAAAAATCCATTCGGTGGCAATAGATTACATGATGAAAAACTTCTCTTTTAGAAACTTCTCTTTTTTTTTTTTCTCTCTCTGAAGCATTTGATTGTTTACTTGAGTAGAATATGTTACAACAGACGGAGTGAAATAAGTTACCTATAGCATCTTCCTAACAAACAAAAACAAAACAAAACAAAATTAGAATTAGAAAATGTGAAAAAAAAGCTTTTTAAGACCAGACAATGTCGTAAAAAATGTTTAGAAGCTCAGATCCCTGGAATACTTACAATTTTCCACTCAAATTGTTTGTCTCGGTTTATTTTCTGCAGTGTCTATGCATTCTACGTAAAACTGTATGAAACTGTAGCCTACTAAGCTTTAAAAAAAACAAAATTCCCACTTTTAATACACACGAATAAAAATATATTTTAGTTTAAAACTAGATATACTTCTAATTATTGATAAAGAAAGTATTTAACAATTATGGAAACAGTTGAATGTAATAATTTGCTCTCGTTTCTTTATTAGCAACTCATCATTTTCCAATTATTTTGAAGGTAATTTCTTTCAGTTGAATAATACTAATTCAACAAAATTTTTTAGCAATGTTGTTAATATTAAATAAATTTTCTTTTTTAAGAAACATGGTTTCCTAATTTTTATACAAATTTAAGAAATGCTTCATTAATAGAAACACCTGTTTTTTAATAATTTGTTTCCTCTGATCAACTTAATTTTTTCTCGAAGTTCTATAAAAATATTTGAGTGAAAGGTAAGACAAAAATGTAACAATTTACCACTTGAATGTTCTCTTCAGGTATTTTATTTAGTTCATAATGGTCTTTAGCACTCCAAGACGTCGTGTGATATTTAATTTTTTAGTTTGCCCCCCTAAAGAGAAATATACCGTAAGCCATTACTTTATCTCCTAAAAACTGCCACGTTAGCGGTTTTTTTAAAAAAATATGATGCAATATTGCATTATCCTTGTATTATGACCCATCATAGATCTTAATAGAAATTAGCTGTTTCTAAAACCTTCCAGTAGAAGAAATTATAAAAGCCGAGATCTATGGAGCGAACCAAGAACGCTTTTGTGTCTTGTACTAAGACCCCACACGTGCTTGTGTTGTGCTTTTTGGGTTACCATTTCATCTATTTTAATTGAATAAATGAGTAGCTAAAATGTCTAGAAGTCTTCTCAATACTTCAAAGACTGCTAACATTAATAGATTATTCCACTAAAACTTACTAAGTCAAGTGAAATATTTACACACACTCACACACAATTGTGATAATAAATTTATATCTACTTGATGTTTCAGTCCGACGGAAAAATATACAATGTAACAATTTTTTTTTCTTAGTTAATAAGTCTATGTCTTTAATGATTTATATAATAAAAAGTTATCTACAACAAACTAATAATAATTATAACTAGATTTAAAAATAAGGAAAAAGGCAAAATTTATAAACTGATTTTGAGAATTAATTTGTAATAATTATAAGTACTTATTTTTATTTAAAATAATCGCATTGGGATAGACTTAATTGTAAATTTTTAAAAATTACTTAAAATTACATTTTTTTAAGGTCATAGTATATTAAAAGCGCTAATGTGTTTGATTTAAAATATCTTATAAGAAATAAAAATACAATCACTATATAACTTTTATTTGGAAGCTAATCACTATTTACTATATCAGCAGGCTTAACAAAACATTCTATCTGAGAAATATCTTATTCGCAGCTGCATTAAACTCATTTCATATCTCACCAGATAACCCCACTCTTAACCAACTAAGAATTACCTCTCTACTGCCTTACATAATTATTTTCCTAAAATTTATAAAACTAACTGTGCAGTGTTGAATAGCGCTTAAGTTTACATTTACACGAAAGGTAAAACCACAGAGAAAATTCAAGGGTATATAATAGAAAATTATTTTTCTTTTTCACTCATCCACTGCATACATGTTGAACTCAAGGTAATGAGATTTCAGCTCAGTGTATCAAAATAATTAATTATTCCTGGGTGTATACCGAAAGAAAAGAGGCCATTCATATGCAAATGAAACCAGACCATGAACAAACAACGGAGTTGTTACTCACTGGTTATTCAATTTGAAACCTGTTAGAAGACTCGTTCTTGTTGGTTGTTTCGATTTTGTGATTTTGTTTTCGGCATCCAATAAAGATAAATTGATTGCTTTTGATACTAACATGTGTTAAAAGGTTGCTTATTTTTATATAAATATTCGTTTTGAATTATTATTTTTTTGGGATTGTTCCGAAGTGCAAACTAAATTAGTATGTGAAAAAATAACCCTATTAAATAAGAAGTTAACTAGTTGTAGTAAAAATTATTAATTAATTTTTGGGAGATGATGAAGGGTTTTGTGATTGAATCTAAAAATTCATCACAAAGAAAAAAAAAATCCAGAAAAATTGATTGATTCCTAGCATAAACCAGACATTCCTTATGCCTCGCTGATAAAAAATATAGATACATTTGCAAGTTATCTTTCTTCGAAAATACACACACACACACACATATATATATATGCAGTGAAATCCGACGAATAACGCGCACTTTTAACACAAAAAATTAGATCGAAATTTACATGTGCGTGTTATACGCCGGGTATACAAATGACCGTTTTAAAACTAATAAAAAGATATGAGAATAAAACCGATTAGGCTTCTACATGTATCTAAATACTGTTCATTTAAAATAAAAGAAATGACATACCTTATAAACTTATAAAGAGTCTTAGTTCTATAAGTACTAGTAATCTCAGACAATACTTCGAATAAATGACTTATAAATATAACAACATTGTTTACATACATTTCAAGTTTCTTCATAAAAAAAAGGGGGTGCGCGTTATACTACCTAAAAACCTAAAAATACAGTTCAGTTCAAAAAATACAGTTACCAAATATATATATATATATATATATATATGTAGCGTAGTGACCGGTGTTGTTGTATTTGGTTTCGAATAAGTTGAGAATTTCAGATTGCATTTTACTCTTCTTTATTTTCACATGAAACATCAAAATTACGACTTCACAAAAGCATACGTGCACACAAACATAAAGCTGCCACTATTTACACATATTCAAGACGAACACAAAGACAAAGAGCGAGATCACAAAACGCGCTGCAGCCGGCAGGCTACATGATTGCGGAGAAGAGAGAGGGTGGGCTTTCCAGATCTCGGTATTTATAGCCGACGGTGAAAAGAACTCTGATTGGTTAAAATGGGCGGGACAGGGATTTCGGATACTAGTTGATTACGATTAAGATTAAAACGTTAGTTTTGAACCAAAGAGTTAAAGCTTGTTTAAATATTATTAAAAATAGTAAGTTAAAAGGATGCTAGAGAGAATTATTATATATATATATATATATATATATATATATATATATAATCGTAAAATTGATCATTAATAAACAAATATTAGAAATAAAGACGAATTTGATATTTTTCGAGATAAAAATTCCACATAAGCAATTTTTTTTCCGCTAATTTTTTAGGCAGCCGTTTAACAATGAAACTAATGTTAACATAATGTTTCATTTTTATTTTTAAATATCGTCAGAAATTTTATTAAATCATTTTATTACATTTTTAAATTATACTTTTATACTTAGAGCTAATTCAATATTAATTGAAAATGGTGAAAACATGAATAACTAAAAGTTGTATGCATACGCAACAGCGAAAAGTTATGTTTAATTTAAATATATATGTATTTAGAGTATACTCTCTTCGGTTCATACCAACAAAAATGAGACTATCGATAATTAAAACGCCAATTATCTGTACATGAATCGGAGTTCATTATTCAATTCTTAGTATACTAAAGAGATTTTCTGTAGTGGTTACATCGCAAACCCATAATTATCACAAAACTCCAATAAAAATCAAATATTGCAAAATTTTGAGATCCATATTCAGACTCAGAAATAAAAATTATATAAATATAACCTGCATTAAAATGCAAACAGTTTATATTTACCCACAGAAGAATTTGTAATGTCAGTTCAAATTTTATTTTGATTACTTTGAGAACAAGTGCATTTCGTATGTTCCGAAAACGATTCTTTCCTTTCCGTTTCTTTCTGGGACGTAACACTAGAGAAGACATTTAAATATACATAAAACAATCAACATATTCTCATCAAGAAATCTATCAAATTATGTATAAGCCTCCATTTCAAAGTATACCAAATCCTCTGATGATCGCTTTCACTAGAAATTTATGGATATTCCCGAAAAGAGTATTGTGTTTTATCATTAATTATTCAAACAAGAAGAAGAGCCTAAACATTTCCTTCAGTTTCATTTTATACAAAAAGTAATTGCTTAACCCCTGCTGTTTCAGAAACGTATTACAACCGAATTTTTTAATTGAGTTCTTAAAGGTTCGCTGAATCGCAGTGCTGGTACAGTTTATTTCATCGCATTTTTTGTTGACTACTATGTTCAAGACAAAAGTTGTAATTTCTGAGGATGAAAACTGCTGGTACTTTATTAGTAGGTATAAGAAATTGCTGTGTTTCGTGGGGATTAAGGATTGTGAAATGATTGCTTTATTTTTGTGAAAAAAGGTAGTTGAAATGTGTATAGAAACTTTAGCAACTCTTTCACTGTAATTTTTCAATTTCAATAATATTACATTAATAATTATATACATATAAGACATTATGAAAGTACAAAAAGAGACAATGCAATCATTGATAAAAATTTTCATGATTTTGTTTTTTATTTTATTGAGATTGACTGTGCTGATAATATTTTTAAATTCTAAGAATATTTCGAAGTTCTTAATATTTTTTTAAAAAATTATTACTATATTTAAAAGGTTTTAGAAAGCTTTTGTAAAAATTAATTGATTTGAAATTTTTTAAAAAAATCATATTACAAATACTTGAAAATAAAACCTCAAATTGTTTGCTTCTGTAATTATTTATATTTAAAATCTGCAAATTTTCCACATATTAAAAATTTTTGTGTGCACTTTTTACCACACGATAGAAGACATAATTTCTGATTTATTCTGGGCAAGAAAAAACAATTGTTCGAATGTACTACATTTCTTTCACAATATTTATGCATGCGATCGTTAAATAGTTCTCTATTTTGTGTCTATTCAAAAATGGATTTGTTTATATCATCCATTTTCTGTAAAAGACAATATTTAAATACTCATGCATTCTTATATTTTATGAGTATGTATGATTTAATTGTCTATTAGTCTAACAATTTAAAAATATGTAAATTACTCATATGGATTATATTTATATAACTGATATGTTTGTGTGGTACTTTTGTATTGTCGCAACGATATTGGCGATATTATATGAAAGACAGCACTTGGTTGACAATTTTGCACTTACAATTCATGAGCAATGGCGCAAACAAGAGGGGGATCTTGGGACTAGTCCCCAAATCCCTTGATTGTTTTTCCACTGATTATAATCCTATGCATATAGTAAGTAAAATTTAATAAAGTATTTATTCTTAACAACTAATTTTATCAATTAATGCTAATTATGTATATTCAATATTTATTTTTTAGCGCTTTTTGTTCCCGTAAATCGACAAAATCAAAAGAGTATGTTGGGTCGCGTAATGTAGTGTGATACAAGAATGATAAGCTTCCTACCCTGGAACCCCTTAAAAATTCTTGTGTGTGACACTGCACTTGGGAAATCAGTATTGCCAACTTGGCGAGTTATCTTGAACATTGGCATTGCTGCGATAGTATGTAAGTGCCATTTTCATAACTTATATAACTCCATATGCTTTGTAAGGCAAGAAAAACCTATGTCCTGAGAGCCATTTACATTTCTTAAAATTCTATAAGCAAACAAAAAGAAAGAGTTTGCATTTTTTCACAATCAATGCTTTTATTTTCTCGTAATCTATTAGTTGTCTTAAATAATATAAACCAAAATACTGGCAACCTTCTCGCCAACTAACTTCAATAAAATATACTGTTTTAATTCTTTTGGCACATTTTTGTGCTTAAATGTCCTTTCTATTGAAGAAAACAATACATTTCTTATCTTCGATCTCTTGTATAAGAACAATCATTTTTTTTTTCAATTATTTTCGCTTGCGAACCTCTTCTCTCGTACATTCGCTGGAATTGAATGGACTTGGGCTGCATCACAAAAATATTTTAAAAAAGAAAATGAAACTATACGGGAATAAAAATTTGTATAAAATTTTTACTTAAAAAAAAAAAAAAGCGCCTAAAAAATTTTCAGTTCAAAACTAAAGGAGCGTGAAGACCCGATCACGATTGCTGACTGTAGCTGAGAAAATCAGAATGAGCGTAACGCATCCGAATCTGACGCTTAATTTAGCTTCAGAAGAACGCGCCTAGAAAAGTTATCACTTCAAAAATTTACTTTAACTTAACTGAAACCTGGTGTTTGAATATCAATCGAAGCTCATTATAATTAAAGTAAACTATATACACTGTGTATCCTCATGCTTATATCTTCCTTTAAAATATGCAAGAAATTAACTTTTGAGAGCCAAAGATTAATTAGCATCACAAAGGAATATCCGGATGGTGTATAAAACAATGGACATTTTAAGCCTAAATCATTATTTAGATGCGAATGTACTTCCAGCAAAGCTTCTGTACCAGTACTCTGCAGACAGAATTACCAGATGTCACCATTTAAGAGAATATTAGGAATTTTAGCAAAGAAAGAATGGTGGTCAAATCACAGAATTCCTCTTAATTTGGGTTAAGTAAGGCTACCATTTCAACGATATTGACAGTAATGGGTTTATCATGTTCGTAAAGAGCTTAAAGAACGCAGCATTTGACTGATAGATGCTATAGAATGCAAGGTAAAGTAATTGAGCCTCTTTATCTCACATCTCTGAATGCATTCTTGTTAATAAGGATCCGAACTTTTAACCAGGACACAAGTGATAGCAATGATCATCGATAAGAGATTTGTTTCAAAGAGTTGAAGTCTTAGGGAACATTGCATTGGTTTCTCCTATTTGTTGCACATTACCAGGAGCATTCAGTCTGGAATCTTATGATCTGAAGTAGAATTGTTTTCAACGAAGAATCCTGCTTCGAAATTATCCCGAAGATAAGCGAAGTCATATTTGGTAAAGTCGAAGATAGCAATATGATACTCAGCTAATTGTCGCACATCACTTAGCCTGGCTGCCCTCAGTCAGATTTAGAGGTGATTCTTTTATTTAATAGACGGTGTCAAATTTAATTGTCATCTGTTGCGAAATGCGAAACTCCCATCTGTATTTCCGTTTTGCGCAAGCCCGCACGGAATGAAATGAAGTGAAATGATGTCATGTTTTTTTTCTCTCTGTTATCTGTTAACTGTTTGCTGTTCGCGCGTTATGTGTTCTTTCGTTTTGTCGCGTAGTCATTGTGTAACTAACGTATTTATGCTTAATATTAAAAATAGATGAGTGTATGTCAAGATAGGACTCTTCTTTTTTATTCATTGTGATTTAGTATGACACTACGTGCATTATGTTTTGGTGTTGTAATTTCCCTTTTGATGATTGTAAGATTGCTCACAGTAAATAAATAAAAAATAGACAAACAAAACAAGACATGTGTAATGATTCTCAACATATCTGTTGAGTTGGTTTGTAAACGATTAATTAGAAAAAATGAAAAAGAAGAAAATATATAAGGTAATTATTTTTCAAGTTAACAGTCTATTGTGTGTGTGTGTGTGTGTGTGTGAAAGTTGCTTTATATGAATACGTCCTAATATATATGAATACGTCCTACCTGGAAAAAATCATCCACTTTGAAGGAAACATCTAACCTAGTTCTTCTAAATCAGACGAACATCAATTTATCAGACACATAATCATAAACAAGAAGAACCAATATTCATTTAATACATCCTGTCTTCTTTTCTGAAAGTACAGTCATAAATAACGACCCGGAAACCAGCAGGAACCAAAAAGGTAGGAAAACTTTTCCTGCAAAAAAGTAACAAGAGCAAATCCAAACAAAGATGGATTCTTTTCAATTATAGTATAAATTGATTCGTATCATTTTTCAAAAATATATTCCGCAAAATCAATTTCAAAGGATTAAAATGTCAAACCGAGGTTTCGGGCTGATGTTTCTTTTGTCTAAAAATAAAAATACTTTTATGTTATTATTGAAAAAAGAGAATCCCTTAATATATATTAATATTTGAAAAAATAACATTTATATAAAGTTTTAAGACAAAGTAGTTTGAAATTTTTTTAAAAAAGTATTATTTATTGCAGTTTTTTTAGTGTCTTTTTAACTGCTGGGATTTCATATTAAACATATTATATTATGTTTTTAAGGCCCAGTTGATATTAATGATCAACAGTTTTTATTATTCGTCAGGGCTGACATTGTCAATTTCAAGACTTTTGCTCATGACTCATGATCAACAAGATAGTACTTCTTAAAAAAGGATATTTTATTATAAGGCATCATTTGATTTGAGAAAAGTACTAAGTTGCACTACTGTATTGTATTTTATATTGATACATGCCGCTCTACTGTATTGAAAGAATCATCTTCATAACTTCATTAGTTATATATGAATCCAATACATTTCAGGTGCAATTGCACTATAGAACTTGATTATAATGCAAAAATTATAATTACACAGATATTCATTCATGAAGGTTTTATTCAGACAGGTAACTAGACTGCTTTTTTAATACTGTTATATTATTTTTAGATTGGGCAAAGATTAATGATTTTAAATTTACTAAACATGTACATTAATTTGTATTTTATCTTCTAAATTTAATTTCTGCTCAATAATGTGAACAAATTAATGTATTTGTTAGTGCCTTGCAGTATTATTTAATCATGCTGTTTTTCCCTATACCTAAGAATTTGATTATGTATAATTGTGATTGTTTTACGTTGTCGTTTACTGTCTTATTATTTTTGCTTGATTTTTTTCTTTAATTACAAATAATCTAAGTGAATGAATATAATATATATATTAAAATTATATATATCCAAATGTGAAATAAGAAAAAGTTTGGGTAGTCGAAACTTGAAGTGTGAGTTTAAAATTAGTATATAAAAAAAGAGGGATATAGTATGATATCTATAAACATACACGATCGAAGACTGCTTCATAGGGTTAGAACCAGTTTTATGGTTATTCAACGTTCACCCTTCTTTAACCAAAAATGAGCGAAATTCTAAAGGTTATATTGTATGAATATTAGTATGTATAGGGAAATGCGTGAAACTTCCAATGGAAATTTTTAATATTGTGTGCGAGGTGTAGATTTTTCAGAAAAAAAAGATATTTATTAACTATATTGCAAAATACACTTAATATGAGTCTTTTTTTTCCTTTAATTTGTTATTTTCTTCTAAAAAAGAAAAGCAAAAGAATGAGTGTTCTACAGTTTACAATGAGATACTATAAACATAAGGATAGTACCTTTTTCTGTACTCATAAAAACTACTTTAAAATAAAAAGTTTAATCCAGACGTAATTTTCTGGTTCATCAGAGGTTGCTGTAGAACACGGAATTATTTTTGAAACTTGTAATAATTTACCAATTTCTATAAAACCTTTAACAATTATTCTTATTTTCTAAAATACAAACCACTCCATTGACATGAGGCTCATAACAGAAATCAAAAATATATTTATTTTAAGAATATTAAACCATACAATCCTGACAAAAATGTTCTTTTCGGTACTAAAAATATATATTTATAAACTTTAAGAAAAGTTAAAATATGAAACAAAATTTTACCTACTAAAATTTAGTTTTATAAAAAAAAATGAGACAAAATGTCTTCAAATAATTTTATTTCAGAAATGAAAGACAAATATTTAAATTTAAGTTAAAATGAAAAGAAAAGAGTTTTTATTTTGGAAATGAACTTATTGTTTTGATTTTTGGTGCAAAATTTCACCAAGATAAATAAATAAATAGGAGTGTGAGCTAATAGTAGGAATTGAATGAAAAAAAGTTGAGTTGAAAGATGTAATTTATTCTAAGTTTTGCTATTCGATCTTTAGACATCGCGGTGTCTCCCAAGTACGTCAAAAGAGTCATTTTAACATTGGGTTGCAATAGTAAGCGAATAAAATACACTACACCATAAATCAAAAACAATCGGTTAAATGCATGTTTCTATCAACTCTTGAATGTAGATATTATTCAAAGAAGTGGCATGTGAAATATATTCAAAATTCTCGATGCACTTTCTCAGATGGGAAATTTTGAACAGCTTTATTTATTATTCACATGATATTTCAAAATATGGCGGAAGAGAAGGAAAAATATATAAAGTTCGAACAGTAAAGTTTTGTTTTGGTTCTTAAATAAGATTGTTTTCACATTTATAAGTTAAAGGAATTGAACGTTTCCCCATATGAATTGCATATTAATAATTGTAAAAATTTACTTGTAAAATTTTTTTAAAGTCTAAGAAATATATAAAGTATTTATTTTTACTGTATGAATCTGAAAAATTAATTATTTAAATCATATTAATCATTATATTTATTATCACTTAATTAAATATTTTGAAACCCAGTGGCTGAGTGGTTAGTTAATCGCGCTTCCACCGCAACAAGTTCGAGGTTCAGAAAGCCCGGAGGCTGGGTAGAGATTGATTTAGCCTTTCATCTCTTCAGTGAATAAAATTAAATGAGTACTCTCCGTTTGTAAGGGAGCACCCAACACTGGGGTTTTCACGTCAGACTGACCACCTGACCTGAACATCTGATCATGCACCTCAGAACCCTGCAGGGTATGTAAAGGGTACCTAGACAACTCGGATTGACAAAGGAATGTAGTTTCGCAAATGCCGTAGTTGCGAGATATGGTGCAAAGAATCAGAGAAAAAGAACTGGAACAGCAACGAATTAATGAGACATAAAATACACTGCTGGCCACCGTAAATGAAACACCAAGAAAGACAAGAGATAGCACAACAAAATTTATTTTGTAGATAACATGTTGACCAAGTGTCAAATGATTAAATTTATAGACTTTTGTGAAGTGTGTTTCCTGCCAGAATCAGTAGCCAAAGTAGCCGCCATTTCTGGAAATCACAACTGCCACACGCCTCGGCATTGATTCAAAGAGACTTTGGATGTGTTCTTGGGGTACAACAGACCAAGCAGCTTCTACACGTTGCCAAAGTTGATCTGTGCCGCGCGGCATCTGGGGTGTAATCTAGGGTGTTGTTGAGCAACCATGGAAGACATGTTTTCTATCGGCGAAACATCCGGAGAGCGAACCAGCCGGGGAAGTAATTCAATCTGGTGATTGACGAAGAACCTTTGAATAATGCGTGTCACGTGTGGTAACGCATTATCCTGTTGAAATATGGATGTGACCAAGCCCTGAAGGTAAGGAAGGACAACTGGCTCCAACACCTAGGAGATGTAGCGCTGGCTGATTAAAGTACAGGTAATGCGTACTAGAGGAGTGTGAGAGTGATATCCAAAACCACCCCATACCATAAAATACCCGGTTTAGAACCTGTGTGGCGGTGCATAACGCCAGCTGTTCAGCATCCTGTCTCACTGTGTCTCAGACTCGAATCCGACCATCGTGGTGTTGCAGACAAAGATGCGTGACTCGTCAGTAAAGACAACTTTCATTCCATTCTGCCACCCACATCTTCTTTCATCGCACCATTGGCGGCGGAGACGTCTGTGGTTCCTGCGTCAGAAGGTAGGCCAGAAGCAATGAACGTCTTGCGGACAGTCCACTCTGCTGTAAACGGCGTCAATGGTTTGCGCAGACACTTTGAATGATGCATTACAGACTCAATGTGCTGCGCTATGGTTCGTATGATGTGACTGAGCAGAATCCGTCACTGCCATGTGCACAATTTGCCTGTCCACACGAAGTGGTGCACTGAGGCGGATGCGATCGACATCGGTCCGTCGTACCCTCCTGCATCCAACGGTCACATATCGCATTACAGTTGTTTGGTTTTGTCCAACGACTACCGATTTTTCACGAAAGATAATCCACAATCTCGGTGAGTCCGCACTATCCTTCCTCTGTCGAAATCGGATACTTGATCAAAAGCTGATCGTTGTTTTCTACGAGACATAACTGATTGTTTTTTGAAAAAACTACAATAAAAACACAATTTCTGAACTTGAAATCGTCGAAACCTCCAAGCATTAAGTAGCGCTTTAAGGTTTTGTCACAGGCAATTTGATTTGTGTCTTCGCTGAAATTCTAATCATTTGCATATCTCACTTCCACTAATGCATGCTGTGTTATTTGTATGCTTCCTTCAGGATGTTGCATTTACGGTGGCCAGCAGTGTATTTTGTTAAAAAGATGTACTATAACATGTGTTCCAAATTACGACCAGAAGTCATCTGACAGGCATGCTATGGCCAGAAGTCGCAAATGAGATTTCCAGCAGAATTGGTATTCACGAAGCCTTCTACTCAGCTTCATCTACCAAATTACTAATGGGAGGAATCTTCCAAAACCTAAGGATTTCCATTCAGCGCGGATATATATTCTACTTTTATATATATTCGGTTTCATATATTTTATCAAAAACGTTTTCTATTTTAAGTTTATATTTGAATTAGTTTTCATTGGAAATTCTCTTTTTCATCTCTTAAAATATTAAAATATTGGCATAATAAAATCATTTTAACAGTCTTCATTTTAAGAATTTCCCCTCATGTTTTAAAATTAATTCTATAGGGGAGTGTAACTAAAAATGAATTTGCTTAAAAATTCAATACCTATGAAATATAAACAGTTCTTTAGAATATTATTAAAACATTTATTAATTTTTAAAATGTTGAGAGCCATTACGTAGTTCATTAATTACAATAAAAAATCGATGGAATACAGCATATTAGTTAATAAAGAAAAAAATGTTTTTTCTCTTTTATTTTTACACGTTCAGTCTGCTCAGTAATATTCATAAATAATCTACAAACGAAATGAAATATTAATCCTCTTCTAAATAACAAAGAAGTAACAGACTAAGTAATAACGGATGTTTAGCTTTTCTGGTAAATATTTCTATGCACGTATCAGACAGAAAGTTACTTTTAATTAAGACTGATCATATTTGTCCATAGAAATTCAAAATCTTTTTTTACATCAAGTACCTAGGAAAATTCTTTTGCAAAACTCAAAGAGTAGTAGTTTTTTGAAAATGAAAGAAACATTTTAAAAAACTTGTTATACCAATGGAATAAAGCTATGGCCATTGAAACAGTCATTAAGGTTTTTGTTCTAGCATTATTTCTTGACGATTTCAGTTGAATCATAATATCTTTTGACTAATATTATATTTCGAATTTCAGAAACGTTCAGAAAGGTATTAGGAAAAAGTTCACTTAATTTTGAAGAGATGATGAACACCATTATCTGTGACACAGAAAATATAATAATTAACCAGCGGCCTTTGACCTATGTTTCAGATGACGTGAATGACTTGACTCCACCTCCTTCCATGTTCTTTTGCATGACCTTAAACAAGAAGAATTCCCAGATCTTGTTATGTTAAGATTCATCATCGTTAAATAAAAGGCATGTTTACAGACAACGAGTGAAGCAAGACTTACGAAAAAGATTTCACACACAGAATATTTGGGCCACTTAGGTCAGTCGTCGAAATTTGATGATAAAATCAGAAACTTACTCTCCAAATTGGTGATATTGTATTAGTTTCACAGTGACAATACCAGAGGGGATTGAATGGCCTCTAGCTAAAGTTATGGAACTCTATCCGTCCAAAGATGGAAGTATCGAACTGGTAAAGTAAAATGAAAAGTGGAGAATTTCCGCCCTGTACTCGATTAATACCCCTTGAAGTGACTCAAAAGGTTGATCTCGGTAAAACTCCAGTAGACCAGTACCTACGAATGAACCGACTGTCAACTGACTGTGGTACAGGGAAATTTCTTCAGAGACTATTCCTGATGAGCCAGATGTCAAAGGACTGTTAATGACTTTTCTTCAGGGTGTTCTGAGAAACGATCCGATATGGACGATTAATTAAACAGATAGTTAGGATTTGATTTCCTGGGACTTTGAAACTCAAAGGTGGAATGTTGCGAAATGCGAAACTCCATCTGTATTTCCGTTTTGCACCAAGCCCGCACGGAATAAATGAAGTGAAATGATGTCATGTTTTTTTCTCTCTGTTAGCTGTTAACTGTTTGCTGTTCGCGCGTTATGTGTTC
The DNA here is from genome assembly GCA_019973955.1 of Trichonephila inaurata madagascariensis. Taxonomy (NCBI): domain Eukaryota; kingdom Metazoa; phylum Arthropoda; class Arachnida; order Araneae; family Nephilidae; genus Trichonephila; species Trichonephila inaurata. The sequence continues at coordinate 16,346 of BMAV01012970.1, read as the reverse complement.
TTTCGTTTTGTCGCGTAGTCATTGTGTAACTAACGTATTTATGCTTAATATTAAAAATAGATGAGTGTATGTCAAGATAAGGACTCTTCTTTTGATTCATTGTGATTTGAAGCCCCGAACGAAAAAGAAGATAAAAGGATCCCGGATTTTTAAAGAAGGTAAGCCCAATTTACTTACACTCAAATGAATACCTATATTTAGGTATAATAATATTGCTTTGGGACACAATAGTCATCTGCGAAAACCTTACATTGATATGATATTACACCCTGTATAGCGTTACCGTTCCTTTCAGAAACCCTGAGTTTACTTTTAACCAGGGTGGCCTGAACCACTCCACTGCCTCCAACACTTCTCTGGCCGGTATAATCGTCTGATCTCTTCCCACTAGAGTCTTTTTAGGATCTTTTGAGAAAACCTCTGTCGTTTGCGTTTCGACCAAACTCCATAAAGGTAAGTTTCTCTGCTCGGGAGTGGCAACTGAAGTAAGAGAGAAAAAAGGTGAAAAGGTTTTTCTAAAAATATAGCGAAAGAAAAGCATTTTATAAGTTTGTGCTCTGCTGTTTTAAATTTGAACGTGTATAGCAAGTTATTCTGCAAGAAAACATCCGTTAACTTGACTTGTCAGATGTGTGTAGATAACAGCTTCTCATTTAAATGTTCCAGTATAAGAACGTTTCATCTACTGAATGTCGCCTCATTACGATAATTATTTCTTGGTGCAGGAGATTTAATGTTATTAAGTTTAAGTTTGAAAAGAAACTAAAAACTATTGACTTAATTTATTCAAAATGGCCAGAATGTAGTTTGAAAAGTCGCGAAAAATAGTAGTTAACTGCTTTTAAAAATCGATCGTTTTGATTTTGAAAAAATGCAATCCCAAACAATTTACGAAGGATGTCGTAAATTTAAATTACGATCAAGTGAAAAATAATAATCCTTAAATTTCCCCAACCCTCAAATAAAATCTATATATTGATCACTTTTTTCAAAACCTAAATCAGTGATTCTGTCCATTCTGCTTTTTTAACTAGTCCACGTTTTAATTTTTTTTTTCTTAGAACCTCCCACCAACCTTAAAAAACCAAATTAGAATCGTTAAAAAAGTGCTCTGCCACTCTTTTCTGCCTGGGTTCTTCCCACACACAAGAGTACGTCACTTATCGTGATATTTGATTATTGTTATCCAGACATAGCTCAGTTGTGTAAGTTAGCATTTTTTTACAGCTCACGTAGAAAACGGTGCCAACCTGCAAATACAAAGTATCATATTACGCTATATCAATTGTCGAGGGATCTCCACATCACGTCATGAATCTCTAAGATCTCAAAAATTAAAATCCTTTTTTGGGCAGAAAAACTTGTTACAAAACAAATGAAATGCCTTTTATAGTAATGAGTTTATTTTTAGGTATCGTGTTGATTAGATACTTATTTTTAAGCCATGGAATTAATAAAAGATGCCTTTGTTACCTTTGTCACGTTTGTTCCCGTGTAAGTGTGATAAATGAAGCTTTAATGATACATAATTAAAACCACACATTTTGTGTTTCTTCTATTGGTAAGAAGAGCAAAAAGAAAAAAAAATTGGAATTCTAAAACTTAAAATTTAACTAGGAAAATAGGGTCACGTGTTATTTATTAATATGGAAAGAGCAATTTTATTTCACTTAAGGGGGCCGACATGTCCATGGGAGCCCATGCTAAATTTCGTAAGTTTATGTACCGTTTTCTCAGAAACTACTTACTTCTCATGAATAAAATTTTTGCCGTAGGTTTTGTGTACTATTAATAAGACTTTACCGAAGAGTTTGTCTTTTTGTTCAAAATTAAATTAATTATTAACTTTTTAAAAATTGTCCAATTTTTTTCCCCAAAAATTTAGTTTAAAAAAGCCATATCTAAAACGGGTTGCTAGATATATGTAATTCCCTCCATTAAAATGTATAAACTTGTTGAAAAGCTGCTCCCTGAAAATTTGAGACTATATAACAAGTAGTTTTTTTTTAAAAAAAAAAGGTACATAAAGTGAAAAATATTACATTTTGAGAAAACAGGCTTCAAAGTGTAAATTTGTAATTTTTTGAGCATTTACTTTTTTTATTAATTTCCAGTTGAATCCATTTTCCAGTCCAACTGAAGCATATGAAGCATTTTTAACTCTCTGATAATATAAAAGACTCTTTTAATTTTCTTTTTTCTTTCATTATTTTTAACAATTTTGCTTTTTTTTAGGGGATCTGAAGATGCTTTCTTTGGGCTACACGAATCCTACGTGCATCTAGGTTTTTGAAGCATGACACACAGTTATAACTTGGTTCAATATCACAATGTTTTAAGATCAGTAATTTTGCTATATGACTCATATTGAATTGTGAAATAGCCCGATTTACCCCTAATTCTAAAGATTTTAATTCCACATTCCATTTATTAGCTGACTCATTTGGGATGTGGATCTTTACATGTAAATATTTATTAATAGCATAGGATCAATCTCTAAAAATTGGTTTCATCTACTTCATAACGGTGTATGTGTTTATGATCATAGTGCCTTTCGTTACATTCAATTTCTGTCTTTTGAAACTTACACAGGCATTAATAATTGTTGGACACAGTCCATGTTGAGGGCTCTCGCTTGAAGACAGGATAAAAATAAACAGCCCAAACAGAACTTTTCATTCTGTGTAGATAATTGATACTATTTCTAATATCCATACTATAATATATTTGTTTTTTATATATTAAGATGGCGGTTACAACTTCCATCACTTAACTTTTTTTTTCTCTGTTTCACTTTTAAGATCCAAAAAACGTGTGTGTGTGTGAACCCATACATTTTTGGATAAGCCCAATGCAATCTATTTTTTCCACTTGGACATCATTTGGATTTGCACTCATCAGAAACTTATGCAAGGGGAAACACAGGTTCTCTTAGCGGAAGCTCATTTGATGCGCGTCAAGGAGTAGCTTCATTTAAAAAAATAAATAAAAATATTTCTAATTATTGTATTTCCTCATATCATATATCATCTTAAACAGAAATATTTTAACTTTTAAGAAATATAAAGAAGTAAAAATCTATAATTTTTCGAAGATTCAAGTGCTTTAGATATTATATTTTTATAACTTATGTAACTTTTGTGTGTGTTTATATGTTTTACACAGGGTGGGGCAAATAAAAGTGGATCGAAGAACACAGTTCCAGTTTACAAATAATCAAGGCAAAGGAAAGGAGATAGTTTTCTAACCTGCTTATAGAAGATGTTAAAAATTACCACTATTCATCTCTAGGCACCTTTCGGCCTTGGTCAGATCGAAGCCAGACCGAAGCTGGACTGCTGGAATTGCTTCAATCTCATCAGAAATGATCTGTTGCATACTTATTTTTGTAACATTTTCTAGTTAACTGCATCGTCATTTACAGCTGTTCGGAAACGTTTCGAAATTATTTTTGCCTTGTTCAAACAAGATGCTGTCTGACGCCCCTTTGTGACTAGTCGTTACATGATATGCTGACACTTAAACACCTCTAAATTCATGAGCAAACAACCGAGCACACTCTTTTCAGGAATTTGCTTTAACGTAAATTTTCAAAACAAACATCCTCTGCTGTACTGAGTACCATCTTTCCCTGTGCTCAGATCAACTGCCACTGACCAGCCCATATTAAAATCTGAACCGTTTTTCAACATTTGATGTGCAAATCCTTTCGTTCAGGTTGCTTTTATTTACCTTACCTTGTATATTTTCAAGTAAATCGTCTGTTGAAATTATTAAAATATCACTGAGAGAAAAATAATCCTCTAGATTTAAAAATGGTGGTGGTAATGAAATTTTAATGCAGAGAAAATTATTTTCTTTAAGCCACTGAAAATAAGAAAAAAGAAAATTATTTTCTTCTTTCTTTATTTGACAAACGAATATTGCACTAGAGGAAATTATTTTGCACGTTAGAAAATTAACAACACTAATCCCAGAGTTGCCTTTTGAGAACAAATTTTAGAAATCAGAAATAATTAACTTTCATCTTTCCCTCTACATTTTAAAAAGTTTTATTTTAAAGCAAGTTATATCGGCCAGTTATTTTCCTTTTCTTAGAAATTTTTTGATACTTCAATTTCATTTTGTGCTAGTCTCAAAACTCTAATAACCCAACCGACGTAACTCAAAAATTTATAAGTCATTTCTATTCCCATGTGTTTCAAAGATTATCTCCAACAAAGAAAATAACTTTCTATTCAATCCAGACGAGAAGTTCGAGCACACCAAAAACAATAAGTCTATTTATTAAAAATAAGTGGAAGAGGAAATACGGATAGTATGAATTGCGCTCCTTAAGCCTGGTAATTCAATATAAAACAAAAATAAGATGATTTTCTAAATATATAATTTAATGTTTTTAGATTTTGTGACTGGGCGCTATCGCGCATTCTACTAAAACCCTCTTGGGAAATCTTTGGGGCCAGAATGGCAATTCTTTCTAATAAACTCAAGAGAACGCGATTATGCAGATTAGAAATGTATATATATATTGGAGCTTTAGTATTCGCGTGAAGTTTTAAGACAAGTTCCTAAAAGGAGAGTTCCATGAGTGCTAAGGATAAGTTCTAATGAGAGGCTAGAAAGTCTTAGGAAATATTATAAGAATCAGGTGGGTTCAGAAGTGAGTTCGAAGCCAGAAGATTATCCATTTTCCGGATAAATCTGGATTACAGTATTATATTGACGATATAAACACTGGTAGCTGTTCGCCGTGGAATATCGGCAAGATAGATAATATTAAACTTTAATACTGGAGCGGATTCTAGTAAGTTAAGGAATAATCTATAAATATAGATTCGGTGGTTAATTTATCATAAAGGTAGTGAGTAAGGCTTAATGAGTTATTTGTTAAGAATTGTAGAGTTTATGTTATGCCACTCCTGATCCTTAGCCTCCTGGACTTGTGTTGCATTGCTTAATATTATTTGAAATAATAAACTAGTTTTATTATGGAACCTTTGAGTGGTCAATCTTTTGTTCTCACAAACTCAGGTCGCGTGGATGAAGAGATGATACCCACAGCCCGAGGGGTATCACAATTTTAAGTTAAAAATATTAAATTACAAACTGCATTCGCTGTTCGATGCTAATAAGTTTGTAAGGAGTCAAAGCAGTAGTAGTGATTTAAGGTAAAGTTTAGAAGTATATTATAAAAAATTGAATGTTAAAAGAAGTGGATTAATTAGTTGCAAAGTAAAAAATGTAGAATGTGCATTGCAGTTGTAGTGTTTATCTTAAAAATGTATCGTTTATTAACTTTGCATTTTATTGAATTTACATTTTCATCATAAATATGTAATTAAAAGTAGATAAATCGGTCTTGGGCTACTAATTCCTCATTTGCAAGTAGAACTATAGATGTAGATACAGTCAGACCACTACATAACGAAGTCGCTATATCCCAGAAAAAAGTTCATTATATGGAAAATTCGTTATAAAGACGTTCATCTTTTAATATACTTTATAATCCACATAAAAGAAATTTTAAATTCATAAACATTATAAATTTTTAAAAAATAACTATTTACACCTTTTTTAAATTAAAATATGTTTATTTTACATATCTTACCCATCAAAAAAGAAAGAAAGAAAGAAAAACTGCAAGGAAAACAAGAAAAAAGAATGTCGAAGAATTCACTGTATTTTCAATATTAAGAAAATAATTTTATTCTAAAAATAATGAATTTTAAGTACATTTTATAATTTAAAGTATGCGAGTAATATTAAACATACATTATTTTATAATTAGAGCACATGGACACGAGACAACTCCACTAAGGGTGAAAAAGAATATCGAAGATGTTTCTAGTGAACTGGGCAATGGGGGTTAGAGGTTGCACTTCTTAGATGAAACTTCCAGAACTCTATTGCTCTCGGAGAGTTAAGATCTATTAAAACCAGTTCAAGATTTATGACCACCATAAAATGTGTTAAAGAGAGAATAACCTGGATTTTTTTTTTCAGAAATACATCAAAAAAGGGAAGAACAAAAAATGAATCACAAAAGAAAAGCTTCGTTATATAGAAAATGCACTTCACTATAAATAGGTTATTTTACGAAGAAAATCGTGAAATATTCAAGGTTCCGGGAAAAAATTCATTGTATAGAAAAATTCGCAATATAGAGGTTCGTTATATAGAGGTTCGACTGTATTTTATTTCTTTGAAAATCTGCAAATCCATGTAATTTTTTATATTTCTAAGCAGAATGTCTGGTTTATCTTCAGAATAAGACACATTATAGTTTAAAAATAGATATTTGCAACAGATTTTTAGTCAATTTCTTCTTTAATTCTTTTTTCAAAGAAAATGAGAAAAAAAATGTTTAAAAATATTATAGTAATACACTTTGATTGAAAAAATAGAGAAGTTTTAAGTTTATAATTATTCAATAAGAATGAAAATTGATTAACTATATTTTGATATTTTGAATGAGTATTAATTAATGTCTCGCTTAAAGATAGGCTAAAGCTATTGCAAGTGGACCTCGTAATTTTAAACTGTCGTCAATTGACGGGGATGACACCTATATAAGCTGGCACTTTTCCTTTCCAAACACTACACCATGCCAAAAGGAAGATTTTAACATTAGAACGTCAGGGATTTCAATTACCCTTAAACGTCCGCCGATGTCATTTTGATACCTCGATGTAAAATATATAAAGTATTTGTTTTCAATAAATAACTGCAGGATTACTGTTCAGTAGGGTTTAGTTTTAAGACATTTGAATATTATTTCATATGTAAGTACTTATATTTTATAGGCCTTTATATCATAAAAACTGACGTTGACGTACATGTTTTAAATTGAGAAGCTTGTTGGACCACTGTTTTGTCTCAAAACATTTCGGGTCGCAGATCTTCCAGGAACATTACTATTATGCGTTATCCATTCTGAGCCATCTCTAGCAACATATATATCAGGACTTACTGGAATATTATTAATTACACTGCATTTCTTCAGATTCTTCGCAGTCACTTTCATTCAATCTTATGTCTTCATCGGAATTTAAGGTGCCATCGTTTCATGTTGTCTGGTTGGAGTTAAGCTCGAAAATCGAGTGAATTTTTTTATAAATAGATAAGCAAATACTATGTAAAGAAAAACTTTGACACAACACTTTTAGCATAATTGATTAGTTTCTACTGTGACTCCAATAATGCTGTATTCAAGGTAAAAAATAAAAGAAATGTGTGATGGAACTTTGGGAAGTTTGTTTACTAACAATATCTACTTCGTGGATTACATTTTGTTGAACGACGGCTTTTTTCATGATAAATTGTCTTGGTGTCGAAATTACACTAGCGGACGTTCTAGGTATATTTAGTAGGAAAAGCACTCCTATTTAACCTAGAACCACAAAACTTTTTCTGTGTAACCACCAGGAAAAATGATTAAAAGTCAAGACATTTTTTTCAAATTGCCTGTAAAAATGTGGAAAGGAGAAAGAAGCAAACAGGTTCAGGTGTCAAAATGACACCAACGGACGTTCTAGCATTAAACTGTGTTAGAATTAACGTGCATTCATCTCTCTATACGATGTGTCTTCAGTGGATTTAGGGCTCAAATTCAGGACAATACGGCTACGAGCTCGTGATTATGACCTCGAGGTCAGAATAATTTTAAATGCAATTTTAAAAATACTTCGAAACACCCGTTTTCAGTATTAACCCTCCAAGTGGTCTGCACGTAAAATTTCGTCATTCCAGAGATGCTTTTTCTGCCTTCAAGCAAGATTCCCAAAAGCGGCCGAGCCGCATTCTTAAAAATACGGCTCAACCACTTTTGAACCCCCCATCTGAAAGCAAAAATATGTGAGGGTGCATTTTTTGAAGCATCTCTAAAAACAAGACTTTAAGTGCAGACCGCTTAGAGGGTAAATCTGAAATACATTTATCTTTCAATGCATTTCCCCACTATTACAATGCTATAGTTTATGGTGAAAGCACATTTGGTGACTTCCTGCTTCCATACAAACTGTTCTTTAAACAACAGGGTTTTTGAAACGAATTACCTAAAAATAAATTTGAATTTATTATTTTTTTTTGTTGTGGAAATATGCTTACAACAAATATTACACATCAGCGAAGCTCTCTACAGAATTCTACAGAAATACGATCAATGGCGTGGATTTGTATAGAATCAAAACTAACATACAAATACTCAAATTTTTATGTACACTCCTCGAAAGTGAAATTGCAACACGAAGAAATAGTGCATGTAGCTCTATACAAATTTGAGGAATTATAGTGGTGAAATGGACATGAAAATGATTCAAGTTGCTCCCGCTTCTGATCACGTAGTTCCTATATTCGGGAAACAAAGTCCAGCAGCTTTCTATTCTCATAAACAGCATTTGAGGTTTTGCGTAACATTTGCGACTTTTAATAAGGCGTAGAAAATGCCTCCCAGAGATCAGCGATCTATAATATTAGTTAACGACCAGGAAACATGACTTTGTAATCGAGCTCCATAGACTAGTTTGTCGGTGCGCAAGGGGTAAGGCAAAAAAGGAGTACCATACAACGTTGTGTCACCCGTTCGATTCCGGCACGACTACCAGCGAATTGAAGAGGAAATGGCACCACGTACAAGTGCACCTCAAAATGCACAGACCCTTGTATTCTCCATTTGACTGTTCTCAACCCTTTCTACACTGCACGTGACAACCGAGTCCTGTTGCCTCCGGAAGCAGGTGAATCTGTGTCCACCCAAACCTTAAGCAACAGTTTGCAGGAAGTACATTTATGTGCACGGGTATCAGCAACAGGGATACCGTTGACCGTTAAACGCCTGGTGTGGTGTCATCATCATCGTACCTGGAGCATCGAATGACATCGGTTAATCTTCACATATGAATCTCTTTACTGTTTGTTGAGGAATGACGGCCGTCGACTTGTATAGTGGATACACGGAGAACGCTACGAACCAACCCCTTTTGCCGAGGCATCAAGCGGAACCTACAGCGAACATCATGGTTTTGGGAGAGGGGGCATAATGTTTGATCTGAACGTCTCGAGTACGTGGTAAGCTGTTTCATAGTGAAAGGACACTACATCCCACATGTTTTGGGCTTTCATTGCTTTTGCCCTTGTGGCAGGGTTCACTCAACACGCTTTATTCCAGCAAGATAATGCCAGACGCACGATGAACTCTTAAAACTACTGGATTTTATATCCTTCCTCTGCCGGCAAACTCTCTAGATCTAGATCCCATGGAACCCTTGTGGAATCTCATTAGACGTGACATGAATCGATAACCAATGGCACAAACCTTGGATCATCGGCGCACAACAGTAGATACGGTTTCGCAACGGTTACCTCATTCAACCATCAATGAGCTAATAGATAGAATGCCTTTCCGGGCTAGAATTGTATAGCTCTCCTTGGTGGAAGCATTAGAAACTGAATAATTTGGATTATAATGATTTTTTTCTCATTTGCGTACCACCTCCCCATTATCGCTCCTGAAAATTGCATGACACTACGTGCATTATGTTTTGGTGTTGTAATTTCCCTTTTGATGATTGTAAGATTGCTCACAGTAAATAAATAAAAAAAATGAATAAACAAACAAGACATGTGTAATGATTCTCAACATATCTGTTGAGTTGGTTTGTAAACGATTAATTAGAAAAAATGAAAAAGAAGAAAATGTAATTATTTTTCAAGTTAACAGTCTATTGTGTGTGTGTGTGTGTGTGTGTGGTTAACATATATGAATACGTCCTAATATATATGAATACGTCCTACCTGGAAAAAATCATCCACACTTTGAAGGAAACATCTAACGTAGTTCTTCTAAATCAGACGAACATCAATTTATCAGACACACACATAATCATAAACAAGAAGAACCAATATTCATTTAATACATTGTCTTCTTTTCTGAAAGTACAGTCATAAATAACGACCCGGAAACCAGCAGGAATCAAAAAGGTAGGAAAACTTTTCCTGCAAAAAAGTAACAAGAGCAATTCCAAACAAAGATTGATTCTTTTCAATTATAGTATAAATTGATTCGTATCATTTTTCAAAAATATATTCCGCAAAATCAATTTCAAAGGATTAAAATGTCAAACCGAGGTTTCGGGCTGATGTTTCTTTTGTCTAAAAATAAAAATACTTTTATGTTATTATTGAAAAAAGAGAATCCCTTAATATATATTAATATTTGAAAAAATAACATTTATATAAAGTTTTAAGACAAAGTAGTTTGAAATTTTTTTTAAAAAAGTATTATTTATTGCAGTTTTTTTAGTGTCTTTTTAACTGCTGTGCTTTCTTATTAAACATATTATATTATGTCTTTAAGGCCCAGTTGATATTAATTTTCAACAGTTTTTATTATATTCGTCAGGGCTGACATTATCAATTTCAAGACTTTTGCTCATGACTCATGATCAACAACTTCTTAAACAAGGATATTTTGTTATAAGGCATCATTTGATTTGTGAAAAGTACTAAGTTGCACTACTGTATTGTATTTTATATTGCAACATGCCGCTCTACTGTATTGAAAGAACCATCTTCATAACTTCATTTTTATATATGAATCCAATACATTTCAGATGCAATTGCACTATAGAACTTGATTATACTGTAAAAATTATAATTACACAGATATTCATTCATGAAGGTTTTATTCAGACAGGTAACTAGACTGCTTTTTTGATACTGTTATATTATTTTTAGATTGGGCAAAGATTTGAATGATTTTAAATTTACTAAACATGTACATTAATCTGTATTTTATCTTCTAAATTTAATTTCTGCTCAATAATGTGAACAAATTAATGTATTTGTTAGTGCCTTGCAGTATTATTTAACCATGCTGTTTTTCCCTATACCTAAAAATTTGATTATGTATAATTGTAAGTGTTTTACGTTGTCGTTTACTGTATTATTATTTTTGCTTGATTTTTTTCTTTAATTACAAATAATCTAAGTGAATGAATATAATATATATGTTAAAATTATCCAAATGTGAAATTAAAAAAAAGTTTGAATAGTCGAAACTTGAAGTGTAAGTTTAAAATTAGTATATAAAAAAAGATGGATAGTATGATATCTATAAACATACAAGATCGAGGACTGATTTGTAGGGTTAGAACGTTTTATGGTTATTTAACTTTCACCCTTCTTTAAACATAAATGAGCGAAATTATAAAGGTTATATTGAATAAATATTAGTATGTATAGGGAAATGCGTGAAACTTCCAATGGAAATTTTTAATATTATTGTGTGCGAGTGTAGGTACTGAAAAAATATAATAAGATATTTATTAATTATATTGTAAAATACACTTAATTTGAGTCTTTTTTTTAAATTTGTCATTTTCTTCTAAAAAAGAAAAGCACAAGAATGAGTGTTCTACAGTTCACAATGAGATACTGTAAACATAAAGATGATACCTTTTTCTGTACTCACAAAAACTACTTTAAAATAAAAAGTTTAATCCAGACATATTTTTCTGGTTCATCAGAGGTTGCTGTAGAACACGGAATTATTTTTGAAACTTGTAATAATTTACCAATTTCTATAAAACCTTTAACAATTATTCTTATTTTCACAAATGGAAAACCCTCCATTGACATGAGGCTCATAACAGAAATCAAAAATATATTTATTTTAAGAATATTAAACCATACAATCCTGACAAAATGTTCTTTTCGGTACTAAAAATATATATATTTAAACTTTAAGAAAAGTTAAAATATGAAACAAAATTTTGCCTACTAAAATTTAGTTTTATAAAAAAAAATGAGACAAAATGTCTTCAAATAATTTTATTTCAGAAATGAAGACAAATATTTAAATTTAGTTAAAATAATAGAAAAGAAAAGAGTTTTTTATTTTTGGAAATGAACTTATTGTTTTGATTTTTGGTTACCGAAATTTCACCAAGATAAATAAATAATAAATAGGGTGTGAGGCTAATGGTAGAGATTGAATGAAAAAGTTGAGTTGAAAGATGTAATTTATTCTAAGTTTTTGCTATTCGATCTTTAGACATCGCGGTGTCTCTAAGTACGTCAAAAAAGAGTCATTTTAACATTGGGTTGCAATAGTAAGCGAATAAAATACACTACACCATAAATCAAAAAACATTCGGTTAAATGCATGTTTCTATCAACTCTTGAAAGTAGCTGTTATTCAAAGAAGTGCCATGAGAAATATATTCAAACTTCTCGATGCACTTTCTCAGATGGGAATTTTCGAACAGCTTTATTTATTATTCACATGATATTTCAAAATATAGCGGAAGAGAAGGAAAATATAAAAGTTCGAACAGTAAAGTTTTGTTTTGGTTCTTAAATAAGATTGTTTTCACATTTATAAGTTAAAGGAATTGAACGTTTCCCCATATGAATTGCATATTAATAATTGTAAAAATTTACTAAATTAAATAAATACTTTTAAAAGTCTAAAAAATATATAACGTATTTATTTTTACTGTACGAATCTGGAAAATTTATTATTTAAATCATATTAATCATTATATTTATTATCACTTAATTTGAACATTTTGAAGCCCAGTGGCTCATTGGTTAGTTGATCGCGCTTCCACACCACAAGTTCGAGGTTCAGAAAGCCCGGAGGCTGGGTAGAGATTGATTTAGCCTTTCATCTCTTCAGTGAATAAAATTAAATGAGTACTCTCCGTTTGTAAGGGAGCACCCAACACTGGGGTTTTCACGTCAGACTGACCACCTGACCTGAACATCTGACCATACACCTCAGAACCCTGCAGGGTACGTAAAGGGTACCTAGACAACTCGGAATGACAAATGAATGTAGTTTCGCAAATGCCGTAGTTGCGAGATATGGTGCAAAGAATCAGAGAAAAAGAACTGGAACAGCAACGAATTAATGAGACATAAAATACACTGCTGGCCACCGTAAATGAAACACCAAGAAAGACAAGAGATAGCACAACAAAATTTATTTTGTAGATAACATGTTGACCAAGTGTCAAATGATTAAATTTATAGACTTTTGTGAAGTGTGTTTCCTGCCAGAATCAGTAGCCAAAGTAGCCGCCATTTCTGGAAATCACAACTGCCACACGCCTCGGCATTGATTCAAAGAGACTTTGGATGTGTTCTTGGGGGTACAACAGACCAAGCAGCTTCTACACGTTGCCAGTTGATCTGTGCCGCGCGGCATCTGGGGTGTAATCTAGGGTGTTGTTGAGCAACCATGGAAGACATGTTTTCTATCGGCAGAAACATCCGGAGCGAACCAGCCGGGGAAGTAATTCAATCTGGTGATTGACGAAGAACCTTTGAATAATGCGTGTCACGTGTGGTAACGCATTATCCTGTTGAAATATGGATGTGACCAAGCCCTGAAGGTAAGGAAGGACAACTGGCTCCAACACCTAGGAGATGTAGCGCTGGCTGATTAAAGTACAGGTAATGCGTACTAGAGGAGTGTGAGAGTGATATCCAAAACCACCCATACCGCCACAAAATACCCGGTTTAGAACCTGTGTGGCGGTGCATAACGCCAGCTGTTCAGCATCCTGTCTCCACTGTGTCTCCAGACTCGAATCCGACCATCGTGGTGTTGCAGACAGATGCGTGACTCGTCAGTAAAGACAACTTTCATTCCATTCTGCCACCCACATCTTCTTTCATCGCACCATTGGCGGCGGAGACGTCTGTGGTTCCTGCGTCAGAAGGTAGGCCAGAAGCAATGAACGTCTTGCGGACAGTCCACTCTGCTGTAAACGGCGTCAATGGTTTGCGCAGACACTTTGAATGATGCATTACAGACTCAATGTGCTGCGCTATGGTTCGTATGATGTGACTGAGCAGAATCCGTCACTGCCATGTGCACAATTTGCCTGTCCACACGAAGTGGTGCACTGAGGCGGATGCGATCGACATCGGTCCGTCGTACCCTCCTGCATCCAACGGTCACATATCGCATTACAGTTGTTTGGTTTTGTCCAACGACTACCGATTTTTCACGAAAGATAATCCACAATCTCGGTGAGTCCGCACTATCCTTCCTCTGTCGAAATCGGATACTTGATCAAAAGCTGATCGTTGTTTTCTACGAGACATAACTGATTGTTTTTTGAAAAACTACAATAAAAAACACAATTCTGAACTTGAAATCGTCAGGAAACCTCAAGCATTTAAGTAGCGCTTTAAGGGTTTTTGTCTGAGCAGGCTGATTTGTGTCTTCCGCTGAGGAGTCCTAATCATTTGTATATCTCACTTCCACTAATGCATGCTGTGTTATTTGTATGCTTCCTTCGGGATGTTGCATTTACGGTGGCCAGCAGTGTATTTTGTTAAAAAGTTGTACTATAACATGTGTTCAAAATTACGACCAGAAGTCATCTGGCAGGCATGCTATGGCCAGAAGTCGCAAATGAGATTTCCAGCAGAATTGGTATTCACGAAGCCTTCTACTCAGCTTCATCTACCAAATTACTAATGGGAGGAATCTTCCAAAACCTAAGGATTTCCATTCAGCGCGGATATATATTCTACTTTTATATATATTCGGTTTCATATATTTTATCAAAAACGTTTTCTATTTTAAGTTTATATTTGAATTAGTTTTCATTGGAAATTCTCTTTTTCATCTCTTAAAATATTAAAATATTCAGCATAATAAGAAAATCATTTGTACAGTCTTCATTTTTAAGAATTTCCCCCCTCATGTTTTTAAAATTAATTCTATAGAGTGTAATAAAAATGAATTTGCTTAAAATTCAATACCTATGAAATATAAACAGTTCTTTAGAATATTATTAAAACATTTATTAATTTTTAAAATGTTGAGCCATTACGTAGTTCATTAATTACAATAAAAAAATCGATGGAATACGGCATATTGAATTTAATAAGAAAAAAAATGTTTTTCTTTTATTTTTACACGTTCAGTTTGCTCAGTAATATTCATAAATAATCTACAAACGAAATGAAATATTAATCCTCTTCTAAATAACAAAGAAGTAACAGACTAAGTAATAACGGATGTTTGCTTTTTCTGGTAAATATTTCTATGCACGTATCAGACAGAAAGTTACTTTTGTGGAACTGATCATATTTGTCCAAGAAATTCAAAATCTTTTTTTACATCAAGTACCTAGGAAAATTCTTTGCAAAACTCAAGAGAGTAGTAGTTTTTTTTGAAAATGAAAGAAACATTTTAAAAAACTTGTTATAAATGGAAATAAAAAAAAACTATGGCCATTGAAACAGTCATTTAAGTTTTTGTTCTAGCATTATTTTTTGACGATTTCAGTTGAATCATAATATCTTTTGACTAATATTATATTTCGAATTTCAGAAACGTTCATATTTTTGATGATCTTTCCCATTTCATTTTTCAAAAATTAGTTTACTACTTATTTTGTAAATAGAGGTATTTTCAACTATATAGGATGAATAAGTATTCTGAAATAAGTGTTAAAATTTGCGCGTTATACGCAACTTCATATATATATATATATATATAATGTTTCTGGAGAGTGGTTTAAATAACTATAATGTTGTGGCGAGTGGATGGTACTGGATACATTTTTTCTGCTCTTGATGTTGCGTATTCAATGTTATTGACGAGGCAGCCTTGTGATATTAAATCAAGTTTATTCCGCATCTTGAAACACAAAGGCATTTTAAAAATAAAGCATGAAGGACACTACACAGAACCAAGAAACCTCGACACTGCGCAATGCAGCTGGCTACAAAATTAAGGACAAAAAAAGAGAGAAAAATTTTCCCTTTATTCCGGGATTTATACCAGTGGGACATCCCTTTTTTGAGGGGGGTGGAGGTAGTTGCAGAAGTCCCCGTTGGGTGGGTAACAAATGAAAATAATTAATCGGTTGTCTTGAAGGAAAGGACCATAAATAAATCAAAAAAACCATGAAAGATTTTAATTACTGGGATTTTATACACACACACACATTATATATATATATATATAAAATATATACTATAAAATAAAAAAATATATATATATATATATATATATATAATTTTGTCTGTTCCCAGCAATTTTTTATTCCTTTCAACTTTTGTGATCTAATGGGCTGCATTTTGGCACAGTTAAGCCTTTACAGATTCTGCAAGTTCCCAAGTGGGAGAGCCATTTCATTGGTGGTACCATCTAATGGTGGCACCAGCTACCAAACTTTCAACTCTTGAATTGATTCAATTCACAAGCTATCGTCGGATACTAAATATTATCATGATTTAACTTTCTCAAGAGTACTAGTGTCAAATTGATAAGCAAGTGATCTTTTAGTGCCAAAAATCATTTTATGAAATGTAAA